>CM060973.1:89378656-89978656 GCA_030765045.1 Tenodera sinensis | reverse complement strand
AGTTTGTATCTAGCTGAAATACCGAGCGTTGTGCGTGGTTTTAAGGGTTAGGTTAAGGTTTTAGGTTAGGTTCCATTTGCTCAGTAACCTTGCGTCTCTTTGAGACAAATGTATTACCTAATATAACTAAAGAGTTAATTAAAGCACTTAAGACACTATAAAGAACGAATATTAAAGTAAAAAACACCGGGAAGACATTGTACAAAATCACACTTGAACAACCACAAAAAACACAAGAACAAAAGTGGGTAGAGACAACCCTGAGAATGTAATACGCTGCATTTCTATTTAAATGACATGGAAGATAGCACGAATTGTATGTCGAATTCTAAATGTAGATGATGATTCACCTGAGGACATTTCTCCAGCAAGAATCCGCTTCCTAAAATCTGCGCCAGTTACTTCCTGTGACGTGGAAATATCTGTGTCTGAAATCTGTCTACTTTAACCATTACCTGATACTCATTATGTTAGTGGGCGCTTTCTGTTAAGAATGCTGTACTCGTCCGGTATCGATCCGGCGACATCCGCTTCCCTTTCTTGTTACTATTTCTATACATCCACCTTCAACTCGGTGTCTGACCGGAACAAACGCCCCTCCCCCCCCCCCCCCCCCTCTCACCACAGACATAACCTCTCATGTTACTGAGAAGGTATTTCATTCACTATTAACCCATTTGTATCTCCTTTGAGCAAAGGCCAAACAGAACTGGATGTTGCAACCCTGCTTAGATATACCGACAAAGTTCTGTGTGTTTGAATCAGCAAATTGAAACCAACACCTCCTAGTGTTGCACTCACATGACTTTCTCTACTCTTGTAGTAACCATTCTTACAAACTCTTACTCCTATATCTTCTTCGTGTTAGTTGAGATAAACATTTGTACAAATTATCTTATTGCTTATTTCCTTGTAGGTACAAGGGGAATATTAGAATACACTAGACTTTGTGCGAAAGTCAAATCTTTTGAAGCTTTGAGATTCTGTTCTCTTTGCACGCTTAGCATATAAAAAAATGAACAAAGATGTCCCATTTCACGAATGCTAACTTTTCCGAAACTCACACACACAGCAAGAAATATCTCCGAAATGGTTCACCCTACAAGAAAATTTTTTCGGACGTAAATTGTGTATTTTAGCAAAATCTACATTTTTTGTAGAGTAAGAATTGCAACGGTTTACCAATTATTCAAAAGTCATCCAGAGCAAAGAGGGCTACATAGGCCATTGCCAGAAAGTTCAAAATATACATTTCATTTGTCACAAAAATATCTCAAACATATGACATTATTATCGAAATACTTGAAACCATTTTTGATAAAACCAAATTTTCGAACATTTTTCCACGTAAAGGGGAGATTAGACGAGACAAATTTTCTTCAAAATTTTCGCATCGCTTCCATGAAAGACATTAAACTTAAATACCAAGGTAGGTTTCCAGACGACTTTTCGTTTTTTATTTATGCTCTTTACACACACACACAGACCATTTTTAAAAACGCTTTTCTTTAGATTCAGGAGGCCTCAAAATATATTTCCATTGAAATCTAGACATCGAATTTTTTCGTCGAATATAATATTTCCTCTAGTCATAAGTGGTAGAAAAAGTAAAAATGATTATAAATTTTAATCGCGTACTTTATGTATGTTAAACTGCATTGCTGCCAACACAATGAAGTTAATAGTATGGGAACCGGATAAGTGTTCCCAAATAGGTCAAAGCGTGAATATTGTATATGTTAATGGGCATGCATATTGTGTTCAGATTGATGGTGTTCATTTATTATGAGAGGATTTTGGCCGGAATTAGCTTAGTGATTCTTCACCATCCTCCATACAGTCATGACGAACAAATCCTAGTTTTGACAAGATTAATACAGAAAAACGAGATAAATTACACCGTAAATTAACCAGAATTTAAATAATGAAATATAAGTACTGCTTCATAAATAATGCAAAAGGTGGTTGATAAAATCGCTAGAGAAATAAGCAATAGAAAAATTTATCCAGAAACTGCATCGATTATGTTGATGAATAATTGATATTAAGGCATTCTGGGTTGTCTGAGAGCTGTTTGACCAGAATACCATAACAGAACGACTTTCTAGAACTCTGTTTAACACAAAGTATATTTTGTTTCAATATTCCGTACTCTGGTTTCCTTTTTCCAAGTGGAAATAAACGCTTCTCCCTTATTTTTGTGTTCATGTCTAGTTTATTTCTGTTATCGAATGGCTTCCTGCTGCATCATTTTACTGGCCGTAAAAAACACATTCTGTGTGGAGTCTGATAATTTTCTTGTCACACTATATGATTTATAACCTCAAGGCAACAACCTAGCGACAACTTCGCAGTATAAAATGGGAGAAATTTCGCTGTTTTCTTTTTAACCTTGCAAGAGTAATATTTGTGCTGGCGCGCGTGCGTGCGTGTGTAAAGAGCATAAATAAAAAACGAAAAGTCGTCTGAAAACCTACGTTGGTATTTAAGTTTAATGTCTAATGCAAACAGTTAGAGATAGACCAAATCATACTATACAAAAAATGTAGATCTTGCTAAAATGCTCAATTTATGTCTAAATAAATTTTCCTGTAGGGTGAACCATTTCGGAGATATTTCTTGTTGTGTGTGTGAGATTCGGAAAACTTAAAACTTTCGTGAAATGGAACATCGTTGTTCATTTTTTTACATGTTAAGTGTGCAAAGAGAACGGAATCTCAAAGCTTTAGAACATTTGACTATCGCACAAAGCCTACTGTATTCTAATATTCCCCTTGTACCTACAAGGAAATAAGCAATAAGATAATTTGTACAAATGTTTATCTCAACTAACACGAAGAAGATATAGGAATAAGAGTTTGTAAGAAAGGTTAGTACAAGAGTAGAGAAAGTCATATGAGTGCAACACGTCAGATCTTTTGTTTCTCAAGCCAGTAGTTGAGTGCTAAGCCATAGAAAGCACTAGAATCATTTTAATCAGCCCACATACGTATGAATCAAGATGAAGTAACAAATGAAAGAAAGGGGTGGGTGACAAGTGCATTGGAACAAAAGCCACACAATACAACGTCACGAATTGTACTATCGATCTGTGTCGGTGGAAGTCAAGTCATCGCGCCGCCGATGTTCATTGCTTTGATTTAATTGAAGGAGACATTCCAAGATTAATCGAGGTGTGTTACAAAGCTCCTTGGTGGTATTAAAAATCATTTCCTTACGGTCCTTTGTGTGGAAAAAGACATCATGCGTGGGATTCCTAAACCATCTCCTGGAACTTCGCTTCTCCAATCTATAAGAGAGAACAAACACTTGAAAAATCTCTGCCCTTGTACAAACGGCTACAAATGTTTTCCAAGTCACATGGTCCTAGCCACTGGGGGAAGCCAGGATGGCTTATCAATTAGTTATGCCAGGTAGTCCCAAAGGTCGACTTGCCAGCTCATATCTGTCTACAAGTGTGAGGGGCGTGATGCCTGTAAGTCCAAAGAGAATATCATCTAACATTTCGTTGTATATAAAGAAAACATAAACGTTATAAATCCAGAACGAACTCGCAGCGAGGATGGAAATTAAATATTCGGTATTAGAGGCGTTATATCACTAATATTAATGTGCAACACATCAGATTTTTTCTCCACTATATCGTTCATTCCTTATACGTGCGCTTTCATTGATGTAGTGTTCTCTGAGTTGAAGGGAAGACTCGTCTCGTGTTGAAGATTAAAGAATATGTCGTCATAGTTCCTTCCTTCCGCTCGCAATGATAGCTGAAGACGGTGTTACGGGGGGGGGGGCCGCATATTGCAGCAGAAGCCCTATAACGTATGCACCAGCACTTTCAACCACGGCTGATCCACCTCCACCTCCACCCCCACCCCCACGCCACCCCGCCCCACCCTCTAAGTCGATCCCTACTCGATACCAGCTACAGATAAGCAGCACAGGGGAACTGGGAGAAATCAAAAAAATGTAATATAAAGAAAATCTGAACTCACTGAATTGCACTCACGTGAATTTCTCTACTCTTAAACTGACTATTCTTACAAACTTCTATTTCTGGAAGCAGGTGTCATGTAAGTGAAATACGAAATTTCTTGAGTAATTTGTTTATAATGTCGGCCGCTCGGGAAAACGAATGAAACATAGTGCAATGGATAAAGTTTGTATTGTTGATTACGATTTTGAAAGTTTTATTTGGCGCTCAAGCTTCGTTTTTGACTTATGAGCAAATTTCGTGCGTACGATGCAATGGTTTAATATCGCGTATGTGGCAAATGTTTATAAGTGAGTACAATATATCCTAGAATGATTGATTAATGTATTTACGTTGAAATTGTTATTGTAGATTAGGATTTTGAACGTTTTATTTGGCGGTGAAGCTTCGTTTTCGTTTTGCCTGTGTTAGGTTAGGTTAGCTTAGGTTAGGTTAGGTGTGTGTATATGAGTGGGGTATGTGTCCTGTGTTATCGAAATATTTACAACTTGGGCAGTGTTTATGCCGCAATTTCAACGTAAATGCATTAATCAATCATTCTAGCATATATTATACTCGTTTATACACATTTATTAGCTAAATATCCGCTGCATAAGCGATATAAAACCACTTCATCGCACGTACGAAATTTGCTCATCGATCAAAAACGAAGCTTGAGCGCTAAATAAAACTTTCAAAATGGTAACCAGTAATAAAAACTGCAACCATTGCACTATATTTCATTCGTTTACTCGAGCGATCGATTTTGTAAACATTTATCTTTTTGGCTTCACAATTTGGTTGTTTCCGAAGGTTAGAAGTTGTTAGAGGTTGTGTTATTCCAATGGACTGCAAGTGACGAGCGATTTTGTCTAAGGATTAATACAACCACGAGTTAGACTTGTTTTAGTGAATAATGCAAGAGTGGAATATAATAAAACTATAAAAACAAACTACTGTTTGAATGCATTACATAACCTTACTTGTATTTTTACCAAGTGAGGCCATCTTAATGGTTTATTATAAGTAGCATATTTTTACTGCTAAATCTCTTTGGAACTATACAAAATGAAGTCCTAATTTTAACAGTTGCATGTTAATAAACAAGGTTATGTATAACAAACGTTAAATATTTGGTTTCAGATTTATTTTTAACTATATAAGGAGTATGCAACTTGACTGAATAAAACTCAATACTGGGTTTTAAACGTGTAATTATTTAAAACATAGTAACTAAAAATAAATGTCTTCTGTTAGCAGTTCATATTCTCATACTTTACCGGTCACTTACATACAGCATGTCTGTTTCTCTTGGTGTTCTCTGGTTTACAATTTCCTATTATTTCATCTACTTCTTGAACAGAAGGTTTACTAAATCGTTTTATAACTGGCACCATTCTTACACGGTTTCTATGCACACAAATCAAACTGACTTTCTGTATCGATAGCTTGGTCAAAGAAGTTATATGTGCAGATGTGTTTAATTACGAAATTAAAACTGCAACCGGATTTGTGTTGGCAACACTGCGTGGAAGCGTATATTATCAGGAAGTGGTAGTACTGCGCCCTTTGTGTAATGTGATTCGTCTAAAAAGTAAAAAAGAAATATTTAAGCAATTTTAAATATCGCCTTTATAAACATATTAAGATATAATACCAAATTTTAAAACAAATTTGTTTTTTAAAATTGCTCAGGGATTTCCTTACCAGCGGTAATCACCAAGTATCGTCTGTTGTCGGTAATATGACTTTTTGGAATAGCTAGGGTTAATTATAGGGTCCTCAAAACATGTAACAGTGGTAAAACCGTCATATCGGTCATGTCACAGAACGCAATATCCCCTCTAAATGTGTTTAATCTGTAGAGGATTTAAAAGCTAGATGAATGTGCAGCGGTTTTCTATTTCACAACAATTCTTGTCTGCTCTATCAGTTTAATCTCTGGGATATGAACACTGTGTCCATTAAGAGAACTAATGGAACTATCTCCGGGGAGCTCAGCTGAAAATAATACACGGATTATTTAGAAAAATAGTTTCACCACTTAACTCTATAGGCGTTAACGCTTTTAGGGTACACGACAAACATAAAACGCTTACTAGGCACACAATAATATTTCAATCCGATATCATATAGGAAATTGTACCATTATTAAAGGGTTATTCCGACATAAATTGTGTATTTTAGCAAGATCTACATTTTTTGTATAGTATGATTTGGTCTATCTCTAACGGTTTATCAGTTATGCAAAAGTCATCCAGAGTAAATACGTCTACAGGGGCTATAGTCAGAAAATTCAAGATACACATTTCATCTGTCATAAAAATATCTCAAACATATGACATTTTAATCAAAATCGTTTGAGCTATTTTCAAGAAAATCAAAATTTTCGAAAAATTTTCCATGTAAAGGGTAGTTTAGGGTGGGGCTATTTTCTTCAAAATCTTCGTGTCGCATCCTTGAAAGACAGTAAATTTAAATACTAACCTTGGTTGTTAACCGACTTTTTGTTTTTGAGTTATTTTGTCCACAGACTTACACACACACACTAGAACCTTTTTCTAAAAATACTTTTTTTTTTTATTCAGGGGATCTCAAAATATATATTTCCGGTGAAATCTCGACATCGAATTTTTGGGTGGAATACAATACTTCCTTCTACTTAGTAGTAGAGAAAGTAAAAATTTGTGTGCGTGTGTGTCCTACTGTGAACAGTATAATTCAAAAATTAAAAAAAAAAAACGATATTTAAGTTGTATCCTCCAAGGATGTGATACAAATATTTTCAGGAAAATCCCTCCACCGCTGACTACCCCTACAGAAACATTTTTAAATACGTTGATATTCTCAAATTTGTTTCCAACAACTTTGATTAAAATATAAAATGTAACTTTTTATCTTGAATTCTTTGAGAATATCCTCAAAATCCTACTACACAAAAAATTTAGACCCTGTCAAAGCACATAATTTGTGTCTGGAGCTTTATTATTCTCTCTCTCTCTCTCTCTCTCTCTTTTTTTTTTTTTTTTTTTTTTTTTTTTTTTTTTGAGTGGACCATTTCGGATATATTCTTTGTTATGGTCTGAGTTCTGCAACAATTTTCTAAAATGCAAGATCGTTATTCATTTATCTCTTCGCTATTCAAAGAGAAAGGAATTTCAATACATACAGACTACATTTGCAACTTCGTAACTCATATAATATTGCTTAGTTAAATTATAAACATTTAAAATACAAGTTCCACTTATAAAATACGCAATAACCGAAATTCCAGCGTCTACTGCTCGCTAACGATGTATAAAAATAAATCCATAAAAATAGCTTTCGTTAAATAAACCTCCTGTTCCGTTTTTACTTTTTCTATTGGTAAATAGAGAAAGTATTGTATTCCGCCCAAAAATTCGATGTCAAGATTTCACCGAAAATTTAATTTGCATAACGAATAATGACGTCCCATTTTAGAAATACGTAAGCATTGTAAAATTCAAGCAAATAACAAGGAATATTCGGAAATATTTAACTCCATAAAATATTGACAGAAATTGTATGCCTTGACATTTGCGTTATTCAGAATCAGGAGAACTTCAATGATTACTAGAAAATTCAAGATATGTATTTGACATAAAAATGTGTTAAAGATATCGTAAGTTAATCAAAATAGTTTCAACCATTTTTGAGAAAGTCAAAATTTTTGAAAAATTTTCCTTTAGGTTTGGGGAATAGTTTTTAAAATCGTTACGTCGCATCTTTAGAAGATGTTGAATTTAAGTATTTAATCCACTTTTAATTTTTTATTTAAGTTGTCCACAGACAGGCGTACGAACGCACCCATTTCCGATGAAATTTCGATATGTAATTTTTAAGTGGAACAGAATATTTGGTCTATTTACCTTAACAGTAAAGTGTTCCCGCAGATTTCAACTTTTCCCATTGTAGTGTTAACAAAATTATGTTCTATGTATTTGGTGGAGCAAATATTTTGGTATAATTGCAGTTTAAGTGAATTTTGACCTGACGAAAATGGCAATTCCAACTTCCTCATTCCCATATTTATTTCACCGTCACTTTAAACCGTACTGTGTACAAATGTTTAATATTAAAAGCATATAAAATAATTTCAGAAGCTACATCCATGAAACGTAAAAACGAATACCAACTTAGCAGTTGAAAAAGATTAACTATTTGAACTAATAATAAGGAATGATCTAGAATTTTGGTGTAGAAAAACCTTGTTTAAAAGAGTTAACAATTCAGATAAATCTTAAATACAAATGAGTATTTAAAAAAGTCAATGGGCTTGAAAACACGTAATTCAGATGAAATATTAGTCCAGTTTTTCGGGTAGAGAACGTAAAAAATAAATACTGCTTCATAAAATGCATATAAATTAATTTTTTACACCCCACACGACAAAATTGAAAGACAAGCAGAATATATATTGTATATAATCACAAATATAAACATCAAAACTTTTTATATCTGTATATAGAAAACAAGAACGATTTTTTAAGCAGAGAGGAAGAGATTCTAAAGTTTTCTTGCGCTTTCAACGTGGGAAAGATAAACAGTCAAATTGGTCCGGAATTCTAACCCAAAAAAATCGCCTTGATCACTCTTTTTAAATTCCAGCAAAAAATAAGAGGTCACTAAATTGTTTTCACATTTTGCACAATATAAAAGTATGAAGGTCACCAAATGTTTTGTATTTAAGACACCCGTTTGATTATTCGATATGTTTCGCGTATTTGCTCCGTTTAAGGGAATAAATTAAACGATTTAAAAAACTTTCAACAGACACACCCGAACGTTTTTCTATATAGACTTATTTTTTATTCAAGGGTCTTAAAAATACGTATAGTTTTTCAGGCAGAGAAAGTAAAAATAAGGACAGTTCATAAAATGCATATAAAGTAACTTTTTATACCACACATGCAATACAATTTTAAAAAAATATAGTATAAAATCAATATTTGTGTTTTCTTCATATTTAAAATGAGAATTTTCTCTCATAATTTCATAGTATATTATTTAGGAGGTAAGAAATATATTTTAGAAACTTCTTTGTTCTTTTAAATAAGGGAAAAACAAAGTAGTCAAATTGGTCTAGAAAAAAATGAATTCAAATCCAGATAAAATATTGGCTTGGAGGTTAGGTTTATTTAGAGACCCCGGTTCAATTCCAGTAAAAACCATGAGGGCATTAAATTCGAGCAAAAGAATTAACAAGTGTTGAAAACAGATGAGTATTTAAAAAAAGCTTAAAAAATAAAATTGTGACATAAAGTTGAATTGTAAAATGGGTGAGTTAAGTACCTTTAAGCCATGTAGAATCCGACTGTTAAACCACAATGCACTTTGTTCACTGTTTCACCAAACACAGAAAGAAAAACAAAAACGCACATAAACAACACGAACAACAACACAGCGAGAACAGCGTGTTCACACACCCCGCGCAACGCATACTGAGCTAAAAGCTGCCGAAAACCTCCGACCTGCCTCTCTCCGTCCTTCTCGCACACACGGCACCCAGTGGAGAGGAAGTGAGACCAACGCGCAGCTCCACTGCGCATGCTCACCTCGCCGGCCTACATCATGATGGTATTTATATTGAAAATTATGTAAGATGCGACCGGAAGATGAAAAAACTTCTAGAAACTTGAGGTTTACGGTAATTTCATGTTTGCTATGTTAGTAGGTACCTCTAAAGTTAAACGGTCCTTTATGCTCAGTCTCCATAACCGAGCGGTAAATGCCCTTTGTGTTTTGTTTTATAGCTATCGTCCTTTTTTTACCCAGCACTTGCGTCGTTTGTTTTTATTCAACGTCTAGTGATGCAAGTCAAAGAGACGTTTATGGGAAGGGTGAAATTTTACAATCAAAATAATCATTTACACAAAAAGATAATTAATTCCTCTGCCATTTATTTCTAGTACATCGAAAAATCATGAAACCATTTCTATAATACGTACAGTAAAGTAGAGGAAGTATTGTATTTCACCGAAAAATTCAATGTCGAGATTTAACCAGAAATATATGTTTTTAGACACCCTCAATCGCAAAAAAAAACAAAAAAAAAAAAAAAAAAAAAACACTTTTTTTAAAAAAAAATTTTATTCATTCTCCCATTCATTCGCAAATCTGAAGTATACAGTCTTGTTTGGTTTATATTAATTTCTAATCCAAGTTAGTCCCCTGAATACAATTTCGAGGACGCATGTAAACAGCTTAGGGGCAGCTGGGTTCCCTTGCCTAACTCTTTGTTGGTTCCCAAGATTTCTCCTTTTATTTCTGTACGAAAGTCTGCTTCTTCTGGCGGTTGTCTCTCATCCGTCACTATGACAAGTTTATTTTGTAAGAATCGTCGTAAATAATATGTATTATTTATAAATAATATGGACATACAGAGCTCTTCATTTAAAACCTAATGGACGCATGGCATTTCGCCTGTGCGCGATTCCGTATGCCTTGGCCGGCTTTGCTCCTACATAAACTCCGCGCGATTGGGAGTGCCACAGCCGGGTTTGCTCCTACATAAACTCCGCGCGACTGAGTGTGCCACAGCCGACTTTGCTCCTACATAAACTCCGCGCGATTGGGAGTGCCACAGCCGGGTTTGCTCCTACATAAACTCCGCGCGATTGGGTGTGCCACAGCCGACTTTGCTCCTACATAAACTCCGCGCGATTGGGTGTGCCACAGCGGACTTTGCTCCTACATAAACTCCACGCGAGTGAGTGTGCCACAGCCGACTTTGCTCCTACATAAACTCCGCACGATTGGATGTGCCACAGCCGACTTTGCTCCTACATAAACTCCACGCGATTGGGTGTGCCACAGCCGGGTTTGCTCCTACATAAACTCCACGCGATTGGGTGTGTAACAGCCGACTTTGCTCCTACATAAACTCCGCGCGATTGGGTGTGCCACAGCCGACTTTGCTCCTACATAAACCCCGCGCGATTGGGTGTGCCACAGCCGACATTGCTCCTAAATAAACTCCGCGCGATTGGGTATGCCACAGCCGGCTTTGCTCCTACATAAACTCCGCGCGATTGGGTGTGCCACAGCCGACTTTGCTCCTACATAAACTCCGCGCGATTGGGTATGCCACAGCCGGCTTTGCTCCTACATTAACTCCGCGCGATTGGGTGTGCCACGGCCGACTTTGCTCCTACATAAACTAGGCGCGATTGGGTGTGCCACAGCCGACTTTGCTCCTACATAAACTCCGTGCGATTGGGTGTGCCACAGCCGGCTTTGCTCATACATAAACTCCACGCGATTGGGTGTGCCACAGCCGACTCTGCTCCTACATAAACTCCGCGCGACTGAGTGTGCCACAGCCGACTTTGCTCCTACATAAACTCCGCGCCATTGGGTGTGCCACAGCCGACTTTACTCCTACATAAACTCCGCGCGATTGGGAGTGCCACAGCCGGGTTTGCTCCTACATAAACTCCGCGCGACTGAGTGTGCCACAGCCAACTTTGCTCCTACATAAACTCCGCGCGACTGAGTGTGCCACAGCCGACTTTGCTCCTACATAAACTCCGCGCCATTGGGTGTGCCACAGCCGGGTTTGCTCCTACATAAACTCCGCGCGATTGGGAGTGCCACAGCCGGGTTTGCTCCTACATAAACTCCGCGCGATTGGGAGTGCCACAGCCGGGTTTGCTCCTACATAAACTCCGCGCGATTGGGAGTGCCACAGCCGGGTTTGCTCCTACATAAACTCCGCGCGATTGGGAGTGCCACAGCCGACTTTGCTACTACATAAACTCCGCGCGATTGGGTGTGCCACAGCCGACTTTGCTCCTACATAAACTCCGCGCGATTGGGTGTGCCACAGCCGACTTTGCTCCTACATAAACTCCGCGCGATTGGGTGTGCCACAGCCGACTTTGCTCCTACATAAACTCCGCGCGATTGGGTGTGCCACAGCGGACTTTGCTCCTACATAAACTCCACGCGAGTGAGTGTGCCACAGCCGACTTTGCTCCTACATAAACTCCGCACGATTGGATGTGCCACAGCCGACTTTGCTCCTACATAAACTCCACGCGATTGGGTGTGCCACAGCCGGGTTTGCTCCTACATAAACTCCACGCGATTGGGTGTGTAACAGCCGACTTTGCTCCTACATAAACTCCGCGCGATTGGGTGTGCCACAGCCGACTTTGCTACTACATAAACTCCGCGCGATTGGGTGTGCCACAGCCGACTTTGCTCCTACATAAACTCCGCGCGATTGGGTGTGCCACAGCCGACTTTGCTCCTACATAAACTCCGCGCGATTGGGTGTGCCACAGCCGACTTTGCTCCTACATAAACTCCGCGCGATTGGGTGTGCCACAGCGGACTTTGCTCCTACATAAACTCCACGCGAGTGAGTGTGCCACAGCCGACTTTGCTCCTACATAAACTCCGCACGATTGGATGTGCCACAGCCGACTTTGCTCCTACATAAACTCCACGCGATTGGGTGTGCCACAGCCGGGTTTGCTCCTACACAAACTCCACGCGATTGGGTGTGTAACAGCCGACTTTGCTCCTACATAAACTCCGCGCGATTGGATGTGCCACAGCCGGGTTTGCTCCTACATAAACTCCGCGCGATTGGGTGTGTAACAGCCGACTTTGCTCCTACATAAACTCCGCGCGATTGGATGTGCCACAGCCGATTTTGCTCCTACATAAACTCCACGCGATTGGGTGTGCCACAGCCGGGTTTGCTCCTACATAAACTCAGCGCGATTGGGTGTGCCACAGCCGACTTTGCTCCTACATAAACTCCGTGCGATTGGGTGTGCCACAGCCGGCTTTGCTCATACATAAACTCCACGCGATTGGGTGTGCCACAGCCGACTCTGCTCCTACATAAACTCCGCGCGACTGAGTGTGCCACAGCCGACTTTGCTCCTACATAAACTCCGCGCGACTGAGTGTGCCACAGCCGACTTTGCTCCTACATAAACTCCGCGCCATTGGGTGTGCCACAGCCGACTTTACTCCTACATAAACTCCGTGCGATTGGGTGTGCCACAGCCGACTTAGCTCCTACATAAACTCCGCGCGATTGGGTGTGCCACAGCCGACTTTGCTCCTACATAAACTCCGCGCGATTGGGTGTGTCACAGCGGACTTTGCTCCTACATAAACTCCACGCGAGTGAGTGTGCCACAGCCGACTTTGCTCCTACATAAACTCCGCACGATTGGATGTGCCACAGCCGACTTTGCTCCTACATAAACTCCACGCGATTGGGTGTGCCACAGCCGGGTTTGCTCCTACACAAACTCCACGCGATTTGGTGTGTAACAGCCGACTTTGCTCCTACATAAACTCCGCGCGATTGGATGTGCCACAGCCGGGTTTGCTCCTACATAAACTCCGCGCGATTGGATGTGTAACAGCCGACTTTGCTCCTACATAAACTCCGCGCGATTGGCTGTGCCACAGCCGGGTTTGCTCCTACATAAACTCCGCGCGATTGGGTGTGTAACAGCCGACTTTGCTCCTACATAAACTCCGCGCGATTGGATGTGCCACAGCCGATTTTGCTCCTACATAAACTCCACGCGATTGGGTGTGCCACAGCCGGGTTTGCTCCTACATAAACTCAGCGCGATTGGGTGTGCCACAGCCGACTTTGCTCCTACATAAACTCCGTGCGATTGGGTGTGCCACAGCCGGCTTTGCTCATACATAAACTCCACGCGATTGGGTGTGCCACAGCCGACTCTGCTCCTACATAAACTCCGCGCGACTGAGTGTGCCACAGCCGACTTTGCTCCTACATAAACTCCGCGCGACTGAGTGTGCCACAGCCGACTTTGCTCCTACATAAACTCCGCGCCATTGGGTGTGCCACAGCCGACTTTACTCCTACATAAACTCCGTGCGATTGGGTGTGCCACAGCCGACTTAGCTCCTACATAAACTCCGCGCGATTGGGTGTGCCACAGCCGACTTTGCTCCTACATAAACTCCGCGCGATTGGGTGTGTCACAGCCGACTTTGCTCCTACATAAACTCCGCGCGATTGGGTGTGCCACAGCCGACATTGCTCCTACATAAACTCCGCGCAATTGGGTGTGCCACAGCCGACTTTGCTCCTACATAAACTCCGCGCGATTGGGTGTGTCACAGCCGACATTGCTCCTACATAAACTCCACGCGCGATTGGGTGTGCCACAGCCGACTTTGCTCCTACATAAACTCCCCGCGATTGGGTGTGCCACAGCCGACTTTGCTCCTACATAAACTCCGCGCGGTTGGGTGTGCCACAGCCGACTTTGCTCCTAAATAAACTCCGCGCTACTGAGTGTGCCACAGCCGACTTTGCTCCTACATAAACTCCGCGCGACTGAGTGTGCCACAGCCGACTTTGCTCCTACATAAACTCCGCGCGATTGGGTGTGCCACAGCCGACTTTGCTCCTAAATAAACTCCGCGCGATTGGGTATGCCACAGCCGGCTTTACTCCTACATAAACTCCGCGCGATTGGGTGTGCCACGGCCGACTTTGCTCCTACATAAACTCCACGCGATTGGGTGTGCCACAGCCGGGTTTGCTCCTACATAAACTCCACGCGATTGGGTGTGTAACAGCCGACTTTGCTCCTACATAAACTCCGCGCGATTGGATGTGCCACAGCCCGGTTTGCTCCTACATAAACTCCGCGCGATTGGGTGTGCCACAGCCGGGTTTGCTCCTACATAAACTCCTTGCGATTGGGTGTGTAACAGCCGACTTTGCTCCTACATAAACTCCGCGCGATTGGATGTGCTACAGCCGATTTTGCTCCTACGTAAACTCCACGCGATTGGGTGTGCCACAGCCGGGTTTGCTCCTACATAAACTCAGCGCGATTGGGTGTGCCACAGCCGACTTTGCTCCTACATAAACTCCGTGCGATTGGGTGTGCCACAGCCGGCTTTGCTCATACATAAACTCCACGCGATTGGGTGTGCCACAGCCGACTCTGCTCCTACATAAACTCCGCGCGACTGAGTGTGCCACAGCCGACTTTGCTCCTACATAAACTCCGCGCGACTGAGTGTGCCACAGCCGACTTTGCTCCTACATAAACTCCGCGCCATTGGGTGTGCCACAGCCGACTTTACTCCTACATAAACTCCGCGCGATTTCGTGTGCCACAGCCGACTTTGCTCCTACATAAACTCCGCGCGATTGGGTGTGCCACAGCCGACTTTGCTCCTACCTAAACTCCGCGCGATTGGGTGTGTCACAGCCGACTTTGCTCCTACATAAACTCCGCGCGATTGGGTGTGCCACAGCCGACATTGCTCCTACATAAACTCCGCGCGATTGGGTGTGCCACAGCCGACTTTGCTCCTACATAAACTCCGCGCGATTGGGTGTGCCACAGCCGACTTTGCTCCTACATAAACTCCGCGCGATTGGGTGTGCCACAGCCGACTTTGCTCCTACATAAACTCCGCGCGATTGGGTGTGCCACAGCGGACTTTGCTCCTACATAAACTCCACGCGAGTGAGTGTGCCACAGCCGACTTTGCTCCTACATAAACTCCGCACGATTGGATGTGCCACAGCCGACTTTGCTCCTACATAAACTCCACGCGATTGGGTGTGCCACAGCCGGGTTTGCTCCTACATAAACTCCACGCGATTGGGTGTGTAACAGCCGACTTTGCTCCTACATAAACTCCGCGCGATTGGGTGTGCCACAGCCGACTTTGCTACTACATAAACTCCGCGCGATTGGGTGTGCCACAGCCGACTGTGCTCCTACATAAACTCCGCGCGATTGGGTGTGCCACAGCCGACTTTGCTCCTACATAAACTCCGCGCGATTGGGTGTGCCACAGCCGACTTTGCTCCTACATAAACTCCGCGCGATTGGGTGTGCCACAGCGGACTTTGCTCCTACATAAACTCCACGCGAGTGAGTGTGCCACAGCCGACTTTGCTCCTACATAAACTCCGCACGATTGGATGTGCCACAGCCGACTTTGCTCCTACATAAACTCCACGCGATTGGGTGTGCCACAGCCGGGTTTGCTCCTACACAAACTCCACGCGATTGGGTGTGTAACAGCCGACTTTGCTCCTACATAAACTCCGCGCGATTGGATGTGCCACAGCCGGGTTTGCTCCTACATAAACTCCGCGCGATTGGGTGTGTAACAGCCGACTTTGCTCCTACATAAACTCCGCGCGATTGGATGTGCCACAGCCGATTTTGCTCCTACATAAACTCCACGCGATTGGGTGTGCCACAGCCGGGTTTGCTCCTACATAAACTCAGCGCGATTGGGTGTGCCACAGCCGACTTTGCTCCTACATAAACTCCGTGCGATTGGGTGTGCCACAGCCGGCTTTGCTCATACATAAACTCCACGCGATTGGGTGTGCCACAGCCGACTCTGCTCCTACATAAACTCCGCGCGACTGAGTGTGCCACAGCCGACTTTGCTCCTACATAAACTCCGCGCGACTGAGTGTGCCACAGCCGACTTTGCTCCTACATAAACTCCGCGCCATTGGGTGTGCCACAGCCGACTTTACTCCTACATAAACTCCGTGCGATTGGGTGTGCCACAGCCGACTTAGCTCCTACATAAACTCCGCGCGATTGGGTGTGCCACAGCCGACTTTGCTCCTACATAAACTCCGCGCGATTGGGTGTGTCACAGCGGACTTTGCTCCTACATAAACTCCACGCGAGTGAGTGTGCCACAGCCGACTTTGCTCCTACATAAACTCCGCACGATTGGATGTGCCACAGCCGACTTTGCTCCTACATAAACTCCACGCGATTGGGTGTGCCACAGCCGGGTTTGCTCCTACACAAACTCCACGCGATTTGGTGTGTAACAGCCGACTTTGCTCCTACATAAACTCCGCGCGATTGGATGTGCCACAGCCGGGTTTGCTCCTACATAAACTCCGCGCGATTGGATGTGTAACAGCCGACTTTGCTCCTACATAAACTCCGCGCGATTGGCTGTGCCACAGCCGGGTTTGCTCCTACATAAACTCCGCGCGATTGGGTGTGTAACAGCCGACTTTGCTCCTACATAAACTCCGCGCGATTGGATGTGCCACAGCCGATTTTGCTCCTACATAAACTCCACGCGATTGGGTGTGCCACAGCCGGGTTTGCTCCTACATAAACTCAGCGCGATTGGGTGTGCCACAGCCGACTTTGCTCCTACATAAACTCCGTGCGATTGGGTGTGCCACAGCCGGCTTTGCTCATACATAAACTCCACGCGATTGGGTGTGCCACAGCCGACTCTGCTCCTACATAAACTCCGCGCGACTGAGTGTGCCACAGCCGACTTTGCTCCTACATAAACTCCGCGCGACTGAGTGTGCCACAGCCGACTTTGCTCCTACATAAACTCCGCGCCATTGGGTGTGCCACAGCCGACTTTACTCCTACATAAACTCCGTGCGATTGGGTGTGCCACAGCCGACTTAGCTCCTACATAAACTCCGCGCGATTGGGTGTGCCACAGCCGACTTTGCTCCTACATAAACTCCGCGCGATTGGGTGTGTCACAGCCGACTTTGCTCCTACATAAACTCCGCGCGATTGGGTGTGCCACAGCCGACATTGCTCCTACATAAACTCCGCGCAATTGGGTGTGCCACAGCCGACTTTGCTCCTACATAAACTCCGCGCGATTGGGTGTGTCACAGCCGACATTGCTCCTACATAAACTCCACGCGCGATTGGGTGTGCCACAGCCGACTTTGCTCCTACATAAACTCCCCGCGATTGGGTGTGCCACAGCCGACTTTGCTCCTACATAAACTCCGCGCGGTTGGGTGTGCCACAGCCGACTTTGCTCCTAAATAAACTCCGCGCTACTGAGTGTGCCACAGCCGACTTTGCTCCTACATAAACTCCGCGCGACTGAGTGTGCCACAGCCGACTTTGCTCCTACATAAACTCCGCGCGATTGGGTGTGCCACAGCCGACTTTGCTCCTAAATAAACTCCGCGCGATTGGGTATGCCACAGCCGGCTTTACTCCTACATAAACTCCGCGCGATTGGGTGTGCCACGGCCGACTTTGCTCCTACATAAACTCCACGCGATTGGGTGTGCCACAGCCGGGTTTGCTCCTACATAAACTCCACGCGATTGGGTGTGTAACAGCCGACTTTGCTCCTACATAAACTCCGCGCGATTGGATGTGCCACAGCCCGGTTTGCTCCTACATAAACTCCGCGCGATTGGGTGTGCCACAGCCGGGTTTGCTCCTACATAAACTCCTTGCGATTGGGTGTGTAACAGCCGACTTTGCTCCTACATAAACTCCGCGCGATTGGATGTGCTACAGCCGATTTTGCTCCTACGTAAACTCCACGCGATTGGGTGTGCCACAGCCGGGTTTGCTCCTACATAAACTCAGCGCGATTGGGTGTGCCACAGCCGACTTTGCTCCTACATAAACTCCGTGCGATTGGGTGTGCCACAGCCGGCTTTGCTCATACATAAACTCCACGCGATTGGGTGTGCCACAGCCGACTCTGCTCCTACATAAACTCCGCGCGACTGAGTGTGCCACAGCCGACTTTGCTCCTACATAAACTCCGCGCGACTGAGTGTGCCACAGCCGACTTTGCTCCTACATAAACTCCGCGCCATTGGGTGTGCCACAGCCGACTTTACTCCTACATAAACTCCGCGCGATTTCGTGTGCCACAGCCGACTTTGCTCCTACATAAACTCCGCGCGATTGGGTGTGCCACAGCCGACTTTGCTCCTACCTAAACTCCGCGCGATTGGGTGTGTCACAGCCGACTTTGCTCCTACATAAACTCCGCGCGATTGGGTGTGCCACAGCCGACATTGCTCCTACATAAACTCCGCGCGATTGGGTGTGCCACAGCCGACTTTGCTCCTACATAAACTCCGCGCGATTGGGTGTGTCACAGCCGACATTGCTCCTACATAAACTCCACGCGCGATTGGGTGTGCCACAGCCGACTTTGCTCCTACATAAACTCCGCGCGATTGGGTGTGCCACAGCCGACTTTGCTCCTACATAAACTCCGCGCGGTTGGGTGTGCCACAGCCGACTTTGCTCCTACATAAACTCCGCGCGACTGAGTGTGCCACAGCCGACTTTGCTCCTACATAAACTCCGCGCGACTGAGTGTGCCACAGCCGACTTTGCTCCTACATAAACTCCGCGCGATTGGGTGTGCCACAGCCGACTTTGCTCCTAAATAAACTCCGCGCGATTGGGTATGCCACAGCCGGCTTTGCTCCTACATAAACTCCGCGCGATTGGGTGTGCCACGGCCGACTTTGCTCCTACATAAACTCCGCGCGATTGGGTGTGCCACATCCGACTTTGCTCCTACATAAACTCCGCGCGATTGGGTGTGCCACAGCCGACTTTGCTCCTACATAAACTCCGCGCGATTGGGTGTGCCATGGCCGACTTCGCTCCTACATAAACTCCGCGCGATTGGGTGTGCCACAGCCGACTTTGCTCCTACATAAACTCCGCGCGATTGGGTGTGCCACAGCCGACTTTACTCCTACATAAACTCCGCGCGATTGGGTGTGCCACAGCCGGCCTTGCTCCTACATAAACTCCGCGCGATTGGGTGTGCCACAGCCGACTTTGCTCCTACATAAACTCCGCGCGATTGGGTGTGCCACAGCCGACTTTGCTCCTACATAAACTCCGCGCGATTGGGTGTGCCACAGCCGACTTTACTCCTACATAAACTCCGCGCGATTGGGTGTGCCACAGCCGGCCTTGCTCCTACATAAACTCCGCGCGATTGGGTGTGCCACAGCCGACTTTGCTCCTACATAAACTCCGCGCGATTGGGTGTGCCACACCCGGCCTTGCTCCTACATAAACTCCGCGCGATTGGGTGTGCCACAGCCGATTTTGCTCCTACATTAACTCCGCGCGTAAAGCATGTATAACACTCTTACCTGATAGAGGATGCTGGAAATGTCGTCCACCCTCGGCTAAACAAGCATTGTATCGGGAGAATACACTCTGATTAAGTTGGGTCACTGTGATGTTTCCGATTTCATTTCTAATATTTTGTTTTTGTTCTTCTAATGTATGAGGATTTATCTCGTAAAGTTTGTCTTTCAGGTTACTGCCCCACACACTGTTCAGTGATGGCGTATGTAGAAAATCATTAAAGTGTTAATTTTATTAACTATATCCAATATTATCCGATGAAAGGAAACAGTATGTATATACCTCTGTTATGAGCTAGTAGACCAAAATCAAATTGAGGAATCTTAATTATATTCTAAGTTTGCTTCCTTGCTTCCTTCCTTCCGTGATATTCCCCAATTTGCCGTTAGGAAACTTTGTGACCAGAGTTTATTATAATTGCCCTGTGGGATCCCTAACCACTATGAACAGCACATTAATTTCAGTTTTCTCACAAAGAAAGAAAAAGGCCTCAATAAAACTCCAGACTATTTTTCTCTTTCCCTTTCACACAAAAATGTTCACGAAATGATCTTTATCGAACTGTCCAAGTTAACTAAAGAATTAAACTCTAGAAGACATTTGCGTTTCAGAAAGACATTCAAACTGCTCCCCTTCAATTATTATGAGACGTCTATCGACCTTATTCCTGTGTGCCTGGGCACTACCTCTATTGTTGTAACTCTGGTCCCTTATTGTTGTTATTATTATTACTATTATTATTATGACTATTATTATTATTATTATTATTATTATTATTATTATTATTATTATTATTATTATTATTATTATTATTATTATTATTATTATTATTATTATTATTATTATTACAGTAGATACTGAAATTATTTTAGTTCACATAAAAATAACATATTTTAAGATAACCTGAATCAAAAGGTGTCTAAGTGCCTGGGAAGAGCATAACTCTAACAACTGCCCTTTACATGGAGCATTCTGGAAAATTTTGATTTTTACAAAAACGGCTCTAAGAAAATATATATTTAGAATTTTCTGAATTTCCACAGAAGTCTTCTTCATTCCGCATGAGTTTTGCAGTAAGATATAGACAAAATCATTGTGCACCAAAAATGTGGATCTCGTTAAAACACACACTTCAGGTCAAATACACTTTTTCGTGGACTGAACTATTTCCGAAATATTCCTTGTTGCTTGCTTGAATAGTCCAAATGATGAGAAATCATACTTTTTTCAGTTTTTGTATTACATATAGTAAAGTAGGGGAAGTATTGTATTCCACCCAAAAATTCGATGTCGAGATTTCACCGAAAATATGTTTCGAGGCCTCTAAATCCAAAAAAGAGGCATTTTTAGAAACAGGTCCGTGTGTGTGTCTGTGGACAGCATAACTCAAAAACGAAAAGTCGGTTAAAAGTCAAACTTGGTATTTAAGTTTAATGTCTTTCAAGGATGTAACACGAAGATTTTGAAGAACATAGCCCCACCCTAAACTACCCTTTACATGGAAGATCTTTCGAAAATTTTGATTTTCTTGAAAATGGCTCTAACGATTTTGATTAAAATGTCATATGTTTGAGATATTTTTATGACAAATGAAATGTATATCTTGAATTTTCTGGCTATAGCCCCTGTAGTCGTATTTACTCTGGATGACTTTTGCATAACTGGTAAACCGTAAGAGATAGACCAAATCATACTGTACAAACAATGTAGATCTTGTTAAAATATAGAATTTAGGTCTGAAGAAATTTTCTTGTAGAGTGAACCATTTCGGAGATATTCCTTGTTATGTGTGTGAGTTTCGGAAAACTTAGAACTTTTGTGAAGTAGAACATCGTTATTTTTTTATATGCTAAGTGTGCAAAGAGAACGGAAACTCAAAGCTTTAAAATATTTGACTATCGCACAAAGCCTACTGTATTCTAATGTTCCTCTTGTAGCTACAAGGAAATAAGATAATTTGTACAAATGCATTTGTTTCCGGCGAAATCTCGATGAAATTTTTGAGTAGAATATAACACTTTTTCTACTTGGTAGACAATGGGATAAAACCATGATGAGCCAGTAATTGTTTGTTTTAGCGGAAGCCGGCGACTTCACCAGAACTATTAAAGGTAAAACAGTCCAAGTACTGTATTATTTACGAGCAGTGATTTTGCTACCTTGGGTGTGGATGGATGGATGTTGTTTTGTTTTCATTATAGTATATAGATTTACAACATAGGGAAGCTAGGTAGGTACGTATGCATGTCCAATACGCAGACAGCTGAAATTGCAAACCAGCTTTGTCACCGAGCTATAAATTACAAGCTTTCAAATGGATATAAATGTGTCAGCAAGTTTGTGACGTGTGTCACAGTCAGTTTTTAACTTATAGTTGAATATTTTATTGCTGGCACTGCATTAGCAAACTTTGTCCAGCCAAAGTAAATAAAAATATGTTCTGCATTGCACTTCACACTAGTCGCAATAAATATGTGATTTAGAAATAAGAATACAAACATTTTACCGCCGCCACCACCACCGCCACCGCCGCCAGCACCACCACCACCACCATGGCGCTTTTGAAATGGGCTTCTATAGCCCTCTTCTGGGAGGGGCCGGAATTCGGAGATCTGTATTCCAGAGGAGGATGATTTACAGAGAGTAAGTCCGTGCCATACACACCAAAACTCCCGGACAGATGGCGGTACCGGACAGATGGCGCGGATGCTTGCTTCAAAGGAGTATTCCCCGTGGAGCATTGCTTGGTTGAATGGGTCGTTCATCGCCCTCTCTGGGCAGCTGCGGGGTTCGAACCATGGACATCGTTGTGACAGAGAACTGTGGCCTTCTGTGATTCAGTTTGTTTTAAAAACCCTATTGCCCAAGTTACCTTGAAAGAATGAAGCAAACCAACTCAGTGTTATCAAATATGTCCGCTTTGCCTCAACAAATTACTTTGCCCAGTTTTGCGCGAGAAAATGGCACAGGTTTAATTAAATTGCACTAGAAATGAATTTATAACGCTACACACGAAACCGGAGATGAGAAACGTTCTACCTTCTTTTGTGTGTTATTGTATCAAAAAGTTAAAGCACAGTTGTGTAAAATGTGCAGTCTGAAACTACAGGGTGTATACGCACATTGTTTTCTCAACTCACTCTTCTAGAAATTATTCATAGGAATGGTATTCAAACAGTGAACAGACGTAAAACAGTGCAGGAAATTAGGTAATAATTCCTCTTTATCGCTTTAACTGCAAAACTCAGGAAGTATTAGTACAAAAACCATGCAAAATTAAAAATTACCTGAAAGAAGTGCGAGAAGGCGAAGAAACGTTTGACCTAACCTATAAATTCTCAAGTGGAGCGAGAGTGAGACTGTCGAATTTTATCTCTTGTTGTCGTAACAGAAAACCGGTTTATAATCTCAAATAAAATTCAATTTATTTTTAACATTAATGAAATACTTCTGGGAAAATTATTAATTATTAAAAGAACAATTTTTAAAAACAAAAATTTTCATTGTTAATCGAATGTAATGCGTAATAAAGTGTTTTTCAACGATTTAAGGGATACAATTGGGTACACTGACTAAAAAAAGAAGATATACATTTCATTTGTTATAGAAAAATATCTTAAGCATATGCCATTTTCAACAGAATAATTAGAGCCATTTGTTAAAAAATTAAAATTTTCCAAAAATTTTCCATGTAAAGAGTAGTTTAGGGTGAACGAATTTTCTTCAAAATCTTCGCGTCGCATTCTTTAAATATATTAAACTTAAATATTATCTTTGGTTTTTTATCGACCTTTCGGTTTTAAGTGATGCACAGAGTAAGGAAATAAAAAAGTAGGGAAATGGTGTATGGGATTACTTTAGCCAATTTCGATAAAACTAAGTAATGTTTAATGGTTCAGTTAATTTCACATCAAACAGCCAGTTTATTCTCGTATTAGCTGGAGTTAAATTATCATTTCGCATTGAATAACTGGCTAATCTAAGCGCATCACATCCATATTGCAAAACGATTGTCAACTGTTCACAGCATAAGCAAATATAATCACTAATTCACTACGGTTTAACAACAAAGAGACTATCGTTATACCAAAAAGTAACTACATTTAATTAATGGTTTACAGTATTCTGATTTTAACAAATTCAAGACTGACTCACATAATATTTTCAATCGAGATTTTGTAAATAATCCATTCGGTTTGAAGTTTTGTGTATGTGACAGATTGTGGTTTAAAAAATTATTTAAAACCTTTAACATAATTTTGTGTAAATAAATGAATGATAAACACAATATATGCTATTCAAAAGTGATTTTTGGATAGTTAAAATGTTTTCCTCTAACGCATAAGTTTCACTTATATCTGTATGTTCACAACGCACTACTAAATGTTTCTGAACATAAATTTTAAAATCTTTAGCAATAATTATAAGCTCAACTATGTATTGAGTGTGTGAATACCATGACATCTATCAGACATGGAAGCAAATATTAAATTGTTCATAAACTAGGGTGCCCGTGTTAGTAAGTTAGTTTATTTTAAAAGTATTGGCCTGGTGCCGGTACATTGGGCCCGGCTTACAGGCTATATTTACATTGATTTACAGTTGACTTTGTTCATATTTACAGTTTTCGCTATATACAAAAACCCATACGGTGACCATCTGTAGGTCACCGAGAATAGTTTTCTTTTGTCTTTTGTCTGTTTCGTCTTTGGGTTATATATACATATGTACATATTTACAAATTATATACAGACACATACACGCACGCATTCACCCACACACACACTCGTACACACATACACACACATCTTCACTGGGCACACCAGAAATATGCGTCCCAGCGCACTACACTATTTACAGTTTTGACACTATATACACTGTCCCGCGGTGGCAGCTCCTGAATATTTTCCGAGGCGAGGGCCTCTGCCGGAACATGTATGTGGCTTAGGGACGAGGTTGCGTGGACGCGCATTAGTCGGCGAGCCGAGCCGCTTCTAGAACATTTTTATCCTAGTATGCTTGCGGTGCTTCGGCTCGCCTTTGCCGATGTTAGCGATCACGTCATTTTCGTGGTTCCTAATGCGCGTCCATGCCGCCATTGCTCTTTTGTCTATTGCCTCCGGGATGAACGGGATATGAGTTTCGAGGTGAAGAGTTTGGGTGGTGGTGAGGAGTGGAGCAGAGAGGATTTTTCTGAGGGAGAGGTTTTGGAGGGTTTGGAGTTGTTTGAGGGCAGTTTTGGAGGCATTAGCCCAGGCCACACATGCATACAGGACCACCGAGAGAATAAACGACCTATATAGTATAAGTTTTGACTTTAGTCGCAACTGTTTACTACGGAAGATGGGGGCGCACAGCTTTAGCCGCTGTCTGCCTTTATTGGCGCTATTTTTTATGTGGGTGGACCAACACATTGTGCGGTCCAAGGTGACACCTAAGTATTTAACTTGCTGACGGCAGTGCAATATTTGACCATCGACCGTTAGGTCCGTTGCCAAAGTGTGACGCCGCTTAGAAAAATGAATCAGCTGGCATTTGTCGGGATTAATTTTGATTTTCCAGTCATGTTGCCATGAGAGGAAGTTGTTCACATAACGTTGCATTTCTGCAAGGCCGAAACGTGGATTTCTATGGTGGTTGTATATTGCAGTGTCGTCAGCATACATGGCGACCTTGCATCTGGCGTCCACTGGGAAATCATTGGTGAACAATATATACAGAAAAGGGGACATTATTGCCCCTTGTGGGACGCCAGCCCGCATCACTCGCTCCCGTGAGGAGGAGCGGCCCACTTGGACGTAAAACTGCCGATTTTCTAGAAAATTGTGCAGCAAGTATAGATAATTTTGAAGAGCCGGGAAATTGTGGTGCAGTTTATAAATAAGGCCATTGTGCCAGCACCGGTCAAATGCAGCTTCTACGTCCAGAAATAGCGCCAACGTTGAAGCCCCATTGTTAAATTGCTCTGTTACGTCATCAGTTAGTCTGAGGAGCTGTAGTTCAGTGGAATGTCCTTTTCTAAAGCCAAACTGTGAATTTGAGAGTTCATGTGTTGCGGAGACTTGTTTTTGAAGCCGAGAAAGGATACATTTTTCCAGCAGTTTACCAATAGTAGACAAAAGACTAATGGGACGGTAGTTTTGCGGTTGTCTGGTGCTTTTCCCTTGCTTTGGGAGCATGATAACCTTAGCTCGTTTCCAAGTAGAGGGGAAATAGCCTTGCTGCAAACAGGCGTTAAATATCTTTGTTAGTTGCACCAGAGCTTTTCTCGGGAGATGCTTAAGTTCCTCATTAGTCACTTTGTCTGGACCGGCAGAGGTGACAGTGTAAACTCTTGCAGGTAAAGTTATAATTAGAACTATAGGTGTTAGATCTGTATGATGATACTTTGATATATCATTTGTGATTAAATCGTAATTTTTATCAATATATTTATGAAATGTATATAGGTATACCATTTTTAATATGAATGTACTATTTTCTTCCAATTTGCGTTCCTTCGTTTCATATTTAGTTCTTTTTTTAAACTGAAATAGAGTGAATTGCTTGTGCTGTCATCTGTCCATTAACAAAATGAAATAGTTCTGGCCGTGTCATAAAGATGGCAGAGTAAACCAGATTTAACCCAGAGGAGTTTGGAAATGACCCTGAACATTTGAAACTAATGTTTATTTGTTCAACATTTCATCCTCCAGAGTAAATTTTGTGTATATTACATAAATTGTAATAATGTGAAAGCGGCATTTAAAGAGAGAAAACTTAAAAATTCTTCTTTGTTTCATTACTACCTCGCCTTTAACTTCAGTTGTCATATCGGTGGCCTTTCCTTTGGAACAAATGGTGTTAACGCGTCGTACTTTTCAAAACATGAAAACTACTCCCACTCCACTCTTGATGACATTTGCACAACTGGTGAACCGTAATAGATAGACCTAATCTAACTGTACAAACTCTAGATGTCGTTAAAACACACAAGTTATATTCAAATGCATTTTTGAAGAGTGAACTATTTCGGAGATATTTCTTGTTTGTGTGAGTTTTGGAATACTTAAACTGTTCTCAAATAGAAGGTCATGATTCACTTTTCTATCCGCTGGCCGTGCAAAGAGAACGGAATTGAGAGCTTTAAAACATTTGACTATCGCACAAAGCCTACTGTATTCTAATATTCCCCTTGTATCTACAAGGAAATAAGCAATAAGGCAATTTCTGTAATAATTTATGTCGACATTGTTTATAATCCGCCCCGTGTTAGCGACGTAATTTAGGCCGAAGCAGTACCTTCCGACCTGTGTACCATTAGAATCAATAGAAACAGGCGGAAGTAAGGTGTTTTAGGTGCCTTAGATGGGCCAAGCAGGTGTGTTGCTGCCGTTCTAACCGGGCAACAGGAGGAAGATTGCTAATGCAGGAAGGAACTCACTTAGTAACATCGTGTCAGAACTGGGAGTATCCCTAATTAATATTTACTTAACTTACCTCATCACCATCATCATCATCATCACAAACTTTTTCTAACCTCAAAGATAATAACCTCATAAACTTTCGCGATTGAATCGCTCACTGCAAAAACGAACTAGCTCCAGTTGGCAATTCACCTTCAACAATTAGGTCATTAGGGCCCGAAAAAGGAAATTATGATATTTGACAAACCAACCCAGTATTCACCCACTGACCAGGGAAAACTATGAAAAACCGAGGTCAGATTGGGCTGTTGGGGGAAGTCTAAGTTTCTAAACTTGCCGCTAGAGCACTTCAGTTACTGGTAAAATACGAAGAGATTGAATTGTAAAAACAAGGACACAGTACAGAGGAGCCCATGTGTTGGCGGCGGAGGGGGGGGGGGTATTACTGCATGGTCTTGTACCTACTTGCTGTTAACCAGCGCTTAAAATGGCACTTGCTGTACTAATTATTGACTGGTGTGTACGTTAATTGCGTGATAAATTCAGTAGCGTCAAGTCCGGACCGACCGGGTGATGGACGTCAGCGGGGCAAAGCTCCGTGATTTGCAAGGTCACAGAGTCAGGAGGTAATTTGCAGTGCGTCACTTCTGGTCCCATGGGCCCAACATGCGGCCATTTTTCAATCACAAGGGACCAGGCGCATTATGTCCTAACGACCAATCTTTGATCCAAATGTTGATATCCAGAATTGATTGAAAATAGAATTCTAATGCCCCTAAATAAAAGAAAATATTTGTTGCACTCACGTGACTCTTGTGTTAACTCTTCTTGCAAACTCTTATTCATCTATCTTCATGTTAATCGAGAAATACATTTATATAAATTGTCTTATTAATATTCTTGCAGGTGCAGGGAGAATACAGTAGGCTTTGAACGACATTGGACTCTTTTGAAGGCCTTGAAATTCCCTTCTCACGGTACGGCTCATTTGCCACAAAAATATCTTAAACTTATCGCATTCTCATCAAAACTTTTAGGACATAACACATGCAGATAGTTCTTCACTCCGACGCAATTCCAGAGAGCGCGCCACCATCCAGGACCGGTTGATCAATCAGGCGACCAGCCAACTACATGTCCTCCCCTCAGGCGAACACCGTAGAACAAAATTAGCAATAAAATAGTTTTTGTAAATGTTTGACTCGATTAACATGAAATAGATAGGGAAATAAGCACTTGTAAGAATAGTTGGTCCTTTGAGTGAGTATAGAAAGTCTTGTGAATGTCGTTATTGAATTTCTCGGTGGAATACAATAGTTGCCCTGACTTCTATTGATAATAGCTTGCCTTTCTAAGGAGCATAACCATTTTTCCTTACAGCCATACAGGGCCATACACTTTATCGTTATTGTCTCCCCACAACAATATGTTTTTGTTCTCCAGAAGTGAACAGACAGACAATATAACCTCTTCCTGCTTCAACATGAACACTCAAAGTTAACTCCCAGTTTGTGGAGGCAGCCAGGCAAGCAGTACGTTATTCCTGTTTACTGTCCGTGATAATGGGTTTACTTTACACCAACACATTATACCTGTCTCCTCACCTCGTCTCTATCATCATTAACATCCATTGACTAAGTCAAAGTTCATGAAAGTCAAGAAAAAAGAATATGATGCATTGCACTCACATGACTTTCTCTACTCTTGTACTAACCATTCTTACAAACTCTTATTCCTATATCTTCTTCGTGTTAATTGAGATAAACATTTGTACAAATTATCTTATTGCTTATTTCCTTGTAGATACAATGGGAGTATTAGAATACAGTAGGCTTTAAGCGATAATCAAATATTTTAAAGCTGTGAGATTTCTTTCTCTTTGCATAGCAAACATATAAAAAAATGAATAACAATGTCCCATTTGACAGAAGCATAAGTTTGTATAGTAAGATTTGGTCTATCTCTTACGGTTTACTAGTTACGCAAAAGTCGTCCAGAGTAAATACGACTACGGGGGCTATAGGCAGAAAATTCAAGATATAAATTTAATTTCTCATAAAAATATCTCAAACATATGACATTTTAATCAAAATCGTTAGAGCCAGTTTGAACAAAATCAAAATTTTCGAAAAATTTTCCATGTAAGGGGTAGTTTAGGGTGGGGCAATTTTTTTCATAATCTTCATGTCGCATCCTTGAAAGACATTAAACTTAAATATCAACTTTGGTTTTTAACCAACCAACCTTTTTCTAAATATTCTTTTCTCTTGAACTCAAGGGGCCGAAGGTAAAAATTATAAATAATAAGCCAATAGAAGAAATAACAGCTTTCAATTATTTGAGTTTGACCATCAAAAAGACGTAGAAAAGACATCCAACTAAGATTTCAGAACATAGTTTTAAAACCTCCTCTCCTTTATGGAAGTGAAAGTTGGACACTTAGAGCAAGAGACAAAGCTAGAATAAGGTTTCTTAACTGGAGCAACGCTAAGAGTGAAATTGTAGAGAAATGGTTGAGGATATACAAAGTTATCAAATTAAATGGCTACAACACATCCAGAGAATGTCAAATTCCCATTTACCAAAGATAATATGTATATCACTTAAAACCTAGGGGTAGAAGAGATTTAGGAAGACCAGTTTTTGTAACCGCAGGACGGGCAGAACACCTAATACTGGTTTGCTAGAAGAAGCACTTGAGGAATCTGACTTCCATACAGGTGATGGAGTAACGCTACACCAAGTTGAAGAATAACAGCAGTTTAAAAACCCTGTGTTATTGTTATCACACCACGTGACGATGTAATACCAACTGATAAAACACTATTCCCAATCGCAGATTCCTTAAACTGAGTTTTCAAGCAATTCCATTCTACTAACCTAGTTTTGTGTTCCTCCTTTCTAGATCTCACTCCATCGACTTCACAATCCATTCTCGTGTGTCAATGATTTGGATTTACTTAACGATCCTCTTGTCTTATCACAAGGTATCGCATTCCCCGCCTTTCCGTTGAACAGTGATGATCCAGGGATCTGAAGAACTCTTTGGAACTGCATTATAGTTTCCAATAAATTTGCAGTTTTATGGTTCGCTTCCCCATCCACCCCTTTATCTTCATCTTACTTAGTGCAGCTGTTTTTATCACCTTCTGTGACTCATTTCCAGCCAACGTGCAATATATACCTACGGGGTGTCCCAGAAAAACAGAATGGTAAATTGGTCGGTTTCCAAATAGGAACCCCTGCACGCTGGAGAACGAAGTTTAAGAAGAACATTAACATTGTTTTGGTATCTTAATACGGAAGCTATGCAACCCTTTAGCCATCTGTGTACTGAGATGAACGACCTGAGCATAATAACGCTCCTGCGCATGCGCTAAATTCCTCCATAGAGTAATGCTTTTAACAGCACTGCGACACGTGCCAGTACACAGTTGCTGAAGTGGCCGACATGAGCTCCAGCACACCTTCATGTAAATGTGCTGAATCACCTCAACGTCGCATATTCAAAACAATGGATTGATAGACGTGGACCAGTTCATGATCGTAGCCACGTAGCTCAAAGATTTCATTTCAGCCGTTTCAATTGTTCAACGCTTGTCTTATAGAGCCACATATATTTTGAAATGTATACAGCTTTGTTTCAAATCCCTGTCATATGAAATATCACATCCTAAATAGCTAAAATATTTCACTTGTTTCTCATGAGCAGTTCTGACCGCGTTGGGTATTTACCAATGAAAGCCATTACTTCGTTTTCTCTGCTGAAATAATCAAATTCTACTTTGTCATGACAGTATTCCTTAGGGACTATACAATAATTCCATAATGAACAGGGAGAGGTAAATAGAGTTAATTAAATTGTCATTTGAATGTAAAATTCTCCAACGTCGAGTAGGTGAGTAATAATTCATAGACACAGAATTGTCTCCAGCAGTGCAAATTAATCATGGTTATGGTGGTGCCTTTTCCATTATTATCATTATTATAGGCTAGCTAACAATTGTGATCATTCCCAAAGGTTCACTTTTATTGAACAAAATCTGATATGTTACACTCGCATGACTTTCTCTACTCTTGTACTAACCATTCTTACAAACTCTTATTCCTATATCTTCTTCCTGTTAGTTGAGATAAACATTTGTACAAATTATCTTATTGCTTATTTCCTTGTAGGTACAAGGGAAATATTAGAATACAATAGACTTTGTGCGATAGTCAAATCTTTTACAGCTTTGAGATCGCGCTCCCTTTGCACGCTTAACATATAAAACAATTAACAACAATGTTCCATTTCACGAAAGTTTTAAGTTTTCCGAAGCTCACACACATAACAAGGAATATCTCCGAAATGGTTCACCCTACAAGAAAAGCTATTCAGACATAAATTGTGTATTTTAGCAAGATCTACATTTTTTGTATAGTAAGATTTGGTCTATCTCTAACGGTTTACCAACTGCAAAAGTCGTCCAGAGTAAATACGACTACAGGGGCTATAGTCAGAAAATGCAAGGTATACATTTCATTTGTCATAAAAATATCTCAAACATATCACATTTTAATCAAAATCGTTAGAGCCATTTTCAAGAAAATCAAAATTTTCCATGTAAAGTCTAGTTCAGCGTGGGACTATTTTCTTCAAAATCTTCGTGTCGCATCTTTGAAAGACATTAAACTTAAATACCAACTTTGGTTTTAACCAACTTTTCAATTTTTTAGTCATGTTCACAGACCGACACTCGGGCCTTCTCCAAAAAACTGCGTTTTGGGGGTTCAGGCGGCCTCAAAACATATATTTCCGGTGAAATCTTGACATCGAAATTTTAGATCGAATAGAGTACAGAGAAAATAGTGATTTTGTTATGCTAATGTTCATTTACATACACTTATAGTAAATAGAGAAAGTATTGTATTGTACCCAAAATTTCGATGTGAAGATTTCACCAAAAATCATGTTTTGACGCCTCCTGAATCCAAAAAGAACTAGAAGAAGATGCATGCGTGGAGGGATGTGTGTGTGTGAGTGTGTGTGTGTGTGTGTGTGTGTGTGTGTGTGTGTGTGTGTGTGTGTGTGTGTGTGTGTGTGTGTGTGTGTGACTTTGGACAGCATAACTCAAAAACCAAAAGTCGGTTAAAAACCAAAGTTGGTATTTAAGTTTAATCTCTTTCAAGGATACGACACTAAGATTTTGAAGAAAATAGCCCCAACTTAAACTACCCTTTCCATGGAATAATTTCCAAAAATTTTGATTTTCTTGAAAATGGCTTGATTAAAATGTCATATGTTTGAGATATTTTTATGACAAATAAAATCTATATTTTCAATTTTCTGTCCATAGCCTATGTAGTCATGTTTACTGTGGACGACTTTTGCATAACTGGTAAACCGTAAGAGATAGACCACATCTTACTATACAAAAATGTAGATCTTGCTAAAATACACAATTGATGTCCAAATGCATTTTTTGTAGAGTGAACCATTTCGGAGATATTCTTTGTTATTTGTGTGAATTTTGCAATAGTTGAACTTTTCTCAAATGGAAGGTTGTTTATTCAACTTTTTTACCTCTTAGCCGTAGAAGAGTACAGAATTGCTAAGCCTTCAAGAAGTATATATATAGGAATAAATGTTTGGAAGAATAGTTAGTACAAGAGTAGAGAAAGTCATGTGAGTGCAACACATCACATTTCATAGCTATGCTGGTATCAGATTGTCAGAATGGCCGAGCGGTCTAAGGCAAATTCATATCGCAGATCACTGTGTGAGCGTGGGTTCGAATCCCACTTCTGACTAATATCTTTACTTCTGTTTTTTTCTCCCCCCCCCCCTTTTCCGTGATGACGTAACATGCTAGTTACATATTTTGGACACCTAAAAAAACCTCAAGCCTAACGAGGTCTCTGAACAAAATTAAGTGGACTTACACGCCCAATATAGAATGGAACGTTGCGAACTACAACAGTTAAACAGCACCAATAAATAAAAATGCTCTGATACCGGCCACGGCGCACAACAAAGGATGGTTGTAACCAAGATATCACATACCAGGCGCGGGCGTAACACAGGCGCTCAAAGACAAGCTGCCCCACACCACTCACATCAGCAAACACGCGACAACAATCACAGCGGAAGAACCAGAGGGGTTTTCGAGATACATCCGGCGGCCGGCTTACTTGTAGAAGTTCAGGAACGGTCCGTGTTACGTCATCCCCGTTATATAAGGAGGCGAGGCAATGGGAGTCAGAGACAGTCACTTTTTACTTTACTACGTATAGTAAGCAGGAGACGTATTCATTTGCACTCAAGATTTCCAATTCGAGATTTCACCGAAAACATGTTTTGAGGCCCTTGAATACAAAAAAGCACTCTTAGGAAAATGTCTGTGTGTGTGTGTCAGTCTGTGGACAAACGAAAAGTCGGTTAAAAATAAAAGTTGGTGTTTGAGTTGAATATCTTTCAAGGATGCAACTCGAAGATTTTGAAGAAAATTGCTCCCTCCTAAACTACCCTTTACATCCCTTTCTCGGGGACACCAGAGAAAGTAATGCAGGAAGGAAGAACAGCGTTTAAATGAAAAGAAAATAGCGTCTATGTAACAAATAAACGTATTCACCGCAACGATTAGATTACAGAGTGGTTAAGGAAGGACACGCAAAGGATACATACGCTTCATTTAGTAGACACACAAGACTTTGTTAATGACGTCACTTGTTCAGGCATGAAACTGCCTGCTTGCTTCACCATGTCACTGTAATTAATTACACGTATAAATATAACTCTGTGCGTAACACAAAATCCTGACTGTACGGTGGGTGTTGTAAGCCTTTATAGCTTCAGCCGCTGCGTCCCCCACCTCTGCCCACTATATTGTTGGGGTGCAGTACTGGAGGGTGGGACGTGGTCAGCGCCCCGAGCCCTCCCGGCCAGTTATGCGGCCTTCTCGACCTGAGGCCGCTACTTCTCCATCAATTAGCTCCTCAAGTGGTCCCCCGGGGACCTAACAAGGCTGAGTGCACCCCGTTCCAGACCTCCTAGAGGGGATAAAATCCCCATGCTAGTACCGGGGATCGAACCCCGGGTTCTGCAATATGTCCTTAGCCTGTCAGTTAGTCACGTCTTTACCCTAAGCAATCAGACGAAGTCCCGAACTTAGAGATTTTATAGCTACATTGTCATAAGGTCATTCGTTTGTTTCTTGTGACTGTTCAGACCCACTTTGTGAAACTGCGCCTGTTAAACACGTGAAGTTAAGTATGGAAGACTCCAGCCCTGCCTCGCAATTCGATTACAAGACCTCCAAAACGTTTGACATCTTGGGTATTCACAGTTGAACAGTTCGGTGGGGGGGAGGGGGGGAACTTGCTGTCTGACTGGAATTTGCATCAACTTCCCCCCACCACAAGCTCCTTACTTAACCTTCCCAAATCCGATTTATGGGACACTCACCAGATGGCAACAGTTGCCTCATTTTTATTAGTTCTACTCTAAAACTTCCCTCGTGCCTTTAAACACAAAATTCCCAGTACAACTGATCGGGGTCGAAGCTTCCAATGCTTGCCAAGTAAGCAAAAAGAACAGTTTGTTGAAGAATGGTTAGAGAAAGTAGTATGATTGTAACATATGATGGAGGGGGGGAGGTGTGTGAAACATGTTTAGATATGGTGACCCTGTGACATTCTGACGGTGCCTTATCGAGGTAACAGTTCAAGAACAGTTATATTGGGTTTCACTTGTTAACCTGAGTGTGTGGAGATTAGCGCAGTTGTGTTACCTGCATTATTAACATAAGCAGCTCTGTGTCACTGTCTGACCCCTGAACCTCTGCAAATGTGAGCATACTTAACATTCACATGACCTTCTCAACCCAATATCGAATATGTTGGTATATTTTCTACAAATTATTATTTCGAAAGCTTCTTGTTTTCTCTGCCGACTACCTATTTTAAATGAGAGGAAATATTGCGTTTCAACCAAAAGTCCGATGTCGAAGTTTGACTAAAAATATATGTTTTGAGGACGTCTAAATTCCGCGCGCATGCGTGTGTGTGTCTGCTCGCGTGTGCCTGAGAGAGAATAACAAAACCTTAAACAAAATGTTTGAAAAATATTTCAAAGAAAATGTTTTAATTTGTAGAAATACTCTACATACAGGATGTTAGGTGTGTGTGCGTGTGTATGTGTAATGAAGGGGGGACACCTCGACCACTGCAACCCCGACATGGATCTATTGCGGGCGACCACCCCACAAAGGGAAGGGATGAAGCGAAGTGATACCGGAAACCACCAGAGTTTCCTAATAGTTCCAGATTGTGATACAGGGCGCACCCCAAGGCATACCATTCATTCTGGGAAAGGGCAACGGGACGACCCTAGCGGCCAGATCAGGGACTTCCAAGGAGGGCCAGGGACAGAGTTTCCATTGTGCAAGTTATGCCATCTGCCCGCTACCAACCGAACCTGAAAGAGCCGGTCCGGGTGGCTCACTTGGTTAGACGCTGGCCTGCTGATCCCAAGGTCGTGGGTTCAAATCCCGCCTAAACCGAATTAAGTGTGCTTAAAAACGACAGCTCCATGTCAGTAGATTAATTTACATGTAAAACAACTCCTGCGGGATGAAATTCCGGCGAAGCTGATGTAATTGTGGCAATTGACACCGTCGTTAAACAACAAAATAATTAATTTAGAACCTGAAAGACGACAATGAAAGTTCTTATTACTTATTTCCTTGTAGGTACAAGGGGAATATGGGAATACAGTAGGCTTTGAGCGATAGTCAAATATTTTAAACCTTTGAAATTCCGTTCTCTTTGCACGGCTAAAATATAAAAAAATGAATAACAATGTTCCATTTGACAAAAGTTTTAACTTTTCCAAAACTCGCAGAAATAACAAGGAATATCTATGAAATGACACACTCTACATAAATTGTCTGTTTTAACGAGATCTACATTTTTGAATCGTAAGATTTGGTCTATCTCTTACGGTTTACCAGTTATACAAAAGTCACCAGTTTGCAATGTGCAAGTTATTATGCCATCTGCCCGCCAACGCCGGAACTAACCGTACTACCAACCGAACCGGGTGGCTCAGTTGGTTAGACGCTTGCCTGCTGATCCCAAGGTCGCGGGTTCAAATCCAGCCCAGACCGATGGTTTTTTAAGTGTGCTTAAAAGCGACAGCTCTATGTCAGTAGATTTATTTATATGTAAAAGAACTCCTGCGGGACAAAAGTTTTGGGTGGAATACAATACTTCCTCTACTTACTCGTATATCCAGTATAGAAGGCAATAAGCTATAGAGGATAGATAAAGCCATGTAAACGCAACACATCAGTTTTTTGCTCTTGTTGTAGACGTTATCAAAGTTAGAACAGAAAGCCGCTGCAGCAGGTTTCGCTTGAAGTTCGGGGCAGGTACGCGGAGCGCTACAGATTTTCAGAATCTGATTAAAGTAAAGCTAACTAAGAGAGGAAGAAAATACAAAATTCCTTGCATATAAATGAAGCTGTAGCCATCTTTGAGGCATGCAATCTTGCTTTAACTTCCTCTCAGCGTACACACAAGAGCTATTGGTGGACTATTGCTATCTTTCTCAAGGAAAAAACACTTTCAAGCGCACATAAAATGCTAAAAGCGATAATTAAAATGCACGTGTTATTGTAGAGACGAAGGGGAGTCGAATTTTGTGATCTTTTTCTAAACTCAGGTTTTACTTCCATGTGGTGGAACGATATTATTACTTTCCCTACTAGTATTCCACTCAAAAATTCGATGTCGAGATTTCCCTAGAAATATCTTTTGAGGTCCCCAGAACCCAAAAAAAGCATTTCTAGAAAAAGGTCCGTGTGTGTGTATCTGTCACTAGACAGCATGACTCAAAAACGAAAACTCGGCTAAAACCAAAGTTGGTATTTAAGTTAAATGTCTTTCAAGGATGCCACACGAAGATTTTGAAGAAAATAAATCCACCTTAAACCACCCTTTAAATATAAAACGAAACTTTTTATTTTCTTGAAAATGGCATTACCGATTTTGATTAAACTGACATATATTTTTAAGATAAATGAAATTATATTTTGAATTTTCTGGCTGTTCTCTCTGGATATTTGAATAACTCAAAAACTGCAAGAGATAGACAAAATCTTACTATACAAAAATGTAGATCGTGCTAAAACACACAATTTATTTACCAATATATTTTTTGTAGAGTGAACCATTTCGGAAATATTCCTTGTTATGTGTGTCAGTTTCGAAAAACTTAGAACTTTCGTGAAATGCAACATCGTCCTTCATTTTTTTATATGTTAACCGTGCAAAGAGAATGAAATCTAAAAGTTTTAAAAGATTTGATTATCGCACAAAGCCTACTGTATTTCAATATTCCCCTTGTACCTACAAGGTACAAGTGATTCCCTCTTCGAATTATTTCGTCTATTTCAGCACCGAAGCGGGAGTCAGCCATATTTGACATTTGAATAGCGGCTCTATTCCGTCAAATTACGTCAGCTGCTGCGCATCTGTTAGCACAGCGGAGCTAGATTCTTTATCGTGATAATGACATAAGAAAACTAAGAGGAGGTGATAACGAAATGTGATAATTTTTTCGCGATTGAAGACTGTTTAAATTTGAAATTGTTAAAGTGAACGTAGTCAAGTTACAGATATACAGACAGAGAACAATACAATACAATACTTCCTAGTAGCATCGGGAAGGTCGGCCGCGGTAAACGAACCCAAGATTTGCCGAGTGCGAGCCTCAGATTTGACCGCGGGTCTACCTTCCTCGGCTGCCAGTAGCTCACAGCGAGTCAGCGAGTCACCTAGCACACTGCCTTTGTGTCAGGGCAGAAAGGAATGTGCAATAACAAGAGATGGGGCTGGCTGGCTGGCTGGCTGGCTTTCACAGATAACAAAGATGAGAATAAAAATTCCCTTTTATCGCACAAAAACGTTTGAAAAAGAAGAATGACTCCGCTGCAAGGCCAATGAGTAAAATTAACGCGACTTTTATTTTCGCGCGGCGTCTGCCGTTTAGAAAAGAAACGAACGTGTGTTAAGGGGAACCTTTCCCTGCCTAGCGAAAATGAAAGGGAAAAAATCGGCCTTTGTGGGGTATTAATTGCGATTAGACTGTGTGAGGATTACTTTTACGGGCTCTTGGGTGCTTTTCTTTTGTGTTCAGTGGCGGCAGGTGAGGTTACAGTTCCATTAACACCTGCAGTTTTAGCAACTTTCATTTCGTGCTTAAACATGAAGATTTTCCTGCAAAAAAACACTCTGCGGGTATCCAGAATTGCATGCGGTACATTAAAAGGACTTGCTCTACAATAAAATTGTGTTTTACAAATTATTCTTACATATCTTATTACTTTCTCCACTAGTATAGTAAGTAGCGGAAGTATTGTATCGAGATTTTGCCGGAAATACATATTTCGAATTATGTGGAAAGGTGGTTAGAAGTGCTCTTCATTTTCACAGTTGGCACTATCACTAATCCAGCAGGCTGTGAGAACAACAACAATTTTAGCGTTAATCCAGGGAAATGAGAAATTAGACATTTATTATAAATTTGCATTAGTAGGCTATTCACTAAAGGTAGGTCTGCTATATTTAAAATTACAGTTCTTTGAATACGTCAATTAAAATATTGTGACTTTTGGTGGGGTGTAAAGTAAAGAAGACAGATGTAGTCGGGATAAAGAAACACTTTTATTTCCGTAAACAGTAACTTTTTACACTCGTTGCAACAGCAAGAAAGTCTTTTCCGATTCTCCAACAGCACGGCTCCGAATTCGTCACAAAACAAAACTAGCTCTTCTCACACTTTACCGCTATTTATATCTCCCAGGCACTATTCTGGAAAGTTCAGTTATTGCGGTGAAATACAAAGCAGAAGATTCCAGATGCCTCTATCCTTTTCTCTCTTTCGGCAAGCGCCCCAACAATGCGGCCATTCTCTGTCTCTTTCCTTCGGCTCCTTTGCGGTAGTGCCGACAATAATGCGATGGGTGACACTGCTGTTGTCGGCAATTAGATGCGGCGGGCGCGATGACAATATCAATACTTTCGCTAAATCTTTTGTCTGCTATTTGGAATGTTCCGCTGTTTTCACTACACATGGATACTTCAGATGTTCAGAAGTGTAAAAACACGACCAAGAGGTAATAATCTCAGTATGCTTTTCTTTTTATATGGTGGCCATACAAAAAGAAATCTTTATCTCGATTAGTAGGAAATAGAAGAATAATCTTTTGTAAAAATACGTAGCACACTCTCTGTAAGCAGAGAAAGTCATGTGAGTGTAAAACATCACAGTTTTGTTTATCACCATACAGCGATTCCGGAGCTATCTTCTAACACAGGATCATTTATGAAGAATTGAAACATTTATTTAATTGCTTTAAAACGAGTTATGATAGCGAAATGCAGAGGAAATTTGAGAGATTAACTGACTACTCCAGTCGTGCTCTTACATCAACAGTGGGAAGCTGGGAGGAACGATGTTTTCACTCTTCTTGTTTACCAGTCCCAGTATTCTATATCTTTGTGGAGGATTCCGAACACCAAATTCTCTCTGATATGCCCTTAAAGTAGCTGTAATTGAATTTTGAATCCAGTATTGCTTTACAAGGAAGATTCTTCATTTAATGTGTATTTAATTTTCACGTTGACTAGAACAAAATCTCAAAAGCAGCTTCGGATAATAGATAAAACTAATAATTACGAATAAAACATGAACATCCGGACATCTAGTGAGAGACAATCGAAACTCTGACCATTCTGCTTAACTTGCTGCTAAAGTTTGAGCATTGAGTGAATATGGAACAGAGTAATTAAAGAAAGAAATGTGTTGGTTGTTCATAAATCATTCTGTAGATACGTCGGGATATGACCACGTAGTTACAGCGACGTACCTAGGATAGAGATAGTGGCAAGCAGCAGTTTATTGTGCTGGATGCATAGATATCCAGTTTCTCGATGGTTCTTTCGTAGCCAGGTCGTCCCAGAAGGGAACATTTGGCTTCATGGTCTCGAAACTGCACGAGAAGTTTGCAACGCCCCTCAATAGCACAACGGTTTAAGTTTGAACTTGTGTTAAGAGTCAGGTGTTGCGCATGGCCTGCTGCTATGGAACTGCAAGATGTTTGTTCAGGCTTGGAGGTTAATTAGAGGAAGCCCTGCTTATTGTTACGTTACATTCTCCTAGCTCCATCAATCTAGAGACTACTGCAACAGTATGTCTACAAATAAACTGATCACACTTTAAATATAAACGATTTTAATTTCATGCTAATGAGACTAAGTGCACCCCGAACCAGGTCTCCCAGCGGGAGAAAATTCTCACACAAGAACCGGGATTCGAACCTCGGTCTCCCGCTTGGTAAACAGGAGTGAAAGACTAAAATCACCATCAAATGATTCAATCAAAACCCCTGTGACCATAGAAATGAACCTCCTAACCCCCAAAAAGCATTCTAAAGTTACCGAACAACGTTAAATTTGTTTAAACTACCGGAAAAGTCGAAGATTAAACGATTCTTGAGAGAGAGCAAGGCCAGATGAACCTGAATGGAAGGATAAAGCTCAGACAAGAAGAGCATCAGAATTTCCGGCCTAGGAAAGGAGTAGGAGGGACTCTCCTTTGTTAGTCCCTTTCTTGCCGATTGAGGGATACAAATCATGGATCAAGCGTTCTCTGCATGACAACAGAATCATGAAATACATTTTTTATAACTGGTGCAGAGATAGCAGCAGTTGCTATGGCAACAAGTAAGCTTCACAAAGCATTTTTATTATAATTGCTGCTGCGGTTCTCCTATACAGTCGATAGCCAGAGACATTTAAACATCGCTTATAACCTTTTGGTGCATCTTCAAGCGCTTTTAGGTTTTCCATCACTTGATAGTTAATCATATGAATAAATTTATTATTATTCATCATCATTATGATTGTCATTATTACTACAAATAGAACGACGGACGGACGGAGGGACAGAGGTTATGTCCGCCGCAGTGCGACACAGTTATCGCCTCCTCTAATAACACAGCCACCTGTGTTCCCGGAGCGCCTTTCAGCAGATCCTCCCAACTACTCGATCATCCCATCCGACGTCAGGGAATACCCGAGCCCCCCCATTTCTCTTCAGGAGCGCTGGTGATAAAAACACGGACCAAAGCCCCGTGTACAACTTAGTTCTGATCATCAAAGTGCGTACGGGGCGCGGCGGGGTGAGAGGGGGGGGGCGCACACAAAGGGCGCATTCCTCAGACTTCTAATTGGAGCCGAGTTAAATCTTACAAATTTGCCCACAAGTATTTCAAGCCTACAGCCATTTGCATAATAAGGTTAGCTAAACTTTGCTTCTTGTACTGTATGCAATTTGCCTTAAGGGCAGCCTCGCCTCCGTTGCCTTGGCAACACATCTGTATTGTTCATCTCGCCTTTTTCTACCGCTTTGCCATGGTAGCTGCACTCCACACCAACACTGTATACCCAATTGTCTTCGTGTTAGTTGAGATAAACATTTGCAGAAATTAACATATAAAAAAATAAACAACGATATTGCATTTCACGAAAGTTTTGTTTTCCACTACAACAAATATCTCTGAAATGGTTCACCCTACAAGAAAATTTATTCATATATAAATTGTGTATTTTAGCGAGATCTACATTTTTTGCACAGTAAGATTTTGTCTATCTCTTACGGTTTAAGAATTATTCAAAAGTCATCCAGAGTAAACAGGACTACATAGGCTATAGGCAGAAAGTTGAAAATATACATTTTATTTGTCATACAAATATCTTAAAACATTTGGCATTTTAATCAAAATCGATAAAGCCATTTTCAAGAAAATCAAAAGTTTCAAAAAAAATTCCATATAAAGGGTAGTTTAGGGTGGAGTAATTTTGTTCAAAATCTTCGTGTCGCATCCTTGAAATAAATTAAACTTAAGTGCCAAATTTGGTTGTTAACCAACTTTTGGTTTTTGAGTCATGTTGCCCACAGACAATACTGCCTCTACTTTATACGTACTAGAGAAAGTAAAAAGTGTAGAAGGTTGAAGGATGTCTTGAAGTGGAAAAGGGCTATTTAGTGCTCTCCGCATGAAACAGAACGCGCCTATAACAAATAAACAGAGCCCAACAGATGACTGAGTCTATGAACCATGACAGCTAATTTTGTCTGTAACGTCAGGGCGAGTTTCTAGCAAACAAAAGACAATATTTGCGTAAGCTAGCATTACGGTGACTAAATAACGTGTAATAATGTGCTAGGGGATTTGGGAAAACACACTGATGTACCTACAGGAAATTTCATTAAACTTGTAACCAAATTTACACACAGGTCTGTTGTTATGTATGGCTTTTCCTTGCGTCGCTTTCTCGCCTTTTTGCTAAGGAGGAATTCGTTACATATTTGATGAGCTTTACCAAGGACCAAGCTTTTGAACAATCAGCTCCTCAAGCTGAAACTACCCTTAAAGTACTCATTTCATGCTTCATCAGCCACTTAATAGAGGGAGGTCAGAGAAATGTTTATACAGTACTGTTCTTCCCTTTGTAATGAAAACTCTTAACATAGGGTGCAACTATTAAAGAAAATATACAATATATACTTATAAAAATCCTTAATTTTACAATAACATACTCTAAGACTGTGAAAATATTTGATACAGCAGCTATATCCCAAAAAGGGTCGGGACCGGGCAGTCGTAACTGTAAACAAGATAAGCTGCGCGCTCACCTAGCTATCACCAGACAAATAGGATCAACTGGATGTTTCTAAATCACGTAATTTCTGGAAATTATCTACGGCTACAGAAGATGCTAACTATATAAATGCAGATATTATGATACTTAATATGAATTCACTGTGTTACTTGTTTTCTTCTTTTCGTCTCACAGTTTTCGCACAAACAAAATATCTAACCTGCTGGACCAGGTGGTCTGGGTCATTAACCTTGCCGAAAGCACTCGAAATCATTTACACACAAACAAATAATGAATATGATGAGGGAGGCCATGGAATGATTAAAACGTTCTACGAGTTTGCTGCCAAGTTTTTATCTTTGAGCGACAAAAATCAGCAATGATACTACATCACCAGAGGCAGTAGTGCACATTGGTGATTTCCTCAGATCCAGAAATAATAATTTGGTGAGTAACTGTCTGATATATAAGCATTAAAGTCAATTACACCAACAAAACGTCCATAGGAGGATTGGCAATATGGCTGCTTGCACATAACCTAGCGAATCTAAGATATTCGGAACTAATCCAAACCACTTCAACTAGGGAACAAGGCATAGTAATAGAATCGAAGGATGGTATAACCATTAAATAATATTTTCTAGCCGTAGGAGGTCTCACTGATGCAAATAATATTCGCTTTGTGTCGCGAATTTTAAATTGCAGAATATGCCTGTAAATGTCAAGCAAACGAGTCACCACACCGGTCACACTTAGATTGCGGAATTGGAAACACGAGTCAGCAGTCGTAGTAGTCTCCTGCCCGAACAAGAGATGGCGTTGGTGGCACTGCTAACCCCCGAAGAAAAATCTGATTGGCTGATTCAAGTTTTGAAGTTTTGTAACGAAAACAAACGTTCTGGAACTTCTGGAAACGTGAGCCATGTTGCATGTTGGTAAAATAAGTTTTTCGTCGCAAAATGATCTTCGACAGAGAGGTAATTAAACATTTGCATTATTTCTACTTAATATATGTGTGTTTAAAATTGGTATTCTATTAATGTTGGTGAAATACGTAGAAATTAGGTGTAAGATGCTTTTAACAGGTTATTGTTATAGTGGAAGTGTTGACATTGTATTTTATTGATAATTGTATTCATTTGTATTTAATTTTCAGCCACGCAGAAAGTGGGATATGCATACAATATTCCTTGCAGCATTGCAGTGTAAATCTCCAGTGGAAACTAAAGTTAGGATCTGAAGGTACGTTATTTATTTCCAATAAGTTTTAAGAGCTTCTTACTGTACCAGTGATATTGGATGAAGCTAGTGTATTAGCCAAAACGTTTATCATAGCTTTTCGTGCACATGTGGCAGTTACTTGCACCCATTTGTTGCACAAGTTGTAAAATACATAATTGACCTTCCCTTAGATGTGGAATAGTTCTGGTTTCCATTACCTTGTGGTTGTTAACCAGGCTTAATTCATACCAGCATTTGTACATTAAACATTTTCTAATAAATATAATACCCTTTTGTTTAAATTCTTCAGTTCCCTTACCTATCACCACTTCACATATTTTAAATTACATTAATAAGCAAATGCAGCAATAACACAACCACATCAGAAAATACAAACGGATGCAACAAACTGTGGATAATAGAAATCGTGCTCATCATAACCTATTTCAACAAATATAGAATTGTCATATGAAACAACGAACAGTCATTGACATTGCCTTCAAGAGTTGAGTGTTTTTTATTTGCCGAACCAAACCAAATTTACATAAATGAATTTATATGTACATTAACATACAAGTATATTAACATATGATTGATATTTTAATGAATGCCTATAAAACAAGATAATCATACTCTTGATATCTAACTCTCAAGAGGTATTTGCCAAACGGTTAACCAAATTATGTGTTTAATAGAGCATATTGATATTATAATAATATTGGCTAAAGTTGTCACGAGAGTGTTAAGATTGCAAACCTGCGACTTTGGATAGAATATTTATTACTTGCTAGATAATCATATTTACAACTGCTGAAATTGTTTATAACTAAACTTAGTAGATGAGCTACAAAAAGAATGAAGTTGTGCGCGTTTTGACTGAACTGTTTCCGCACACTGTGCACTCTGTCACGTGACCACTACAAATGCCGATAACTTGATTCATCTTGAATGTAGCTCGACTGCTAAGCCTAATTATAATCCTCTAAAATTATCTATATTTTAAATGTAAATAGGATAAAGACCTAGCCCTTCTTTACCCAGGTCACTTTCATTACTTAGACTTTAGTTATACATAAATGTTGCTATTCGTTGCATTGTTTTTTGTCTATTTCTAGGATATGCATGATGAAAAGTTGGCATTCCTGTGATTGTGGGTGTATAACTTCGCAAGCTGTGACTTTTTGGTGTCCAGTGCTGGTGCTGAATATAGTGAAATGGTGTGAAACTGTTAGAGGACATTTGTTGTCAGGCTAATAATGATCTAGTGATGACAAAACAGGTGTTCGCATATGCAGCAATAGTGTTGTATATAATGTATGCAGAAAGCTCTTTGTGAGGTTATTAATTGTGCTTGTTACGCAAATATATCAAATTGTGTTATGTTATTGGAATGCTAGAAGGAATAAATAAGTGTCAAACATGTGTAATTTTATTGTTCCCATTTCCCTGTCAAATACCACATCCTAATGTTTGGTTACAAGTTTACACAAAAAATTTGTGGCAGCTCATTAAAGTATAAAATATTTTACTTTATGCCATGCAGAGTAATTAGTGGCAGCGTCATAATTGAAAAAGACACATTTTGTTGTTACTATTAAAACAACTAGTCATTTGAACCTGCAACCATTACAAAACTCATTAATATTTCATAAAAGCTATTGATGTACAGACTATTGGACAATTTTAATAAAAAGGAGTTATAACAAATAAACTGTTGTTACACCTGCTTACTTGTCAGTCTTAGCTGATCATATGTCCTAATGCCATATTGCTTCCGATGACGCCCAAAGCTTAATACGCGAGCTTCCATAGTTGTGATTGCAGTTTTTAAGAGTGCCGCATTTATTAAAGCAAAGGTTAATTTGCGTGAGCTTTAATATGCAGCAGTCTTAAAAACTAATGACAACTAAGGAAGCTCACGTGTTAAACTTGACGCGCCAGTGTAGCAATATGGCGTTAGGGCATATGATCAGCTGAGGCTGACAGGTAAGCAGGTATGAAAAATACAGCCGTAAGAGCTACCGGTAGCGTGAGGATTCGGGAGCGCGATTTCTCATACTTTAGTTCAATCCTGCCCCACTTGGAGCCCTTTTTTGTTGGCACATTTTTAACACGTAGTTTCCGTTCTTCCTAATAGAGTGTTCTGTGCGAGTCACTGAAGAACTAGCCAGTAAACACCAAAGGTTACTAATTAATAATGAATCACAACAATTGAGACCTCTGTTGTCCAAAACCAAAAGAGTAATACTATCAAACGTTTGTCCTATTATTCCCAATGCAGTATTAGAAGTAAACTTCTCAGTACTGGGAATTAAAATTACCTCTTCTATTGAAGCCCAGGTTTCTCACACATTATTAGTTTTCGACGCCAAATGTATGTGCAAGTAGAGAATTATGCAAAACTACCAGAAAGCATCTGTATCTCATACGAATGAACCAAATACTGGGTATACATAACCTCTGACACACCGACTTGTCTTTTGTGTTAAGCAATGGTCAGGGAAAAAAAACAAATCTATCGTGCGGTAACAAGGAGGGCCAACCTAATGAATATGAATTCTAGCTGGTTACACAAAGAAACAGCTGACAACCAACAACACAAATTTAAAGAAATAAAACCTAACGAATACAAAGATACCAGCATTGATTTAAATTTCCGGATAAAAGCAAAACTTACCCTATAAGGCAAGGAAAAGGAATTCAGCTCGACTCCTAATCAACCAAATAACACAAACATGACTTTACCAATAACTCCAACTGCACCGGGGAGCGCGCCAGCATCAGCGGAGGTTAATTCGGTTCCTCCTACGCAGACAACTTAACAAAAAACATACACGCTAAACGACCCATAGTCCTTAGCGAAGATGTAACTTCGGACGTAGAGTCGGACGACGTTTGTCTACCAAAGAGTAGATAACTAGATTTAGACACCCTATTGTAGATAGTAACACAATTCCCTAAAGCGCTTCTATTAGTGGGTTATTTTAATTGCCAGAGTTGTTTATGAGGTTGCTCAGCGTGGTAAGACAGTTGAACGCCTTTCAGACTTAACAAACCTGTAGTCTTAAACCAGCTAAATCCAATACGCTACGATTTAGTTTGAGCAGCATTGATTTATGTATGTCCACCCCTGATCACGCACTTATTTAATTGGTCAACAACCTTTATGATAGTGATCACTTCCCAAAAAATTGGAAAACTCCAAATTCTTTATCGATAGTCAAAGAAGATTCAGACAGCACTGTTCTGCTATGGATAACCTTGTAAGTCTCGAAAGTGAAATTTGGCAAGCTTTTCGAGAATCTAAGCACTTAGCAGTAGTGAGTCTTGATATTGAAAAAGCGTACGATAAAACCAATTGTGAGCGGATACTAAAAGTTGTATTAGAACACAACGCCACTGGTAACATGATCACCTAACCTCCTTCAACAAACATACATATATTCAAGTCAGATTTAACCCCAAGGATCTGTAATGAGTTACCTTTTTTTCTGATAGCAATAAATGATATAGTTTCTAATTTCATTAGATTTTTAGAGCAACATTTCCACTGCAGCAATAGTTTTGAATTTAACAAATTCATACAATTGCTATTTTATTGTTTATCCATTTACAGGGCAACAGAAAAGCGTGTAATGAATGCTCAAGGGAGGACCTATAAATTAAATATTTTATTCAGAATTAATTACTGCTAGATGTAAATCAGCTTTATGAATATATAATAGGCTTGAAAACGATACGAAAACTGTTTCAGAAATACAGAATGAGCAAGGCACTTCAAAAATTAAAGTTTAACGGCTGTAACATACATAACTAGATATATGAGCAGCAAAAACGTAATAAAATTAATGTTTTGTGCGCTATTTGAAAGATAAACAACCCTAGCATTGCTCCACTATCAATTAATGTGAAAATATAAAACATATTTTATAGTTTTGTAACTGATATTTATGCATCAGTAATTAGTAATTATGCCTGAGGTAAAACCATACAATACGGGTGCCCGTTTCTACTGAATATACAGTAAATACTGTTAATTTAAAAATCTGATGTGTTGCACTCACATGACTTTCTCTGCTCTTGTACTAAGCATTCTTACAAACTCTTATTCCTATGTCTTCTTCGTGTTAGTTAAGATAAACATTTGTACAAATTATCTTATTGCTTATTTCCTTGTAGGTACAAGGGGAATATTAGAATACAGTAGGCTTTGTGCGATAGTCAAATCTTTTAAAGCTTTGAGATTCCGTTCTCTTAGCACACGTAACTTATAAAAAAATGAACAACGATGATCCATTTCACGAAAGTTCTAAGTTTTCCGAAACTCACACACATAACAAGGAATATCTCCGAAATGGTTCATCCTACAAGAAAATTCATTGAGACATAAATTGTGTATTTTAGCAAGATCTACATTTTTGTATAGTATGATTTGGTCTATCTCTAACGGTTTACCAGTTACGCAAAAGTCGTCCAGAGTAAATACTACAGGGGCTATAGCCGGAAAATTCAAAATATACATTTCATTTTTCATAAAGATATCTCAAACATATGACATTTTAATCAAAACCGTTACAGCCGTTTTCAAGAAAATCAAAATTTTCGAAAAATGTTCCATGTAAAGGGTAGTTTAGTGTGGGGCTATTTTCTACAAAATCTTCGTGTCACATCCTTGAAAGACATTAAACTTAAATACCAACTTTGGTTTTTAACCTACTTTTCGTTTTTGAGTTATGCTGTCCACAGACACACACGGACCTTTTTCGAAAAATGCTTTCTTTTTTGGATTCAGATATAGGAATAAGACTGTCTAAGAATGGTTATTATAAGCGTTGATAAAGTCATGTGAGTGCAACACATCAGATTTTTTGTCTTATAACATTATTTCTTACTTTTTCCAATCTTAAATATATCGCTGACCTTCCTAGAAAATCCATTTCCATCGAAATAAGTCTTGATTCTAAATTTTGGTTAAATTTCTATGTTTTAGTTCCATAAGTAATAGTAGTTTTCATTATTGCATTATAGATTCGCAACTTATCCCTCCTACTTTAATTTTATTAATTCTGTTCTTAATGTCATTTTCCTGAGTGTCGTCTTTATCTATTTTTACACCAATATACTCAAATTCTTCATGTCCTCTAATACAAACTCCATTGTTCTTCCAGAATCAAGTCTTTGGTTTCTGTTCCACATCACATAAATATTTCTTCTAGTTTTTCTTTAACCCCTATATATATATAATGCGTGTTCAAGAGGGGGCCAGCACTGGGATGCTTACCCTACGACTGCGTGGGAATGATTGCCCGAGCTACTTTTCTTTTATTCGCCAACACTGTGCGTGCGTTTTATGTCCGGGACAAAGTCAATTCCCCGCTACTTGCCAAAAAGCTTCCCTGCCCGCGTGATTGCTTCCACAAGTCAATGTGGAGTCAGTGAAACGAACGGGGAAAACGTCACACAGAAATTGAAGTATTGTCTATTTGTGTCCTGTAATATATTGCTAAGGGGCTGCCTTTATTTATTTACTGATTTTTTGCTGTTTCTGTTGTTAGCAGTATATGACAGCCATATTGCTTATTTTCATCAGAAATCCCTTTTGCTTTTTCCCAATCTAACGACTAGAATAGCATAAAGACCTGTACAGTGAGCGAACAAAGAATTTGGAACATTTATGTATCCCTCAAAGGCTCTCCGACTCAATCTCGTAGCTAAAAACTAACTACTCTGGATGACTTTTGAATAACTCGTAAGCCGTAAGAGATAGACTAAATCTTACTCTTCAAAAAATGTAGATCTTGCTAAAATACATAATTTATGTTCAAATAATTTTTTTGTAGGGCGAACCTTTTCGGAGATATTCCTTGTTATGTGTGCGAGTTTCAGAAAACAAAACTTTCGTGAAATGGAACATCGTTGTTCATTTTTGTATATGTCAACAGTGCAAAGAGAACGGAATCTCAAAGCTTTAAAACATTTGACTATCGCACAAAGTCTACTGCATTCCTATATTCCCCTTGTACCTACAAGGAAATAAGCAATAAGATAATTTGTACAAATGTTTATCTCAACTAACACGAAGAAGATATAGGAATAAGATTAGTTAGTACAAGAGTAGAGAAAGTCATGTGAGTGCAATACATCGGATTTTTAATTTTTAAACAAAAAATTACAGTTTTTGCATAGGACAAAAAATTTGCTAGTTTAAAAAGTTTTGGAGCCTTGAGAAACCTATACAACTGTTAAAACGTAGATGTATTTTTAACCCTAGGTTTAAATAGTACACTAAAATTTAAAATTTGTTGTCTCAAGGGACTTTTTAATGACGTAACAAGAATAAACTTAGTTGATAATTTCTAAAGTATTACAGCAAAAAGTATGAGATTTAGCACGGAACTACCTTGGGCCAAGGTAAAATGAATACTTAAAGAAATGCAACAAGTGACTTGTTCTTACAGGAATTACACGATATGACCCTCGAGGATATATTATTCGTGACCGAAACAGGCGACAGGGTTTTTGAAAACAGAAAAGGCATAAAACAATAAGTAGGAGAAAGATGGAGTAATTGAAAACATCGTTAATGTTTTATAATCTAAACATACTCAATGAACTGAACAAAACATTTAAGTCCCGCTATTTTGAGCTATTTTTTTGCTTTGATCTAGCGTGAATACACATTCCAAGGTTGGCACTACAGATATCGCTGTTTCCCTGGAATTGTTTGCTGACGTACTGCATTCCTCCCAGAGACTACAAACTGGTGAACAAACTAAAATGAAGCCAAGAATTGTTTATTGTATAGCTTATTTGCGATATGATACTTTTGCTTACTCGCAGCTCCCACTCCTACATGAGCAGTCTGCATCGAAAGTGTTCCGTGTCTTTCTGTAGTAGTAAATACTGACAGTAAGAAGGAAAAATACTTCTCTAGCAGGGAAGGAACTCTTTTTTGACGAGTCGGGGAAATTGTTTAGAGAGGGGAAATCCTTCCTGCCCGGGGGATACCCTGTTAGAGGCGTAGGCTCTGAGAATCTCCTCGAGGTCGATGTCCTAAGTCCTCCTGTACAATTTTACCTGTTTAGGGTGACGTAATAAAGGCACTGCTTGTAGGAATGGTGACTGTTTGCCGAGTGGTGCTGCCACCTCGTATTGAAGCCCAGAGCCATTGTTCTGCTTTAAATTTGCAGCAACACGAAGGTCTCCATTTCCTGCAACAAACTCTCTCTCCCTCTCTGGTGTTAATTCCACACATTGGAGTGTTAAAGTTGGAAACTGACGGAAGTAGGTACTGCCCGTTACACACCCGCCCTCCTGATTATAACCGCCACCCGTAAATCACCTTCTACTTTATCACAGGAAAAATAAACAACAAAGCACTTCTAAACATTCACTCTTTCTTCATTTAATTTATGCTTATTTAAAACCTCTGTGTTCACTCACGTGACTTTCTCTACTATTCTTATTTCTATATCTTCTTCGTGTTAGTTGAGATAAACATTTGTACAAATTATCTTATTGCTTATTTCCTTGTAGGAACAAGGGGAATAATAGAATACAGTAGGCTTTGAGCGATAGTCAAATGTTTTAAAGCTTACAAATCCCGTTCTCTGCACGCTTAACATATAAAAAAATTAATAACGATGACAGAAGCGGAAGCTCTCTAAAACTCACACAAATAACAAAGAATATCCCCGAAATGGTTCACTCTACAAAAAAGAGTTATTTGTACATTTTTGTATAGTAAGATTTCGCCTATCTCTTACGGTTTAATATACATTTCATTTGTCAGAAAAATATCTCAAACATATGACATTTTAATCATAATCATTAGAGCCATTTTCAAGAAAATCAAAATTTTTGAAAAATTTTCTATGTAAAGGGTAGTTTAGGGAGGGGCCATTTTCTTCAAAATATTCCTGTGGCATACTTAAAAGACAAACTTAAATACCAACTTTGGTGTTTAACCGACTTTAGGATTTTGAGTTATGCTGTCTACAGTCACATACACACGGACTTTTTTAAGTGGTTTTTTTTATTCAGGGGACCTGAAAACATATATTTCCGGTGAAATCTCCATATCGAATTGTTGGGTGGAATACAATCAGGATAAGGGAAAACCTCAGAGAATAACCTTATCTGGATAACTTACCCTAAGCGAGTTTCGAACTCGCGACCTGATGAACGTGAGGCAGACACGCTAACCATCGGGCTACCAAGGCGGGCAGTTTTCCAATGTTGCTGTACTTCTGAGAGTGACGACTTCAGGTCATATTTTCTTACAGGCACATTTGAGAAAGTTATGTTGTGGTGATGACGTCATTGCTGTCCCACAATGTATACCCTCATAATAGTCCGTTTTAATCCTAGAAAGGCACAAATAACATGATTTTGTTGGACACTCCTGTTATTGGTTTCAATGTTCAATACTTCTCTATTTTTAACCGCTTCTGCCACAGTTCCATTATTTGTTTTTCCTGTAACCCCTTGTACCTGCAAAGAAGCTTTTATCTCGATAATAAATTTTGCATCTGTTATTTGTAGAAACTATATAAAAACCGATAGTGGTTCAATAAAGTCATGTAAATAAAAGATACTTTTTTTAGCAAACTGGCATTTATTTTAATCACCGATATCACTGTTATTTGTAACAGAATAACAACCTGAAAAATGAATTCCTACTCACTGCGTTTTGTCATTTGAAACATAGCTACACAGTTACAAGGGATATTGGACACGCGAGTAATTCTATATGTTAACAAGGCATTAACTGTGACAATAATTAAGTTTAGCTGAAATAAACTAAACACCAACGATTATAGTTACAGAAGTATTGTTATTTTTTGACTGCCACAGAAAATAATTGGTGTTCGTTTTATACTGCTCAAACCATCATAGACAGCTGCAAAACTGTTGTTTTGTTTAATTCCTTATGTCTCCCTCGATTGTTTTACACAGTTGGCATGTCTGTTTAAATATTTGTCATAAATATTTGTCCTTCGCGTTTATCTCATTATTTGTGTCCTGGTGTTTAGTTTTGCTTTCGACACGATGTAAAAGGTTCAGAAATGTATCTTCGTCAATTCGTAGAAAATTGCGATAGTTTTCCGGGTCCTCTAACCTCAATTCGTTTTGTAGTAGACCCAATATACCACGGCGCATGCGCTGTTCTCATGACCGTGTCCCAAACCTATACTTAACACAGCAATCGCTAAATTAATATTTGGTACGCCATGTTTATTTCTTGCGCTTGCTACGTGAACTGTCATTTGTATTGGACCAAATGAATCATAGTGTGACAGACAGACACTGTTTCTTTTGTGTACAATTCCATTAGATAGAAAAAGTAGGACCGGGAGACACGGGTTTAACAATACAAAACATCTATACGTCCAGATAACCTCACTTCGACAGTTTTATAGTGATTGGTTGGAATTAAAGGCCGACAAATTTAATTGGTCAATAACAAATGCCTGACACGTCATCTTTATTAGTCATTTGTTACTAAGAAGGCGACATGGATATATTCTGTTTGGTTCAGAATCGATTCCCGTCACATGCACATCTCCATCATTAGCGAAGTCTCGATAAATTCCAGAGAGCTATAATTCATATTGCCGCTATAGAGGCGAGGATTCTGTGAATGAAATTCTCTAATCGCGTGCTATGTCTGAAAATTCCATGGCCCACCTCAATGAGATTATTATCCTGGTATATAAGTAATGTGGGCAGTGAACATAATGCATTGTTGGCCATTAACCGCTTTTTGTGTCTCTGTTGTGCACGTCAATGGCTAATCCCTGTTTGTATTATACGATAATCGTTTTGGTGATTGAATCCGCTGCTCGCTGCAAGCTTTGGAGATTGTAACTTGAGCTGCAGTTGGAGTGAAATATTGCAGCGCACCGCGTCGCTTGATGGACGGCTATAATCGACACAAGAGCACTTTAAAGACAAAAGACAAGCTTTTATGGTATTATTTTTATTAATTTTGAGTTGGTAATACAAGATCAAAAGCTGTAGAAAAAAACTCATTCCTCTATCTCCTTCTCGTTAGTTTTGATAAACATTTTCAGAAATTATGTTTGTGAAAATTATAAGTATTGCAAAATTCACAGAAATGACAGGCAATATTGTAAGAAAAATACAACAGTTGGATCATTATAGCAATATATGAAAATCTAATACGTCACATTAGTAATCTTAGATGTGTTTAATCTATAGATGGGGAGAACTGACACAATATGTCATTTCCCCTACATCGTAGTTTTAACCCCGTCCATTCTGCTACACAATGGCTAGCTATCAGGACACGCCCAACTGTTATCTATCTACCGGTCAGCCCCTCAAATTGTGTCAGTATAACAAGGTAAAAATATACTTCAAAGCCGAAGGGGAACATAAGTAATTTTGTGTTCCTAGTAAACATAAAGCTTTGTGTTTGATATGCCTAAAGAAAATGTACATAACGTAATTACAATTACGTAATAACAAAACTAGTACACCAGGTTTCAATATGGTTCTGCCACTAATAATGACGTCGTTCATTTCACCTGATTGCCGTTAAAGGCCACGTAAAACTGAAGACTCACTTTCAATTTCGCTCGGTTTCTATATAAGAGATAAAATTATAACTTGGAGTACTTGTAGTGGTACGCGAACCACAAGTTATGTTCCAGTTTTCTAATGACAGACATGGAACAATGCAAAGAAGATAAACTTCCATAAACGTCAAGAACTATATTCTGAACATCTAATGGCTTGAAGACGACAAGAAAATTTGCGGGTGAGTGAAAGGGGATAAAAACAAAATGTAAGTTTGCTGAAAATGGAGGATCTAACAAACAAACTGTGACACAGAGATAAATGAAGAATTACACTTAACACGTCAAAGAAAGATAAACATCACAGAGTAAAACATGACTACAAAAACATACAAACAGAAGTAAAAAAGCGCAATGTCGAATCAAGCACCTCTAGGCAAAAGGATAGATGGAAAGGTCAACTCGAAAAGTAGCGGCTGAGACCGGCACACACACACAGACACACACACACACACACACACACACACACACACACACACACACACCAAGGCACGATAATCTCATTCCCCTTAGCTACCTTCCTCCCAAAGTAGTTTAAAGGCCGGCACAAGAAAAGCTTCGTGCAAAGGAATAAAACAACAAACAGAAAATACCTAAAGAAGAAAACTAAAAGAAAGAAAACAGATACTCCGCTGAGTGGTAGGAAAAGTATAAAGGCAAGATGGCGCGGGCGACAAAAGAATAATGCGAAAACAGACGCAGATGGAGTTGCTAATGTCACAGAAGGAAATGCTGAAATAATAGTTCCCTTTCTTTAAAAAACTCGAGTCAATTTTCATATTCCACTCCATTTCCAAGTAAGTAAAACAGAAATACTGTGTCTTGATAGGCGGACTCCTTCTTTCAAATGTTCTGATAGCATTTGAATGATCGAATTGCAAATGAAACACACAAAAATATCTGTATTGAGGAATATGTACACTCCCAGAAAAAAAATATTCTGCTGTTTGTAGCTCTGGGAAAAACAGAGGCTAACATTATTCCGGGTACACTCCCTAAAAAATCTGATGTGCTGCACTCACATGATTTTCTCTACTCTTTTAAAGCTTTCAAATTCCGTTCTCTTTGCACGGTTAACGTATAAAAGCGAATAACGATGTTCCATTTGACAAAATAAGTTCTCTAAAACTCACACAAATAACAAGGAATATCTCCGAAATAGTTCAGTCTACAAAAAAATTATTTGCACATAAATTGTGTGTTTTAGCAAGATCTAGATTTTTTGTATAGTATGACTTGGTCTATCTCAAACGGTTTACCAGTTATGCAAAAGTCGTCCAGAGTAAATACTACTACAGGGGCTATAGCCAGAAAATTCAAGATATACATTTCATTTGTCATAAAAATATCTCAAACATATGGCATTTTAATAAAAATCGTTAGAGCCATTTTCAAGAAAATCAAAATCTTCGAAAAATTTTCCATGTAAATGGCAGTTTAGGGTGAAGCAATTTTCTTCAAGATCTTCGTGTCGTATTCTTAAAATACATTAATCTTAAATACCAACTTTGGTTTTTAGCTGAATTTTCGTTTTTGAGTTATGCTGTCCACAGACACGCATTCACACATTTTGTTCTAAAAATGCTCTTTTTGGATTCAGGAGGCTCAAAACATATTCTCGGTGAAATCTCGACATCGAATTTTTGGGTGGAATACTTCCTTTACTTTACTAAACGTAGCAGACAAAGCAAGAAGGAAGTAATGTGAAAACTTAACATTGAGGTTAGGGCAGCTGCGTTCTACACATCCTGCCAACATCAGGAAGCATGGAACTCTCTAAATAGTCATTTGGAAGTTAAGTGCTTAATATTATTTTACAACGGGTATATTAATCAATTTGCTTATATTTAATTTGTTTTATGACGTCACAATCTGGACCGTATGCATTTTTATAAAGTACATCAAATATATATCATTAAAACTGAATATATTAAGAACGAACCAGATATTAATCACTTGAAAATTGTTCAAATCTGAAAGTGTTCAGGTTATTCATGGAAAAGGGAACATGCTGTGAATTTTACAAAAATATTTTCATTTTAGATTTAATTTCAGAGTTAAAGTGACGTTCATATACTAAAGCTAACGTGCTTCCATCTTTGTTTTCATACTGAAACATAGACCAATTCTGAAAATTCGTTTGCATGTCAACTCCTCAACTATTGTTAACCAAAAATCGTCAAATTTTAAATTAGCTATATGAAAATAAAATTATTTCGATAAAATGCGTCCCGTTTGAGTCGAATGCTCCATTTATTACTAGTATTAACCTAGATCACGTTTCGTTGGGACCTTCCTAACCTCATCTGCTTATGTCGACTGTTGGATTTTCATTTGGTGACGACTGAGGCGCCTCTCTCGGTGACGTGATGAACTAGAAGTTCCAGTTCTCGTCAAATGTGACGCCGAAATTGACGGTTTTTTTTCATATTTCTTTATGAATATCTCTTAGCATGTTGATAAAGCTTTGGACTCTGAACACCTTTTAATAAAGTACACGTAAAACACAAGGCAGCAGCAGAATCTCGTCTCAGACGAATATTTCACGTAAGGAGCCTGAAAGTGAATTACACGAAGCCAGCCACAAGATTTATACGGCCATGTTCATGTCCGCACCACACACCTGCAAATACACTCCCCGCACCATCATTTCCATGTGACAAGGGAAACAGATAGCAACCTAACGTGAAAACAAAACCAGCGAAACAAAATCGGATCAGCAGTTGAACTCACATGACTATCTCTCCTCACTCGCGTACTAGCCCTCCTTGCAAACTCTCTTGTTCTTCTATATACGCCATGTTAATTAATTGAAAAAAGGTTGCAGAAATGATTCTATTTATTTATCATTATAATGAACATAACAGACATGCGCGCAATTACAATCTTTATTATAAACATTTACATACAACCATTTCCAAATCAGACATGAAACAAAAACTGCATATATATTATTTGGCACATAAAACTAGATACTCGCAATAATTTTACTATCATCAATAATCGAATGTAAGATTTAATACAAAAATATTAATCCCGTAATATCCCTTCTAGCATTTAAAGCTCTAAATTTAAATATTTTTAAAATGACTTGGTGATTTGTATAAATACTACACGTTTTAAAAAATGTCATTGTACTTTTTCTGTTAAATTCAAAGTGACGTTTGTATTCCAAATAATACAAACCATAATAGAGTCATTTTTGGGGAAAATAAAAATACATCACGTTACAGAAGCAGATATTAGAATTAAAATTAAAAGCGTCCCCAAAATATGTGGACAAACTAAAATAAATTTAAAAAATAAAGTAAGAAAATATACGATGATGAAGTTGTATAAAATCATGACATTCCCAGTAACTGTATACTGCAGCCAAACTTGGACAATGACAAATAAGAAATCAACTAAGGATCTTTAATTTAAATGAAGAAATAGTGATAATAGACAAAAGTGGCCAGAATGAGGACGGTTACCCTATTACACTACACACCCAAACATAAACGAAACGTCGAAAGACCTAGGAAACGATGGATAAATCAATGAATTAAACATTTGAAGCGCGCAACAAGCCTGAGGAAACGTTTAATGCTTGTTGGAGAAGAAAAAGAGGAAGACGAAGAAAATTCAAAAAATATGTCTCTGTAAAAGGAATTTTGGGAGGGCGGATTTTGTTTTTACTTTCACTATTACGTATAATAAGTAGAAGTATTCCACCTAAAAATTCTATGTCCAGATTTCACCGTAAATATATCTTTTGAGGCTCCTGAATCCAAAACAAGCATTTTTAGAAAAAGGTCCGTGTGAGTGTCTGTAAGTCTGTGGACAGCATAACTCAAAAACGAAAAGTCAGTTAAAAACCAAAGTTGGTATTTAAGTTTAATTTCTTTCAAGGATACAACACCAAGATTTTGAAGAAAATTGCTCCACCCTAAACTACCCTTTACATGGAAAACTTTTCGAAAAGTTTTATTTTCTCAAAAATGACTAACGCTTTTGGTTAAAATATCATAGGTTTTAGATATTCTTATAGCAAATAAAATGTATATTATCACAAAGTTATCTGTTTTGATGACCATTAAGGTGTCATCACTTGCACACTTCATGAGCGAAATGTTCACCAGAACTTAACTAGAAAAGATAAGTTTGTGGAACTGCCACAGTCCAATAGCTTTTAACAAAACATCTTTCGGGCAGTTTTACAGACGTTTATCTCGATTAACATAAAGCAAGTAGAAAAATAAGTGTTTTAAAAATACTTAGTACAAGAATGAATAGCAAAAGTCATGTGAGTGACACAACAGATTCTGTTCTGTCTTAAAATCGCAGTATTAATGTGTTTAGGTTATTCCTACATAACCTTGTTCGTTATGCTAAGGAAGAGTGAAAGTGAAAGGTTAATAAAGATGAAAACAGAGGTGGAGATGAGAAAGGTGAAAGCAAGGAGCTTATTCCTTCAGGCCAGATAGTCGCTTGCTTACATTTGCACGTTTAACACTTGCCAGAACAGAATCTGTTTAGTTTCAATTAGCTAAATGATGCTCGAGGGTCCTTCCTTACTTCCCATGCAATCACAAGAAAATTACTTACACAGATTAAACACTTCAGTAATTACCTTCACTTTATATGATTTTCTCTACGTCACAGTTTTTTAAGAATTTACACTGTAAACATCAATTTAGTTTTATAAGTAAAAGGGTTATACGCCCATACGTGTATAAATATCAAACAAACAACAAGGAAAAAAAAAACCTAACGCGTTACATTTACGTCATTTTCCCTGCGCGGATGAAAACACAACTTTTTTACTTTCTCTACGTATAGTAGAGGAAGTATTGTATTCCACCCAGAAATTCGATGTCGAGATTTCACCGGAAATATACGTTTTGAGGCCCCCTGAATTAAAAAAAGCATTTTTAGAAAAAGGTCCGTGTGTGTCTGTGTCAGTCTGTGGACAGCATAACTCAAAAACGAACAGTCGGTTAAAAACTAAAGTTTGTATTTAAGTTTAATGTCTTTTAAGGATGCCACACGAAGATTTTGAAGAAAATAGCCCCAACGTAAACTACCCTTTGCATGGAAATGTTTTCGAAAATTTTGATTTTCTTGAAAATGGCTCAAACGATTTTGATTAAAATGTCATATGTTTGAGATATTTTTATGACAAATGAAATGTATATCTTGAATATTCTGGCTATCGTCCCTGTAGTCGTATTTACTCTGGACGACTTTTGCATAACTGGTAAACCGTTAGAGATAGACCAAATCATACTATTCAAAAAATGTAGAACTTGCTAAAATACACAATTTATGTCTCAATAAATTTTCTTGTAGGGTGAACCATTTCGGAGATATTCCTTGTTATGTGTGTGAGTTTCGGAAACTTAGAACTTTCGTGAAAAGGATCATCGTTGTTCATTTTTTTATATGTTAAGTGTGCAAAGGCAACAGAATCTCAAACATTTGACTATCGCATAAAGCCTACTGTATTCTAACATTTCCCTTGTACCTACAAGGAAATAAACAATAAGATAATTTGTACGAATGTTTATCTCAACTAACACGAAGAAGAAATAGGAATAAGAGTTTGTAAGAATGGTTAGTACAAGAGTAGAGAAAGTCATGTGAGTGTAATGCATCTGATTTTTACGTTGGATTGTGTTTAAATCGACATACACAACACACATTCGTGCCCGTACGTCCAGACTCTAGGGCGGATTGAGAATTATCCTGACTAAAAATTCGCACCATCCAGGCGGGAACTGAACCCGAGACCTCTGAGGTTGGAGGTTTAGCATGCTAACAATCAGACACACTCAGTCAAGTCACAGTAATAGACTTAATTAAGCCGACTGTTTCATTTTGATTCAAAAAGACGCTTTTGTAGGCTTTTTCCCTGTGTTCTTGAAGGAAGTTTTAAGGCAGGGCAATTTAGAGCAGTTCCGCCAACCTCTAAGAAGCAAAGTCAATGACGGAAGCACCTTTACAAACAGAGGTTCATTGCTACAAATCCAATAGCACAGCACAGCAGGTGTTTAATGTACCTTCACATATTGCTTCCCTTTTCCGTGACGTCAGACTGTATAGATACATCAGCATAGAGTGGGAAAGACAGGGCTCCAGAGGGCAATAAATATACACTCCTATTAAATGCTTCTCTTATGATGAACGACGTAAAAGGAACAAGTAAAGAAAACCATACAGAGCCATTTATTCTTAACTTTCTTTACAACTTTCCAATTGGACCGACTCTGGCTGGAGTGCCCAGCGTTCGGGCTACTCAACCAAGAGGTACTGGGTTCAATTCCTGGCTGAGGTTGGGAGTCTTTCTTTCACTACAATAATTCCCCATCCTCTGCAGATGTGTATTTGGTGTGTTTAATGTAAAAATGATAAAAGCAGCGTTAACTGAAAAATGATCGAAAAATTATCAAATTGACGATTTTTAGGTGCATGAACATAAGCGTTCCCCAAACCTTCAGTCATGTGTTTACTTTCCCTACTACGTATCGTAAGTAGAGGAAGTATTGTATTCCACCCAAAAATTCGATGTCCACATTTCACCGGAAATGTATGTATTTTTATAAAACGGTTTAGAAATGTTCACTTATTAATACAAAAGCCATAAAGAGTAGATAGGGCTGCATGGGCTATAGTGACGAAATTCAAAATATACATTTCATTTCCCATAAAAATATCTTAAAGGTATAGCGTTTTAATCAAAATCGTTAGAGCCATTTTTGAGAAAATCAAAATTTTCGGAACATTTTCCATGTAAAGTGTAATTTAGGATGGAGGAATTTTGTTCAAAATCTTCGTGGCATTTTTGAAATATATTAAACTTAAATACCAACTTTGGTTTTTAATGGACCTTTCGTTTTTGAGTTATGCTGTTCGAAGGCACACACACACACACACACACACACACACACACACACACTCACACACACACACACACACACACACACACACGCACGCACGTCTCGTCTTAGTTGAGTTAAACTTTGTACAAATTATCTTATTGCTTATTTCCTCTTAGGTACAAGGGGAATATTAAAATACAGTAGGCTTTGTGCGATAATCAAATATTTTAAAGCTTTGAGATTCCGTTCTCTTTTTAGGTTAACATTAAAAAATGAATAACCATGTTCCATTTGACAGAAGTATGTTCTCCAAAACTCACACAAATAACAGGGAATATCTCCGAAATGGTTCACTGTATAAAAAAATCTATTTAGACATATTCTATGTTTACGGTTTGCCAGTTATGCAGAAGTCAAGAGTAAATAGGACTACATGGGCTATAGTGACGAAATTCAAAATATGCATTTCATTTTTCATAAAATTATCTTAAAAATATGGCACTTTAATCAAAATTTTAGACCCATTTTTGAGAAAAACAAAATATACATGCTATCCTGTTGTTCAAAGACAATTATGTCTACTCTTTGACGGAAGGACAAAAGATAGAGCTGGTATTTGTTTTTGGCTGTGAACGAATCAGCAATCGCGTCAGTATTGTCAGATGTAACATAGGTTTTCACGAACGCCGGAGATATTATTTGAGTTTATTGAAGCGGAATAGCTTGCCAAAGATTGGTATATTCGCTATCTGCTCTTCATATGTCAAATCACGAGTCATGGTTAGTTAATATCTCTGACGAGTCAACACTCCACGACAGCTATATGTCATGAGTAAGTGGTAATTAGAAGTTATTAGTAGCCATAAATCCAGTGACGTCATCTAGATGGAGAAGTCTCTCTAAAATATTCAGGGATTTCTAATGAATCACCTCTTAATTGAAATCGGTTTATGTAGAGTTCATCAGGGACTTCTGACCACAACACTGCGCTGTCTGATTCAATATACCCACCTCATTAATCAAAAACTTTCAGCGAAACAGATCTGATAGCCCAAAATGTTTTACAATATATGTACCTTGTTTCCAAGTTTGCAGATGTTGTACTTTCTCTAGCACTCGCTGTTAAAATTCCACTCGAAATACATATTTTGAAGAAGCCAAAATTCAAAGAAAACATTTTTAGAAAAATTTCTATGTCTGTAAGCAAGTTAACTCAAAAGATAAGTTGAATAAATAGCAAAGTTCACCACTTTTCCAGAATGCAACACGAATATTTTAGAGAAAATGCACCTAACAGAAAGTAACCTTTGAATAAAAAAATCGTTATTTTTTAATTTTGTCAAATTGGCACTAAAGAGAGGTAGAATCGGAACTGAAAAAGCCAATGTCACAGCCGGGATCTGAACCACATCAGAGAAAGCAATAAATTAATTAATAATTACAAATTAAAGATTATTTAATTATTTTTGATGATCTTGAGAAGAATATATGGAGCTATAAATGAGAATGGAATATGGAGAATGAGATATAACAAGGAAATGTGTGACCTCTTCAAAAAGCCAGAATTGTCCACTGTGGCCAAATTAATCAATTAATTAATTAATAAAACTACAGTGGACAGGGCATATGCAGTACCGGCATACAGACGTGTCGGAGAAGTTGCTGCATTTGTAGGGGTTTACTCCTGCAAGATATGCAGCACCGGTATACAGACGTGTCGGAGAAGTTGCTGCATTTGTAGGGGTTTACACCTGCAAGTTATGCAGCACCGGCATACAGACGTGTCGGAGTAGTTGCCGCATTTGTAGGGGTTTACTCCTGCAAGTTATGCAGCACCGGCATACAGACGTGTCGAAGAAGTTGCCGCATTTGTAGGGGTTTACTCCTGCAAGTTATGCAGCACCGGCAGACAGATGTGTAGGAGAAGTTGCCGCATTTGTAGGGGTTTACACCTGCAAGTTATGCAGCACCGGCATACAGACGTGTCGGAGAAGTTGCCGCATTTGTAGGGGTTTACACCTGCAAGTTATGCAGCACCGGCAGACAGACGTGTCGGAGAAGTTGCCGCATTTGTAGGGGTTTACCCTGCAAGTTATGCAGCACCGGCAGACAGACGTGTAGGAGAAGTTGCCGCATTTGTAGGGGGTTTACCCTGCAAGTTATGCAGCACCGGCATACAGATGTGTCGGACAAGTTGCTGCATTTGTAGGGGTTTACACCTGCAAGATATGTAGCACCGGCATACAGATGTGTCGGACAAGTTGCCGCATTTGTAGGGGTTTACACCTGCAAGTTATGCAGCACCGGCAGACAGACGTGTCGGACAAGTTGCCGCATTTGTAGGGGTTTACACCTGCAAGATATGTAGCACCGGCATACAGATGTGTCGGACAAGTTGCCGCATTTGTAGGGGTTTACTCCTGCAAGTTATGCAGCACCGGCAGACAGACGTGTCGGAGAAGTTGCTGCATTTGTAGGGGTTTACACCTGCAAGATATGTAGCACCGGCATACAGATGTGTCGGACAAGTTGCCGCATTTGTAGGGGTTTACACCTGCAAGTTATGTAGCACCGGCAGACAGACGTGTCAGAGAAGTTGCCGCATTTGTAGGGGTTTACACCTGCAAGTTATGCAGCACCGGCAGACAGACGTGTCGGAGAAGTTGCCGCATTTGTAGGGGTTTACCCTGCAAGTTATGCAGCACCGGCAGACAGACTTGTAGGAGAAGTTGCCGCATTTGTAGGGGTTTACACCTGCAAGTTATGCAGCACCGGCATACAGACGTGTCGGAGAAGTTGCCGCAATTGCAGGGGTTTACACCTGCAAGTTATGCAGCACCGGCATACAGACGTGTCGGAGAAGTTGCTGCATTTGTAGGGGTTTACACCTGCAAGATATGTAGCACCGGCATACAGATCTGTTGAAGATTAAGAATAAGGAAGATTATTTAATCCCAGGACATAAAGCACTTGCGATACTAATTGGCCATTGAGGTAATTGTTCCTGATGTGATTAAACACCAAACTTCATATTAAACTTGAGTACTTTTCAAGCATACCACAAAAAGGTTTTCAAAAAAATCCCCCCACCCTAGACCACCATTGGAACATTTTTCGAAAACTTTAATTTTCTCAAAATGGCTCTAAAATTGTCATTAAAATACCATATGTTTAGGTACTTTTATAACAAAGAAATATATATGTCGAATTTTCAGAAGCTCTCTGCAGTCTGGCTCACTTTTGCATAACCATAAGAGATAGACAAAATCGTACAACACAAAAAATATAGACCTCATTAAAACATATAATTCATGTGTAATGCCCTTCCTTCCTTCCCTCCTTTCCTTTCCTCCCTCCTTCACTTCCTCCCTCCTCCTTCCTACAGAGATAACCTTATACCAATCAGGAGACACTGACCTCTGAAGATGCCCGACATAGCTACGAACGAAACTTCAGGTGATATTTCAACCACGGCCTACAAGCTAGGAAATTTCATTCTGCTGGATTAACGCCGGCCGTGAACGCCTGACTGTGTAAATTAGAGCTTCGTGCTTTACAGCACTTGTGTAAATTGTGGAGAAAATGTTTAAACAAGCCAACATTTAAACTGTTCCCCTAACAGCTACCAAACCAGTTAAACTGTTCATAGTTTGTATAACAGTTAGATGACGAGGTCAATGTTATTTCATGGAGAAGGTTTTTAGGCTATCCATTTTACTGCGCAACGTATTACACTCACACGGTTTACTCTGCTCACTTTTCATACTATTTTCTATATGATTGAAATAGAAGTGTAACACATATTCACGCATTATATTTACTTGCATACACATTTTATTTATCATAAAAATATCTCAAAAATATGACATATATATGGTAAATGTTTATTTCACACTAGTAAATAAATAAATAAAAACCTGCAATAATAAAACCTGGCACCTATAGCTTGTCTCACCCTTAGATGACAGTATGGAGTTAAATGGGGTATATCTGTCTCTATCTAGCGCATACAAGTTGCCGTTAGCTTCGTCCTTTTCTACTCGTGCGCTGTTGCAAGGTTCCTAATAGCATGATGTAAATATTCAGTAGTTATAAATTTCAAATTTGAACACTGACATTTTTTCTCTAATAGGTTATATCCTCTTTAGGGCCATTACACACTTCTATAGGTCCAAAGTTCTACAGAAAACGTTTTTTTTTTTCAGTAAAAATTCGATATTTGCTTATGCTCACACACACACACGCACGCACACACACACACAGACAGGATGGAAGTAAAATGATACGCCAGACCTTAAGAGGGAATTTCACATGTTGTGAATAACAAGAAATCTAATTAATTAAAAATTTCTGAAAATTTTATCAAATCGATAAAACAAATAAACCACACACTCGCTGTAAAGTAGGTCGCAGTAGTTTGAACTTCAAAAGTGGATAATATAAACACACGCACGCACACACACACAGACACACACACACACACAGACGAGTGTTTCAAAGGCTTGTTAAAGAATTGCAGATGGGTGTTGTGAGAGAGAGGAAAGTAACTCACGTGACGTGACGTCATTGCGAAGTCACTGGTCTGGAAACCAAAGCCTGTCCTTCTCTAACATTCCAACATCAGAGAAGAACCTTTAAATTAAGTTTCTCCACAAAGAAAGAAGGAAGTTGTTTTTTTGCGACTACCGCAGCCTTCTCTTGGATTTTCAACATGCTGCCCGGACCTAAACATACGTCAGATGATCCTCTTTTGAAGCATCTAGTTATTTCTACCGTCATTATTGCTAATGAGGGGGCCTCCCAGCATCAATTTCATCCTCCATTATCAAGAATAACATCTCAAAACTTGTAAAACAAGCACAAAATTGCGGAACCACTAACTCCAGCACAGCCGACAGACTTCTGCCTCTTCCCTCTCTAAGTTAACATTCTTAAAATATACTTTTACTTTCTCTAACGCGTATAGTAAGTATTGTATTACACCCAACAATTCAATGTCAAGATTTCAACGGGAATATATTTCTCCATCCTAATTCCCTTTACATGGAAAATTTTTTATTTTCTCAAAAATAGCTCTAATCATTTTGATTAAAATGTCACATCTTTGAGGTATTTTATAGCAAACGAAATGTATATTCTGAATTTTCTGGCTATAGCCTATGTAGTCCTGTTTACTCTGGGTGGCTTTTGAATAACTCGTAAACCGTAAGAGATAGACAAAATCTTAATTACAAAAAATATAGATCTCCCTTAAACACACAATTTATGTGTCAATAAATTTTTCTGTAGAGTGAGCCATTTCGGAGATATTCCTTGTTATGTGTGTGAGTTTCGGAAAACTTAAAACTTTGCAGAAATGGAACATAGTTGTTCATTTTTTTTATATGTTAAGTGTACACAGAGAAAGCGATCTCAAAGCTCTAAAAGATTTGACTATCACTCAAAGCCTACTGTATTCTAATATTCCCCTTGTACCTACAAGGAAATAAGCAATAAAATCATTTGTGCAAATATTTATCTTAATAGGAAGAAGATATAGGAATAGGAGTTTGTAAGAATGGTTAGTACAAGAGTAGAGAAAGTCATGTGAATGCAACACATCAGACTTTTGTATAGTAAGATTTGGTCCATCTTTTACGGCTTTCCAGTTGTGCAAAATTGAGCTAGAGTAAATAGGACTTCATGGGCTATAGCCAGAAAATTCAAGATATGCATTTCATCTGTCGTAAAAATATCTCAAACATATGGCATTTTAAACAAAATCGTTACAGTCATTTTCAAGAAAATAAAAAATTTCAAAAAATTTTCAAAGACATTAAACTTAAATACCAAATTTGGGTTTCCGCCGACTTGAGTTTTGGATTTATGCTGTCCAAAGACTGACAGACACGCGCGCTGCGCGCACCTTTTTCTAAAAATGATTTTTTTTCTGGATTCAGGGGTCTCAAAACATATATTTCCGGTGAACTCCCGAGAAAGAAGAGAAAGTAAAAATGGCAGCGCTATCTTCACTCCTTCCGGCACTATGTGACAACGGAGGTTAGTTTCCGAATCGCCCTCGCACAATATTAAATGTTTCTTGGGTATAATATTTGGTAAGAATATTCTTAATACATATGCAAATAAAATGTGATTTGCATTTATCTGTGTAATGAAAGAAAAACGTACAGAATATTTTTCTATTTGCAATTTTTAACAAGAAGATTAATATAATTTCAGTTTTTATTGCAAATAAAAATGTATTTTTGAGAAACGAAACAATTTAACTTAATGGGTGTTTAAATTCTGTATACTGTCAAATTTAAATGGCCTCTAAGACTTTTAAAAAATTAGACAATTTTTAAATACAGACAGAAGCGAAGATTTTTTATTATTGAAAACAAAAACTCACATATCACTTTGGATTTTCAGTTGGCTGACTAAATGCAAACAAAATGTTTAAAACCCCAAATTTTGTTTTGAGAGTGATCAATTATACATAATTGAATATCCTAAATACAAAATTACTGTATAAATAATTTTATAGTACCATTTGGAGCTACACAGAAGCCAAAAACTGTTACTTAACACTATAAAGTGGAATGGCGGCGTCCAGTTTGCTCGTGTATTCCTCGCTAATGGCTAGGAACGAACATCTGTATTTGGAGCTGATAGTTTTCCCGTAATTTAATTACGCTCAACGAATGTTTGTCATGATAATTATTTTGGGACCGCAGGCTGAGGCCGCAAATAATTATTTTATAACAAGAAACATTAGTTTTAAAGCGAAATTAAATTACAATAGCAAAACTATTAACACACGAATGGTATTTAGAAATTTAATTCCACTGGGGTCACAATAATAATACGACAATAATGTTAAACGTTACAGCATGCCTCCATCTGATGTGTTGCACTCACATGACTTTCTCTACTCTGTACTAACCATTCTTCCAAACTCATTCCTATATCTTCTTCGTGTTAGTTGAGATAAACATTTGCAATAAACAATATATTTCCGATGAAATCTCGACATCGAGGTTTTGAGTGCGATACAATGCTTCCTCTACTTACCAGTAGAGAAAGTGAAAAAGACAGCAAAACACTTGAAGTTATGAAATGAAACAAATGAAGGCAAGGACGTGATTTCGTCTGGCACACTCACTAGATTTGAGTTCTCATTCCGGATTGAACACTGTATAGAAACGTGGATTCAGGTCAAAGTGAATCCTTGGATCGATACTCTTACAAGTGGGATCGGACCGAAATTTTGTTGCATAGAACCGGATTAAAATCGATTTGAGTCTACTCGGTTCTCACAGTACATTTTGTTTTCTTAGCGAAAAAGCCAGTTTTTATTGTTTCTATTGACATTCAATAACTTCGGATCCTAATTGAGAATTTTTAAACCAAGTTACCAACATAATAGCTTCAATTATTTGTACTTGAACCTTGCGTACCCAAATCTATCTCTTTCCGAATTGAATTCAACGTGGAAATGTGAATCGTACCGAGGATGGGATGAGATCCTAATCGATTTCAATTCCCTATGGAAGCGTAGTGAGTTATCAGTTGAAGGCATGTCGTAAAAATGGCCTAAACCTCAAAACCACAAAGTTTCTAGTTAGTGCTGCCATCGCTTGTTTGGGACAAATACTAATAACAGCGAGAACCATGATCGTAAGTAAATATAACCTATTTTATTTCTTGAGATTTATTTGAAATCAGCTTTTGAAGCGTATAAATGGTATAAAATGATAGAACAAGATTATCTTCATTGAGAACAACGAATATTAATGTTATTATTTTGTTTTCTTTCATAAGTACAACAAAAATAAATTAAACATTTTGGACCCTGCATAAAAAATAAGTTTGAGGTGAGTGCTTTAACCCAACTGATAAAATATATCACAGTGTCAAGTAATATTTATTTTTGTTGTGTACAGAACTGTATTTTCCTCACTTTTAAATAAGTGAGAGTTAGATGGTGTTTACAGTATGTCTTAATTCATAGCTCTTCTAGAAATTTTAGCCACAAAAGTTCGCCCTCTCTCTCATTCCCTCTATCCCCCTCTCCCTCCATTTCCCTGTCCCTCTCTCCCTCCCCCTTTACTTTCCTCCCCTTTTTCTATCCCTCTCCAACTTCCAACGAAAGTGAAGCACTGAATACAAAACTGTTTTAAATTAAAATCGTTTTAAGTAAACTTGTGATAAGTTACAGGAAAGAGGTTTAAAAATAACGGCAGTGGTGGTAAACATTTGCAAGCGTGTTTCGTGGAGCGTTCCCACCGCCATTCACTTGATTACTAACGATTTCCTGAGATTACTCAGCAAAGGTAAGGCAAGGGAAGTCTGATTGTAGCGTTTCAATATAATTACGCAGCTTTTATTGTGGCATGAATAAAGAGAACCGCCGCGTCAGAATCTCCTCAGCATTTTTATGAATGAACATTGGCGAGTGACCCAGTTTCAGAGGCGGTTCATTTTGTGTAAGATGGTTGCTAGGCGATAATGCCTTGATTCACGACCCTTCAGCCCTGCAGTGTCACTTCTCGAGCACGCAGAGTGTGGTAAACTACCGAACAAGATTAAACCATCAGTGGAATTTGCTAAGTTTGTGTATTGAATTTGATCTACAGTAATATTATAACAAGACAAAATATGTATATATACAGGGTGTCCCAAAATTAGACCGACAAACTTTGGGAGCTGATAGATAACATTATTTTAAACACTTTTTGTTAAGCAAAATTTTTTGCTGCGGTGCTTCGTTTAAGCGCTAGACGAGTTAATGTTATAGATTACTGCCTCCCACCCAGTTTACGTATTTACGGCAAAATCAACAATGTAAATTAGTATTGCATTTATCTTAGTAAGGCACGCAATCTTACTACAAGAAACAAACATCCCATTGTTTAAAATACATGCTGAGGCTTTCACGACCGACATTAATCCAATAGAAGGTAAATTTCGGGCTTGTAGGCCGTGGTCCAGTCGATAAATTTTCTGACGTTTCGTCCAAGACTGCAAGATTGTAGATTTCAATATGGAGAATAATGGAAAGATATTAATAATGGTCTTAAATTAACAGCCAAGAGAATGGTCTTGTAAAAATTCTAAAAGACAAGTTAAACATCCAGATTGAAGTTTATTATACTATGTTTTTTTTCCCTGCGTTTACTTCTCAATTAGCATGAAAATAATGTGCTTATATGTAAATCTAGAACATAGTAAATAAATATAACAATTTTTTTTTAAATTAACGTCCTCCAACATTGTGTCATATCGGACGAATGAATGAAATGAAATGGAGCTTTAAGTTACCCGACATTCGTCTTCTCAGGGTAGGGAAAACCTCGGAAAAAACCTTACCCGGATAACTTACCCTAAGCGAGATTCGAACTCGCGACCTCTTGAACGTGAGGCAGACACGCTAACCATCACGCTACCGAGGCGGGCTCTAGCGCTTCTTGCTCGCAAAATTATCATAATATGAATCCTCTGGTGTTACTACAGGAGTCATGCTTCTAGTTTAGATACCTTAGCGGCAGAGAAAGCGCTTCTAAATGTGAGATTTCCAACAAGAAAAGTGTCCCGCAAGCCTAATTCATGCGCTTAGGTAGGTAATTGAGCCTTTCTAAACAATGGAATGCTCTTCAGATGTTCAACCAAGATTTCTAACAAGACAGTTGAAGTACGCTTGCTTGTCTGCTCTGCTCAGAAGGGAAAGAGCCATAAATTTCTCACGTTGCATGGAAAGCACGCCATTTCCGGCATACTGATTTTATCTCCACTGATACTAGCTCATGCCTAGCGTTGTCATGGAAACCTCCTCAGCTGACATTATAATACACACATAGCTGATCGTAAAGTGCAACCGGCTTTGATCGTAGCAAAATACAGCGCTGTAAAATAAATGTTTGAATAGAGATTCTGTTTATTTCCACGTATAAATAGTATCAGGTGAATCTACACATTGTAGGAAAAGTAGCTGTATGGACTCAACACTGGACATATACACATTGTTAGGGGAACAAGTGCACATATTTTGATAATTGTTATCAGTGGCGGAGCGTGAAGTAGCTTCGAGACAAGGTTTTTCTTCTCTCCGATAATGTAGAGAAAGTCATTTGAGTGTAACACGTCATACGTTTATATTTTATATAACATATAAGTGACCTAACTATATGACAAAAGTACTTCCATTTTTTGCATTAACTAAGAAAATTACAAAGCTATTAAAGGAGAATAACACATGCATATAAAAGTTTCGCTCGCTTCTAAAGGTAACAAAACATTTATTTCTACTTTTTCAAAAGCCAGCCAAAGAGCTTTTAAGACGCGATGACTAAATTTGTCAGAGATAACAGCAGGAGACTACTGTCGAGTTAAATTCCTTTTACTCTGCTGAAAACCTCGTCAGCGCTTTTATTAAAAATACTTGGGGAGAAAAATCAATATAAAGGATATTTAAGAACGGTATGCGTGCTCTTTTTTTTTTATTTTTTTCTTTGCTCCAGACTTAATAACACGTAGACAAAAAGTGCTCACGATTTATAGGACTCTTGTCGTATCTCGTGCAACGCAAGTGACACCTGGCGGAGGAGAAAGAAACGATCACGGCTCTCCACAGAGTAGCTTAAAGCAGAGAGATTCATTAAGCCAGGAAGAAAGTTACCAAATAAGCAGAAAGACTGCAATCACAGTCTTTAAAGCTGCAGTTCTATTTTGGAACAAATTTTATGTTTTATTCAATCTTAAAATTAAAATGGCTTACAATGACGGCATAAATCGTGCCAAAAAATGACGTCATCACCGCCACAACTACGGCTACATAACTGGTCTTTATGGTCAACCATAACCAAATTTATTAATTATAAGTCTGATAGCGAACCTTTAATGGGCGTCCTTAAGTGTATGTGTGCAAATTTAGTACAAGCTTATAACCTTTTGGGCTTTAAACACGTGTACCCTGTGTTAAATAAAACTAAGAAACATGGAACTTGTATCAATGGAAAGAGAAACAAAGGTTTTGGTTATAACATCATAGTTGGCAACAATGACGCATTGTGACGTGCAACACTGCGCGTTATTGAAAGTTCTAAAATGGCTGGTATGCTTAGTGATATAAGTTCTGCCATAACTACAAGCGTGGGTAGCACAACAAAGAATAGCATCATCCAAAACGTTTATTAACAATAATATAGTAAATACAAAGAACATATAATTACTCAAAATGTCCTCCACACAGGCGCGCCACTCATCTATAGCAGCGACGTATCACATTTATGTACTGTTTGCTTCAAATCATGATTTAGAGAACCCAGATTGGTGAAACTGTAGGAGACCGTCGTCACGTGGTTCACTGACAGTTCTATTGTGTCACTGACCTACAACGGAAGAAGATGGCGCTGTAAGACATTGCCAACTTAACATTGTACAACTCGCTAGAACTACCAAACACGCATCACAAAATGCCAAACAATGTACTATTATTTATTAATATTGTTGTTGGTGTTAATACTGCGTAATCTGTAATAACATTACTGTATTACACAACTTCAATATTATTAATTACTTCATTATTATTGTTGCACTATTGCGTAATACTGCGTAATCTGTAATAACATTACTGTATTACACAACTTCAATATTATTAATTACTTCATTATTATTGTTGCACTATTGCGTAATACTGCGTAATCTGTAATAAAATTATTGTATTATACAATCTCAAATAAGGATTGTTGTGCCTTTGATAAGTGTAGTCATCTGTAGTTCAAGTTTATTATTTATTTATGCCAACAAACTTACTACTAGTATTTTTAAACACAAACCGTGTGTGGACAATGTTTGAGAGGTAGTACTAGAACTTAACAATTCAATACCACAGCTGGGATTTGAACGACAGACCCTCCGCTTACTAGGCGGGTGCTCTGAGAGCATCCCTTCTCGGTTTACCGCCTTCTCTTGTGCCTGTTGTGGTAATTTTCATTTTTATATGCTTCGATGAGCCACAATATCTCTTCCTCAGTCCAATTTTTCATTTTCAAACGTATGTAGAATACAGATTAAAACCACAACCGCACCGCACAAGGACTTAAGTCACATCACTTAATTACAAAACAATAAATCTAAATAACAACAACAACAAATAACGTTAACAAGGTGGTTGGCAACATTCACATACTTCCGCTGATTTCAATTTTCCAGCGTTGGCAATACATACGTCACCAACGAGTTACAGGAAATGAACCTTCAGTCACAAACAACTGCCTATCGACCATGTGAGGACGTGCTCCTACAGGATAACTCATATCGAGTAATGGTTATTTTCGATAATGTCCCACAGTTAGTAACCCAAATGAGGCTAAACACGTGCAAAAATGGCTTAAGAACAATGTTCCCGAGCCTGTATACAAAGGCTTGCATTCTAAAGAAAGGAACAAAATAGTCAAATAGACAAATGCCGAGCTCTACTGGCAATGAACCCCAAGCGGAGTAGACAAGCACTACATTGTCAAACAAACGAACATCGCATCCTTATTGGAGCATTCCTCAGGTATTTCATTTCCGATAAAACATTTGAAGCTCCATTCTTATCCAAAAGAAACATTTCTGATAATTTCAAGAGAATTTCTAATAGCATAGTGGAAAAGTAATAAAACACATGTAACTTCAAAGCTGCAAACTGCATCACTAGGCTTTGTTAGAGATTAAAAGGAGCACATTTGTATTCAGTGACGCACACACTGTTTGCTGAATTACAATGAACTAACGGAAACAAATGAAGACCTTTTTGCACAGTATTTCGTTCGCTATTGATTCTTCGTGGCATTGGAAATCGATGTCTGTGTGAACAAAAGCACAAATCCCTGAAAGATGATATGCAAACGTGCACGGCGAATAACTTGACTCTCTCTCTCTCGCGATGTGTACAGAGGAAGGTGAAACTGCGACATCTTTGCTTTCTCCTGAACCACTAAAGCTATGTGTGCCTTGGTTTAAAACCAGAGCTGTATTTTACTTTTTCTACTACCTAAGTAGGGGAAGTATTGTCTTCCACCCAAAATTTTGATGTCCAGATTTCACCAGAAATGTTTTTAGGCCCCCTGAATCCAAAAAAAGCATTTTTTAGAAAAAGGTCCATGTGTATGTCAGTCTGTGGACAGCATAACTCAAAAACAAAAAGTCGGTTAAAACCAAAGTTGGTATTTAAGTTTAATATGCAACACGAAGATTTTGAAGAAAATTCCTCCACCCTAAGCTACCCTTTACATGGAACTTTTTCAAAAAGTTTGATTGATAAGTTTAATCCTACATATTCAAACAGTCGCAAACACCTGGTGAATGAATGAAATGGGTAAAATAATGCTCAAATAAGCCCAAATAACTCGATGGACCTCTGGCTAATTTGGGCAGCATTTCACCCATTTCATTTATTCATCCATTGCCCGATATGACACTAAGTTGGAGGACATTAATATAAAAAAGCACAAATACAGGGTTTTCTTCACGTCGTAAACAGTCTACAGCTTTTTGCGTGTTATCACAACTCGAAAATTTTACTACTCGTGCCTTTTTTCAGTCCTTTTGGTGTCCTTCAGTTTCTCTGTCCCTCATGCACTTACTACGAAGTTAAAATCACTCGACGACCATTGAATCTTCTTTACGACGCATGCTACGTTCCACGCGACGACATACACGCACATCAGTCTCGCTCTCACTGACCGACTCATGTTATCTCTAATTCTAGAAACTAATTGCATTTCCTGGCCTCCTTATATAGTGGGAATGACGTCGTACGGACCTTTTTCCACTTTTACACATACGCCGGTAATAACGTGTTTCTCAAGAAAGCCCTTTTGTGTAGCCGCTTCTATTGTTGTTAGTCGCGTACGCATAACAGTCGCGCGTAAGTGGAAGCTTAACTGCGAGCCCTTTGATACGCGCCGCACTGGATATGTGGTGTGAAGTTGCTTGGCTCCGTCTGTCCTTTGTTGTGTGCCAAGCCCGGCGTCACAGTATGCTCATTTCAGTTATTGTAGTTCGATTTACTCAGTACTGCTAACTGAGGAAAACGAAACCCAAGAATTATATCTATTTTTATCTCTTGTTATAACAGAAAACCAGTTTATAATTTCAAATAAATCTCTCTTTACTCTTAACACTGACAAAAAAAAAGTAAATTGTTAAAAAAGAATTATTAAATTGAAATAGATTGTTATTAGGTTGTCAATCGATTGTAATGTGTAGTAAATTATTTTTCAGCGCTTTATTTGGCGATACTGACTAAACAAAAGAATGAATAGTGATAATTTGTACAAAACAAAAGAATACTCAGTGATGTTTCGTATATGATAAGTTAGTGCCTCTACGTATAAAATAATCAATAAAAACGTTGATCGGATTGGCGCTGATACATCGCTTGAACCGTCTTCCAAGTTTGTAACCAGCCTCTCTGTATTGTAAAGCGTTCGCAAACACACACCAGTTGCAAACCATGTTAATTTAATGGCATCGCTAACAGCATAACGCTCAAACAAAAAGTTGAATACATTCAAAACTATCGTTTTTCCACTTTTTCACTTCTAGTTTAATTACACTGCTCTGGCCAGGTATGCACTCCGCCATGATTGTAACATAAACAATAATGAATTAGCTTCATCATTGCTTTTCTATAATAAACAACGCCGGAATTGCGATAGCTACACCGTCATAATAATAAAAGTTATTTAGGTTATGACCGCCTCCGTAGCGCAGAGGCAGCCCGGGTTCGATCCCCGGTACTGGTGTGGAGATTTCCTCCACTGGGAGATCTAGCACGGGGTACACTCAGCCTCGTTAGGTCCCGGTGGGGCCAAATGAGGAGCAACTTGATAAAGAAATAGCATCCCCAGGTCCTGAAGGCCACATAACTGCCCAGGATAGCTCGAGGCATATCCCACCCTCCAATACTGCACCCCACTCGTGACGCTTGCAGTGGGAAGAGATGGGGGACGCAGCGGCCGGGCAGTAAGCCTTATCCTTTCATGTGCTATTGTGCTGGTTTCCTTTATTTAGGTTATGTTTAAATAAAATGATTATTAAAGCATTATTGTTGTGACAAATTACAAGTCAGTTTTTCTGCCACTTTATTTTCCTCTAAAACTGAAGTACTACTATTTTATCGTCGGTAAGGATATGTATGACTCAAATTTTATGCAAGTCAAAAGATAAACAACTTTATTTTAATTCTATAAATTAATTGAGACATTCGTGAATGCCAAAAATGTATAATTTGTATCCGGACTGCATTTTCAAATCCCCCTACTGCAAGTTGGATTCAAATGTCTTATTGCTGTTTTTATGTTCTTGATATTTTTCAAAAATTTTCCTGCTGTAAAATGTTACTTGCGGAGCAGTTTTTGTATTGCGTAATGAAATTTGATACACATGTTTATAGAGACACAACAAATAAAAATTGTCCTAGATTTTATTGTCAGATGAATCTAAATATGTATTTTTAATTTTGAAACACCAAATTCATTCATGTACTGTACCAAAACTATTGAACAGTAGTGTTGGTCATGCGCAAGTCTACTTACAATATAATGTGAAAGAAAGTAATGCTTTGTTATGTCGGGGGTGAAAATCTATAACCTTTGAACCTGCACACGAAGCCTAAAAACGCCTCCTTTGGCGTGCAGTCGTAAAAGGGCACCCGCTCTCATACATTTTAGAGGCAAGCCATAAAAGTTAGGAAGGATAGCTCTTGCTACCTCTTGCCCAAGGCAGGGAGTAAGTGCATGCGTATCAAAAGTTCGATATTACGAGTTTATCAGAAGCAATTGTTTTGAGCCTTCCTTCAGTCTCTTGAGCATGCGCAGCTGGGACAATTCCATCATTGCTGTTCACAATGGGAGAGTGTGAAAATGAAAGTACATTTCCGTGCAACGAAGAGAGAGACTTTCTCTACTCTTGTACCGACTGTTTTCATAAAAGCTTGTTCCTATATGTACTTCGAGGTAAACTTGTAGAAATTACCTTACTGCTAATCTCAAATGCAAAATCTTTATTTTAGAGTTTTTCAGAGACTATTTCACCCATAGGGGCGTTAATGTATCATATACGATTTACTACCCAGTCATTCTTTTGTTCTGTACAATTTATTATTATGACATTTTGTTTAGTCAGTGTCGCCAATCCTATTACCATAAATCTCTGAAAAACAATAGTTCTTTTGATAATTAGTGTATGTATTTTCCATGAAGAAAGGTTGTTAGATTTATTTGACATTATCTACCGATTTTCTGTTATAACAACAAGAGAAAACGGAAATACTGTAATTCCTGGACTTCGCTTTCCTCAATTGATAAGTCTAACTGTATAAATTGTAATTAACATATTTGAGGTTATATTTTTACAGAGTTTAATGTTTTCTGATCAAATCTTTGAACTATAGAATTTAAATAAAATTCCTACTTTATGTATGAAATAGTCGGTAAAACTGTAGGAGACCGTCGTCACGTGGTTCACTGACAGTTCTTACAACGGAAGAAGATGGCGCTGCAAGGCAGAAATATCTATTGCCAACTTCACATTGTACAACTCGCTAAAACTACCAACCACGCATCACAAAATGCCAAACAATGTACTATTATTTATTAATGTTGTTGTTAATACTGCGTAATCTGTAATAACATTACTGTATTACACAACCTCAATATTATTAATTACTTCATTATTATTGTTGCACTATTGCGTAATACTGCGTAATCTGTAATAAAATTATTGTATTATACAATCTCAAATAAGGATTGTTGTACCTTTGATAAGTGTAGTCATCTGTGAAAATGCGCAACAAGTTCAAGTTTATTATTTATTTATGCCAACAAACTTACTATTGGTATTTTTAAACACAAACCGTGTGTGGGCAATGTTTGAGAGGTAGTACTAGAACTTAACAATTCAATACCACAGCTGGGATTTGAACCACAGACCCTCCGCTTACTAGGCGGGTGCTCTGAGAGCATCCCTTCTCGGTTTACCGCCTTCTCTTGTGCCTGTTGTGGTAATTTTCATTTTTATATGCTTCGATGAGCCACAATATCTCTTCCTCAGTCCAATTTTTCATTTTCAAACGTACCTATGTAGAATAGAGATTAAAACCACAACCGCACCGCACAAGAACTTACGTCACATCACTTAATTACAAAACAATAACTCTAAATAACAACAACAATTAACGTTAACAAGTTGGTTGGCAGCATTCACATACTTCCGCTGATTTCAATTTTCCAGCGTTGGCAATACATACGTCACCAACGAGTTAAAGGAAATGAACCTTCAGTCACAAACAACTGCCTATCGACCACGTGAGGACGGACTCCTACAGGATAACCAAATAGTCCACATTAATATCATTGGTCAGATCAGAAGTCTTATAATATTACTTGTGATAAAGTAATATTTCTTACACTATCAACCTTTACTTCTCTCCATTTAAAGTCTACCGAACTCTATAGAGACGACTGGTGATCTGAAGTGTGATAGCTTGTTAATAAACATGATAAAAATACCATAGAGGTTTATATAATTAACATACACTGCCTGAAAGCAGCTAGTAACGTCATAATTAAATACTGTAATAAACACATGCTTATTATACTACGAAAATTATTCACTACACGAAAATTGAGCAGTCAATTGTTATTATGACACGTGCGCATACGTTTGATTACGAGTGCAGTGTTTTGTTCGTGACGCTCAAATATTAAACATAATAAACAGGCTAATTTAATGCACGCTGCATATGAAATATTTCCTCATTTAAATATCCCGTTATGCTTTATAATATTGCAAATGTGCATCTATATGCAACAATGTAACGACGGGATAACATTCACAGATGGACATGCTTTTGGAAAGGGATTTCACTGTGGGTTAAAGGACAAGCAGGAAATACACTCTAACGCAGTTACTAATGCTCAATTGTATCATTCATCGATTTACTTCAATAGTCATTAAGTTAGGTGTAAAAGGTGTGTATTCTTCAAACAACAGTGCATATTCTAAAATAAAAACAAATTGAAAGACTATAAGTTTCACTTATTGCTGCAAGTTCTTGAATTAATGTGCAAACATGTATTTCATAATGACTCCATCACATTTTAATGCTGCATTTGAAACAGTTAACATAGTTACAGACGCTCAACTACTTAATAGGTCGCCAACCTCTGAAAACAAAACAAATCTATAAATACAATCTATCGGTGGTTGGGAGGTAGAACTGGAACTTAAAAATTCAATGCCACAGCTGGGATTTGAACCACAGACCTTCCGCTTACCCATTGCGGTAATTGTCTCTGATGTGAGACTGCCTTTGTGGTTTACCAGGAGAAATACGAACTGGTTTGAGAATTCAATGCCATTCTGGCAGTTTGTCACAGTAGCTCAATGGTTAGAACAGTCGTCTGGTAAGCGGAAGGTCTGTGGTTCAAATTCCAGTTGTGGCATTGAATTTTTAAGTTCCAGTTCTACCTCTCAAACATTGCCCGCTGTTTAAAAACACCAACAGTAAGCTTGTTGGCATAAATAAATAATAATTACTATCGGTGGTATTTCAAAATTCATAACGTGGTCCCTGTTTGTTAAAATCAATATCTTTTCCCCAAACCATTAAATCTATAGGTCCATTTAATTGTTTTAATAATTTAATCTCTGGATTAAATAACCGAAAATGACGTGCCACAGCTGATTTATCAATCTGTTTAAATTTCATATTTCCAAAATGCTCCTTTATTCTGGTTTCCAAATGACGTTTAGTTTTAGCAATGTAAACCCTATCACAACTAAACAGCTAAATTGATAATTGCCAGACTTTATATAATTTGCAATTTTATCCTTTTTAGAAAAATTTAGAAATTTTGTATATTATATTTATTTTGAGAGGCCAAAGTTATTCCATGTTCCTTAAAAAGTTTTGTAAAATTTTATTAGTCCAAGGAGGTAAGTAAAAATTTTAAGAACGCAATCATCTTTTATTTTGTTGAGGGTAGAATAGTATATTATGCAACGATACTATAATGATAGTAATTAAGAAGCGAGTATATATACTCATACGAACGTCTTAATTACCATTCTAGTTAAGTTTCATACGACAATTTATGCTCGACCATATACCTAATTTTATAATTGAAATATAAAATTGGGTACAAGGTACCCAAGCTGAGCAGAACATTACTTCCACTTACTGGTGTTTTGCTCCTCACTGTAACTTTTCTATCTGACCTTACCTTGGTCATCTCGTGTTCTCTTCCGACCCCAATGCTATTAGGGTTCCAACCTCTCCATTTCTCTAATTTCTCTATAAACTCTTAACCCCTAACATGCTGACCTGTCATGGCATGTAATACGTCCTCTGATTGGTAATCAGAGGATATGGTCGGTGAACTTATTTTGATAACTCTCCCGGTCAGGTCTGTGAGACCCGTAAACCAACGACAGGTGTGGTCCTCCAGACATTCTGGGGGTTGTGAGAGAGCGATGTGACCGCCAAAACATAAAAATATGGTGCTCTCTAAAAAGCAGTTACTATTACTGCTAAGTCTCTTCAGTATTTATGTTGAAAAATACTGGAGAGCAAGAGTATTAATGACTTCATTGTCAGAAATCCAGCATTAGCTAACAACAATAATTGAAATATTGTAAAATGTTGTACCTACACTCACCAGGGACAATGACCTACATATTGCATCAGCTGATATTTGGAGTTCTGCGCAGGCGCTAAACGATCGATTCATTTCACAGCTGCATGATGAAAATGATAACCTTGGAATGCTACGTAACATTGAAAAATAAAGGGCAAATTGAATATATTGGTTTTTAGACGAAACTTTATTTCATTTATAAATTATTTATTGTACAATTAGTGAAATTAATTTGCGGGACTGTGCTCAGTGCAATATTCTTGGAAGTTGATGATGTATTGAGGTTAATTGCATCTCTCGTTGGCGAGCTTTAGTTGCGTTGCCTCTACTACGTATTTACGCGGTAGGGAAAATAATTACAATAATATTTAATACAATTTACAATTGCATAATGATATCACCTATATGAACTAGGTAGTCAAAAAGTATATTAAAATTATGATGATTAGTATTACCTTAGTGGCACTAAGTAAGCATGAATATAGACTACTCAGTTGGCAGTGTACATTGCTAACTTGTCACTCAAAGGGCTGTAACTATGCGAGGTAGAGCATGAACGCTAGGAATTGCACATTTCATTACTAACCTAAACCCCAAATGACAGGCAAGACTGAGCGAGCGGGTGGTAACACGATTTACTGTCAATCGATGTGAGTTAAAACCAGCTGATCTCGAGCTAACTGCGAGATAGGACCTATCGACCGAGTTTGTTCATGTATGTGCAAAACCTTATACTGGTAGAAAAGTATATAGAAAATATTCCGAGTAAGCAAAACCTATAGGATCCCTGAAAATGCTGGACATGAATCACATGCCAGCAATTATAATTAAAACAGCATCTTCTATTGAAAAAAAAAATAATCTTACAAAATGCAACATTTTGAAAACGTGAATTTACAAAAAAAATCGGAAATTGTTAACGTCATAAAAAAGCGATCTATATGATACGAAGATTATAAAAAAAAAACTCTTTCCCAACCCTAAACTACCCTTTAAGCGTACAAATTTTTGAAGCTTTTGATTTAATTTTCTAAATCTGGCTTTAAAGATTTTAATTAGAATATCATATATTTAAGACGCAGTAGAAGCCCGAAATAGGCCGGTCCAAAATCCGCTGAATCTGGAAACGCGGGGGAAAGTGTGAATAAAATAACCCCTAACGCAACAGCCCTTCGTGGGGCAAGGCTTACCGCCCGGCCGCTGCGTCCCCCACCTCTGTCCACTACAGGTATCATGAGTGGGGTGCAGTACTGGAAAGTGGGACGTGGTCAGCGCCCCGATCCCTCCCGGCCAGTTATGCGGCCTCAGACCTCCCAGCGGGGGAAAAATCCCCATGCTGGTACCGGGAATCGCACCCGGATCTTCCGCGCCAGAGGCAAACCCAAGCGCGGTTGGGGGAAAGTATGTCCCGGGAAAATATCTCGTACTTTTTATATATTTGTTACCTTCTCTGCTACGTGGAGTAAGTACCTACAGGAAGTGTTGTATTGAACCCAAAAACTTTTTCTAACTTTTTTTTTTTTTTTTTTTTTTTTTTTTTTTTTTTTTTTTTTTTGTAAATGAACCATTTCGGAGATATTCCTTGTTATTTCTGTGTTTTGGAAAACAAACTTTTGTCAAATGGATCATCGTTATTCACACACACATGGACATTTTTCTAAAAATGCTTTTTTTTAATTCAGGGTACATCAAAATATATTTTCGGTGAAATCTCGAAGTCGAATTTTTGCGTGGAATATAGTACTTCCCATAATTATCATACATAATAGAGAAAGCAAAAATATTGGAAAATGTAAACCAAGGGCATTTTTCGCGTAATAAGCCTTTTATCTTCCCCCCACCCCCCCCCCCCCTCCTTATGCTACATCAGTTGTATAAAACTACGTAAAATTCACTGTAAAGAAATAAGACCTCAAAGGCTATTCATGCAACTATCGTAAATAAATTACATTTTAATCGATACTGTTGAGCGTTTCTGAGTAGTGAACAATAACGAGAGCTGTTGGGTTCAAAGGTCACTATGGGGAGATGGATCTCTCGTATTGACTCCTTGGAAGAAGCTCAAGTTAAATAGCAGGTGGTTACCCGACGTTTCCTCTATAATAAAAACAAAGCGATGGGAACGCTGCTGATTTTATTCCTGTACTTATCGATGCGGTGTAACTTGCAAAGCCGAAACCCCAATTTCCAGAGAAAAGAGTAAGAAAGCAGATTTGAGAGCTGCAGGAATATTTTAACAGTTAGCGAGTAATAGCTTTAAGAGGGTTCTTAAAGGAGGTAATTACAGTTTCCTTAAAAGAGATGAAAATGGAGGTTTTAAATTGCTCCTTTTTCGGAATAAGCTTCTTTAAAGTCCCCTCTCTTTAAGGTTATGTTGTTCCACTAAATGTGGACTCCATTTCACAATATTTACAATTTACATTTACAAAGGATTACAAATGTTGGCTAATTCCATTTCACAATAAAAGTTCATTTATTTGTACAGTTTGCGAAAGTTTACAAATCCAGATAAACAATTGACAAAAATAAACATGCGCATTCTGACGTATTCTTTCTGCCAACCATCCATTACAAAACCACTAACAATGTCTTCCAGATACATGCTGTTTCATTTTATTTGAGGATTCAAAGACATGATACATTAATGTGGCAAAACGACAAAGGTCCAATAAATGTTCTGTTACTTTACTATCCTTCTAAACTTTGCCCAAAAACACAGTTCTCCTCTACTGACACAGTCTAAGGTCTTTCGTGATATTACAACTCACGACTGTTCTCTTCTTGTAGCCTTGACCCACTCCTTTCTCTGTCTCTCAAACACTATAACGATACAATCACTCGAGGCTCGTTAAAACTTCTATACAACGCACATCTGTCTCGCACTCACTGACACACTGAGCAACTCCTATGTGTAACTATAACTCTCTTTATCTCCCTCTGCTGCTTCCTCGCCTCCATATATAGCGGTATGACGTCACACGGACCTTTCTCGACTTCCACAAACACGTCGGCGATGACGTAGCCAGATCTTTCTCGAAGACTCCGCAAACCTTTGTGTTGTCACTGGATTGTTGTTAGTCACGTGTTTGCTCACGTGAGTGCTGTGGCAAAGCTTGACCTTGCGCCTTTGTTTGCTCGCCGGCCTAGTATGCGGAATGAAGTAGATTGGTCCCGACCGTCCTTTGTTCTTCGCCGTGCCCACCACTACATTAACATGTAATTATAAATCTTCGAACTATAGTCTATTGGTTATATTGATAACCTATGATTTGATAGGTCGTTCGTAGAATAAACTTTATTAGTTGCACATTGCACTAATTGATCTAAGCGTGAGCGTGCTATTTTTAACTCTATATTCAACATGATATCATTTAAGGTCACAAATGAAAATAAAGTTGCTATTTTAGCGAAAATTAGGGACGAAGAGACTTTATTGTTAGGTAGGTTTTCCCAAATAAACACCAAAACCGTAAAAATGAATAAATTGAATGAAATCCACAATATGACACAGGCCATAGGATTGGAGGAGAGCGAAAGTGGACATACCCACGAGATGTTCAGTTTCTAATACTATCTTTTGCAATCTTCACATACTTATAGGTTTTGTTAGCGCTAAAGTATTCGCTTGCAAGGCCCATCTACAACACTATTGGATCGTTAATGGGCCCGTTAAACTGTCAGCCCTGTAAACATATATGGATTGCTGCCGTTGTTTCTTTGTTATTTTTTGCAGCCACATGATACGTCTGACAAGGCAACTACATATGCCGACTAAATGGAATCAGTCGTTTCTGTTGCAGAAGGCACTAGTTAACGGATCGTATAATCTCATACTTGCAACGGCATCTATAGCTTATTGATCTATTAACCACAGAAGGGAATATTCATTTGCAGTTTTCTTGCAACCCAGCGTTAGAATAAGAGATAAATATCACTACTATATTCACAGGGCAGTCCTTTGACAAATGGATTGATACTTATAATCGCTTTGCGACCATTGAGGTATGATAAAATTAAGTTTGCAACACAACCTCTTATCCCTAATTTATTTAGTTTGATCATAAAAAATGTATGATCAATGCAGTCAAATGCACTGGACAAGTCAAAAAACACACCAGCAACAAATAAGGCAGGCATGAACATGATTTATAAAAACAATACAAGCTGTTTCAGTCGATCTACCTTTAGTAAAACCATGTTGACCTTTAGATAACAGATTATTTGAATTCAAAAAAGTGCAAATTCTATTGTGTAATAATTTTTCAATAACCTTAGAAAATGTGCAAAGTATGGATATAGGTCAATAATTAACATCAAAAGGATCACCTTTCTTAAGATTGGAGAAATAACAGATTTTCAAATTATCTGGAAAAACTCCAGTTGTAAAGATAAGATAAATCAGATAAACAAGAGGTAACACAATGTCATTTTCTGTATATTTTAAAATTCGACTAGTCATTCCAGCAATACCTGTTGAGTTAGAGGCATTTAAATCATTTGTAACATTTAAAATTTCAATTTCATCAACAGGCATAAGAAACATAGATTTTAAATTGATTTGACCTGTAGTGCAAACATCAAAGTGGTGAAATGGTCCGAGAGCTTTCTCTCAACGAGAGTGGAAAAATTATCAGCAAATTAATTTATAATAAATGCATTATTTTCAATAAGATCGCCATTTATGTTTAGTTTAGTAATGTTATTTTCATTAGCTCGACTAAGTTCAGTGTTTACAAAATTCCAAAGAGCTTTATTTTTGTTTTTTTGAATTATTAATTACTTTAGATACATACTTCTTTTTAGTTGTCATAATTGTGTTTTTTTTTATATTCACGCAACAATGGACTATAAAGAGAACTAAGATAATCAGATGGAGTGGTCTTTTTAAGATCAAATAGACTTACAAGTTTATCTTTCATATTAATGATACTCTTTGTTATCCTTTTTTTCGATATACTATTGTATGGGTTTACGCTAATTGAAGTTAATGGACAAGATAGATCAAAATAATATAAAATGGTTTCTATAAAATTATTCCATGCGCCGTTCACATATACATCATCCCACATTAAATTATGCAACTGATGCTGAAATAATGATAAATTACTAGCACCAACATTTCTATAAGTATTCATATGTATCTGATGAGATTCATGAAAATATTGGCCTGAGGATTTTAATAATGAGGACTGTGCATGATAACCAGAAATGTGAGGATGAAAAATGGTACATTTACAGCAATCACTATCCACATTGGTAATCACATAATCTATGGTAGCGTCATTGAGTAGGTTGAGTACATAAGTACTTGAGTACATGGCCATTTTGAACCTGTCAAACTAGCAAGTTGTGTTTAACATTAGCATTTGTTTCATATTTATTTTGAAATCCGTGGTACAATTTATTTTGTTTTCGTAACAAGAAACAAAGACGCCGATGAACTCTTTATGTTAATCGCAATGGGCGTGCTTTGAATAGCAAATCTGTAACTATAAACAATGAGATGTTTGTGTTTTGTTTGTGTGTTCTGTGCTTGTTTCTTGGATTCAAATTGTATGCCTTACTAAGGTAAATGCAATACTAATTTGCATTGTGGATTTTGCCATAAATACTTAAACTGGGTGGGAGGCAGCAATGGCATTTACTCGTCCAAAGCTTAAAGGAAGCACCACAGCAAAAAAAAAAAAATTTCCTTAACAAAAAGTGTTTAAAATAATGTTATCCATCAGCTCCCAAAGTTTGTCGGTCTAATTTTGGGACATTTTGTATAAATAGATCCACTAACACTCCCAATCTGCCGCTTAGGGATGTCTTTTGTCACCATGACAGACTGGCGCAAAGGCTATTTTTGTTTGAGGCTTTCTTCCTCTAGCCCTTAGCAAACCAATGCTTAACTGCAAGGCAGCAGTACCTGTTGGTTCGTGGGAAGTGTTTCGTTTCCCATATCCGCCACCTGCGGACGCACCCTCTAGGGGTTATAGGATCCCCCAAGTCACCTTTATTGATTTGGTATCCTGACTTCTCCATCATGGCCCTGTGTAATGATCATGCCGACATGGATGAAAATCCTCCCTGAGAAGAGTGTTGGAAAGCTAGACTGCTAATGGCTTCATTGCCAGATGCAAGACATTGAACAACATTTTTATAACCTTAAATTGCAAACAGAAACATATATTAAATTAATATTGCATAAAAGATTACATAATACAATAACATTAATATCATTATGTGAAAATTCAAAGAAATTGATCACGCCATAAACAAAATTAATAAATCAAATAAGCAAATATCTTTATAATAGTTAGGACTCTGATATTTAATTAATTTAATGAGGGCAATCAAAAGCATGGCTAGTTTAAACACTATTTAGATTAGAATACTTTGCATATATTCATAGTTTATTGAAATATGATGAACTTTTTGCAGGAAATTCCAAAATTAGTGTAAAAGTTTTCAGAATGTTGCAGTAAATAATTAGAATTATACTGGGTCTCTCTTCCACAAGTAGTTATGAACCATACTTTAAGAAATTAAACATCTTGCCTTTGCCAAGCATTTACACACCTATATGAAACTCTGGTTTACATGAAAGTTCACTTAAGTTCAAATTCAGAAGTGTATGCATATAGCATCAGAACTAAGCGTAACTTACTTGTAAACTCTCATAAGACAAACATAACAGCAACAATTTAAAAGAATTATGGGTTGAGTATACTATGTAAATATATAAAATGCTATCGCTTACTTAAACCTTTATTTACTGCCATTCATTCTACAACAGAACCTTGTTGCTATGATACAACTATCTTTTTTTACTGTAGTATATATATCCCACATCACTCCCCTTCCAGTAACCAAGTTACGATACAAAATTCAGATATACTAAATATATATAATAGTATCAATCAATCAATTTATTTGTCCAAGATCATAAATATATAAGAATAGGACATTGTCACATATGTAAATTAATACTCAATAGGAGTATAGTCATTAAAATCATAACCAGGATCGAAATTATACAAAAATTAGACATTGTCAACAACTAAAAACATACATGCATATATAAATTGATATTCAATTGCAGCATAGTCATTAAAATCACTAATAGAATAAAATGGCCTTGCAACTAGCCAATTATAAAGCCTTCTTTTAAAATTACTCATGCTCAATGATCTACATATATTTAATATCTAATTTATTATAAAATTCTACACCTTTGAAATAATAAGTCTCCTTCGTCATGTGAATAGCGACTAGGGAATTTCACTGATCTGCCACTCGAGTCTTTTTTGTGGTTCTTTCATCTGATTGACTTTGAGAACCAGATGTAGACTGTTGTGATTTCTTTGGTTCTTTTAGAGAAGTGTGCTGCTTTTCTGGGAGTATTGTTGAAGTATCATTGTCTGCACTAATGAAATATGCTGGTTTCAGGCGTTCAATTGAGATATTTACAGGTTTTCCCTTAATTTTGAGTGTGAAATATTTTGCAGTTTTTTTGATGGCTTGAAAAGGACCTTCGTATGGTGGTTGCAGAGCTTTCTTGGCTCTGTCAATTCTCACAAATACATGTGAACATTTGCTGAGATCTTTATGCACAAACACAGATTGGGAAGTTTTATGCTTAACTTCTAAAGGTTTGAGTTGTTGCATGTGTTTTTGAAGATTAGATAAAAAACTTTCTGGCTCCATTACAGCTTTAGGTTGATCAAAAAATTCACCAGGAAGCCTGACATGTGTGCCATACACCATCCCTGCTATTGAACTGTTTGTGTCATTCTGAAATGATGCACGTAGACCAAGTAAAACTGTGGGAAGCGTATCTGTCCACTTTATTGAGTTGTGTGCGATTATAGCTGTTTTCATTGTGCGATGCAGACATTCAACTTTTCCATTGCTGTGCGGATGATAAGGAGTTGTATGTTTAAATTTCACACCACAAAGTTCTGAAAGTTTCTTGAAAAGTTGACTTTCAAATTGTCTTCCTTGGTCTGTAATTAAAGTGCTTGGAACTCCAAAATGAGCTATCCAGTGATCATAAAATGATTTTGCACTGTTTCAGCTGTGATGTTTTGCATTGGTATAGCTTCCATCCATTCACTGTAGCGATCCATACAAGTGAGACAGTAGAGATGGCCATCTGAAGGTGGAAATGGACCAATAATATCAACATGAATGGTACTGAATCGCTCACCTGCTTCTTGGAAAGTGCTGATTGGTGATTTGGTGTGTTTTGTTATTTTACTCTTTTGACATGCCAGGCAAGCTTGAGTCCATTCTTTTACATCTTTTTTAATGTTGGACCAAATAAACTTAGAGGTCATTAGTACTACAGTTGATTTGATTCCAGATGTGCTAAATGATGAATTTGGAGAAAGAACTGCTTACGAAATTCTTTTGGAATATAAGGCCTTATGTTATTGGTTGATATATCACACCATAATGTTTTTCCAGATTGTAACGGATAACTTTTGAACTTTAAATTGGGATTTTCTTCTTGAAGTTGTTTCAGTTCCTTGTCTTGTTGTTGGCCGTCAGCAACTGCATCATAATCGATGACAGAGACAGACTCTAAACGCGACAAGTTGTCTGCAACTATGCTGTCTTTGCCACTAATGTGCTGAATATTTGTTGTAAATTGAGAAATATATTGTAAATGCCGCAGTTGTCGTGGGGATGCTTTCTCATTTTTTTGCTTGAATGCAAACATAAGTGGTTTATGATCCGTATATATTATAAAATCTTTTCCTTCCAGAAAATGCTTAAATTGTTTGACAGAGAGATAGATTCCTAGCAATTCTCTATCATAGGTGCTGTACGCTCTCTGTGCCGTGTTTAGTTTCTTTGAATAGAATGCGATGGGTTTCCATCCATTTTCTTCATATTGTTGTAGAACACTTCCAACTGCAAAGTCACTTGCATCTACCACTAATGCTAGTTGAAATGTTGGATCTGGAAATGTTAATATTGCTGCATTAGCTAAGTCTTGTTTACATTTCTCAAATTATATTCAAGATGCTCTTGGGCTTCGAGCCAGGTGTAGTGATGAAGAGACATCGACGTTTCGGGAGTGTACATCTCTCCCATCATCAGAATGATCAGAATGAATAGCAGGAGTGATAGTCATTCATCATTCTGATGATGGGAGAGATGTACACTCCCAAAACGTCGATGTCTCTTCATCACTACACCTGGCTCGAAGCCCGAGAGCATCTTGAATATGTTCGTCGCCAGGAAAGCTGTTTGGCAATGTGAAGCTTCTGAGGATCCAGCTGTCTTGGTCTGCAATGTGTTGGTGTTCCTTCTGTTGGAATGAAATGGTGGATACCATGCTCAATTTTTGTGGGTACCAATTAAGGTTTGGTTAAATTTGGGTAATTGGATAGTAAATCAGCAAATTTTTGAGTTTTTGACATAGTGCTAATTATATTATTAGCTGTAACAGTTGTTATTTCACCCTTGATGCAGAGTTTTGTTTCACCATCAATTAGTTGTCTTTTATTTAGGTCAATTAATAAATTGAATTTTTTAAGAAAATCAGCTCCTAAAATGCCCTTGCTAGTTTTTACTACTATAAAAGGCCATTGGAATTGTCTGCGGAGTCCTAAATAAATATTCATGGTTTTAAATCCATAAGTTGGAATCTCAGTATCATTTGCTGCATACAGTTTAAAATTTGAATGTGAATTTTTATTGGCATTTGCCGGAATTATGGAGACATCAGCCCCACTGTCCACAAGGAATCGTAAACCCGTTTTTTGTCACGCACAAATAAGCGGGATTTGCAGCAATTATTAATAGTTTCAGTAGCAGAGTTCGCTGCCCACTCGACTACTTTTTTAAGTTTTCCGGATCATTCCATGAGCATGGAGGTTGACATTTTTCAGGAAAGCATTTGTTTCCGAACTTAAAATGTTAATAACAATATTTTCCATTGTGATTATATCTTCTGCTACGTCGATTTCGACTGGAGCTTCGACTTCTAGGCCTAACAGGCTGTAATGCGGCTATACGCTGTTCTAAAGCAGATATCTGTGCAGAAAGTTTGGTTATGGCGTCGTAGTTGCTTTTGGATACTTCATTATCCGTACTAGCTGTTTTATTTATGCTGTAAAGCTTATTATGGGAGTTAATTTCAATAATTTTATCTGCCATAATAGCAAACTTCTCCAAACCCTCGTCAGACACTATCAAAACATTCTTAATGGAGTTCGGTAACTTTTCTAACTAGAGAGTGCGAAGTACTTTCTCGGATATGTTAATACCAGCTAAAGATTGCATTTTCCTTAAAAGTTGGCTTGTTTTCATGTCTCCGAGCTCCAAACCCGTTAATAAGCGTTTTATTTGCTTTTCTTCGCTTTCTTTGAACGTATTCAAAAGACGTTCCTTGGCAGCAAAATGTTTGTTCGATTCGGAACCTTTGTGTCCCAGATATTTTCTAAAATATCTATATATCTATAGATATTTAGGTTCAAGTTGAGCAACCAGGTAGTTAAATTTGGTGTCTTCCTGGGTTATTTTTGAAATTTTAAATTGTGCTTCGACTTGAAAAAACCAAATTTCTGGTTTTTCTACCCAGAATGGCGGGATCTTCACGCTTACCTTATTAGCCTCCTCAAGCGGATTTTCGCTTTCATTCATGTTGTCTTGCGTAAATTGTCACGTCGGGATTCACCAATTATGTATATGGGGTGAGTATACTATGTAACTATATAAAATGCTATCGCTTACTTAAACCTTTATTTATTGCCATTCTTTCTACAACAGAACCTTGTTGCTATGATACAACAATCTTTTTTTTTTACTGTAATGTATACGTCCCACAGAATGTTACTAAATTTCTTAAATGACTACAGCTTCTACAGCGTAGATGAGTTTTTAAACTTGTAATATTGTAATGTTTTCTGTTTTAAGTATCCTGTAAGATGTACACCCGTGGAAAGGAATTGTGTAATTTGTGGAACGCATACGTACGTTCTTACATACATACGCACATAAATGACAGTCAGGCATATCTACTTGTTATTTGGTACCTACTCATGGAGCTGTTTTCTGCCATTAAGGTAGCCTGCCGCCTGGCCTTCCAGACACTTCTTTTGTCCAAGGGAGTACATGTTCTAATAAGTCAAATAAATACTCGTAAATAAAAATTGTGACAAGACTCGCGAGTTAGTACAGCTCAGTTTGTAACGTATTTACTACAGCATTTTATCTGTATTTCGTATGTTTAATGTCATTTATATTCAAAATTCAGGAAATAAATCTACTATAAATTACACTTAATGCCATACCAGTTATTTGCTTAAGCTGCTAAGAAGAATCAACGTAAATTCTTACTGTGATCTCCATTTTAAATCGCACTTTATCTCTTCAAAAAGTGAAAACGAGGTAAGAAGGTGAATTTGAGTCAGTTGCAATCATAGAAGCAGTCGAACATGCAACTTTGATTATATGTACCTACTTACTGAAAATCTAGAAAACTTCACATCAATCCATTTTTTGTCGTTGCCAGGGAACAAAAACTAATCGTTATATTCTTGTAAAATAAAGCATGCTTTGAAGACAAGAGATATAACGATTAGGTTTTGCTTCCTGCAAGTGACCAACAAATGAATCATGGTCTTTCGTACCAATGGTAAACAAATAACTATTATTGCGTAAAATGCTTGTCAGAGAAGTGATGCTGCAGTTAGGGACATGTCGTTACAGTTGGCAACATTGAAATGTAGAAGCAGTTCGTGTATAATTTGTAGTGACAGTTCGTTAATTAACGCCTGTATTCATTTGATTACATGTCAATTGAGAAGTCATGGCCCAGTGCTGACATCTGCAATTGGAAACCTTGTAGACAATGGATGTCTTAGGACTTAGGGGGAATGATGGATTCCTCCCTTTCCATTTACTACGGAGTCATTTGATTGTTCAAGTTGAATGCCTATTGTGCTACAAAGGCAGCTTGGTTCTTGGTTTATGAAAATCTTGGGCTAAATTGCAAGAAGGGGGAATTAACTGCATTATGGGCTTGTTTCACAATTCACAACTTATATACATACATTGTCAACTCTTTTCTGTTTGTAATTTATAAAAATCTGTTTGTCAGTTTAAGTTTGCTAACAACTCAGATATTCACAAATGAAATTTTATATAATTTACATATGTTTTGTTTCGCTATTAAAGAGCAAGATTAGATCTTTATAACGTAATTATTTACAAACGTTTTAAGGTTTGTAAAGGGAACTATAATTTAATAATATTTATGTGTGAGAGGGAGAGAGAGAAAGAAAGAGAGAGGGAGAGAAACACAGAGGCAGAACACAAAAAGATTTTAGATTCAGAATTAATATTGACTAGTCGTTTATGGATACAAGGTGAAGTTTCGAATGAGTCCTTTGGCAATGGAATTGCTATTGCAGTATACTGGACATTACATTCAGCATACAGCAAATAATAAAAAATCTGACGTGTTGCACTCACATGACTTTCTCTACTCTTGTACTAACCATTCTTACAAACTCTTATTCCTATATCTTCTTCGTGTTAGTTGAGATAAACATTTGCAGAAATTATCTTATAGCTTATTTCCTTGTAGGTACAAGGGGAACATGGGAATGCAGTAGGCTTTGTGCGATAATCAAATCTTTTAAAACTTTGAGATTTTGTTCTCTTTGCATGGCTAGAATATAAAAATTGAATAATGATGATGCATTTAATGAAAGATTAAGTTTTTCGAAACTGACACAAATAAGGAATATCTCCGAAATAGTTCACTCTACAAAAAGTTTATTCAGACATAAATTGTGTATTTTAGCAATATCTACAAAATCTTTTGTACAGAATTTCACGTTTTCATCAAGCAGTTATTCTCTCAGATTCCAGGGCAGCAATTATAGCAATTACTTCCAAGTTGTCACCAAAAAACCAAACTATTATAGAATGTTGGAAGATGCTTAGCCATCTAAGAGCACTTCAAAAACACCTAGTCTTCCAATGGATACCAGCTCACTGTGGACTGAGTGGTAATGAGAAAGCTGATTTTCTTGCAAAAAAGGGTACCAGCGGAGTACAAAAATCTATAGTTAATCTACCATTTTATGCAGCTAAAAGATTAGTCAACTCTGAATTCAAAAAAATTGTTGCAAAATATTACTATGAAAAATCAAAGAATAAAAGATGGGAACTACCAAACATTCAAACAGTGATTCCTCAGTATCCTCGAAAAACAGCAGTTGCAACCTTCAGGTTGATTACAGGACATGATTGTCTGGCAAAACATTTAAACAGAATTGGGATATATTCTTCACCACTGTCCTCTATGTGATCTGCAAGAGGAAATGGACCAAGACCACCTTCAAATATGCCCGGGCACTTCTTGTGCCCCATCTATCAGTGAAAAATATTGGAGAGCAAGAGGATTAATGACTTCATTGTCAGAAATCCAGCATTAGCTAACAACAACATTTTTAGTACAGTAAGATTTTGTCTATCTCTTACGGTTTACTAGTTATTCAAGTCATCCAGAGTAAATACGACCACATGGGCTATAGCCAGAAAATTCAAAAGATACATTTCCTTTGTCATAAAAATATCTCAAACATATGGCATTTTAATAAAAATCGTTAGAGCCATTTTCAAGAAAATTAAAATTTTAGAAACATTTTCCATGTAAAGGATAGTTTAGGGTGAAGCATTTTGTGTTAAAATATTCAAGTCGCATCCTTGAAAGACATTAAACCTAAATACCAACTTTGGTTTTTTACCGAATTTTCATTTTTGAGTTATGCTGTCCACAGACTGACAGATAGACACACACACACAGACTTTTTTCTAAAAATGCTTTTTTCTTGGATTCAGGGACCTCAAAACATATTTGCGGTGAAACCTCGACATCGGATATTTGGGTGGAATTCAATACTTCCTCTACTTACTATACATAGTAGAGAAAGTAAAAATATAGATTGGAACATATTTAAAGAGGTTTTTGGTAGAGCTTTCTCCAGAGAAATAAATATAAAGTAAATTAAGGAAAATGAAGCTATTATCAGTGAAGCAACAAGATTCTAAAGCAAGAACAAATTAGAAACTAAAAGCTTCACTTATCTTATAAATGTTGCAAAAATAACTTGCAACATTACTAAGATAAGTGAAGTTTTTAGTTTCTAATTTGTTCTTGCTTTAGAAATATAAAGGAGCATCAAATACTTAAACACTTGCACAGTCAACTATAATTTTCTGGACACCTTATAATCCTGTACATACAGGGCTGAGTATGCAGATTTTGCACCAAATATTACAAATAAAATATTCAATAACACATTCATCTTCTTGAAAGGTAAAAGAGAGAATTTAACATTATTGAATACATTATCTGCACAGTGTAGCAACACAGTAAGACTGAAGAGGTGAATGTTTTATTAATGTGTCTTCCACTTCCACTAGGCTGGTTTCGCCATGTGTCTCTGTGTTTATTAGTATTGCAAGTAACAAGGGAATGGTGATTTTCTTTCAAGCTCTTTGAGCACGTATTTTTATTGTCAACATTACTCACCTTCCGCTCAACACACACGCCAAAGTTGCACAGCTTGTTGTCAAAGTATGTTCATGAATTTACTGCAACAGACATGCTGGAATCTAATTCTTTGATATAATTTTAGTTGAAGGATTTATTTTATCAACAAATAGAAGACATAAATAACTCGTGTTTTAAAGCTCCACCTCTCTATGGTAACTACAGAAGTAAACAATAAAGGGGTGGTTACATACTGACAAGCAAACGTTCGACCAATTTTATTTTTTATTTATGGAGCCATGCACTACACAGGAAAATAGTAGAGAAAGTTATGTTTCAGCTTAATGTCAGGCAGTCGCTATTAAAGTCAGAAACAATCTAATCTGAATAAGAAGGCCAAGATGGTAGAGAGAAGCTATAAAACGGTTTTCTAAGGATTGGAGTTTAAAATTACTATTTATTTATGAAAAATCACCCACCTAAGACCAAGATGGTGCTAATTATAGCAAGAAGAAATAGTTGGTTTAAATTTTGCAATTCATTATCACTGCAGATAATATAAATAGGTATAGTTTAAGAAGTTGGATCTTATATTAAAGCTGGTAATTCAATTATTTATCTATAAATGACAATAGTGAACTGCCAATACAATTTTTTAAAACACATTACTCCTGATTATGTGTATAATGTGGATAAATAACCATTTTTTAATACCTTCATTTAAAAAATGTAATAAAGCTCCCTAAACTGAGGGAGACTTTGCAAGCCCTCAAATGACAGGGGCATGTATGTTACCTCTCCCTAATCAGAGTCCAAATAGTTACTTGAAATTTCAGTACCAAATACAATTAAAATGACCTAATACCAGGGCAGATGGAAGATTTGTTTTCAGGAGGGATCTCATGAGGTGCTACAATTAGAAAATCTGGAAATGTCATTGTATGCATAAATATATATCAGATAATTGTCTTACAGAGTTATACACAGAAGCTGATGACGCTTTTTTCACATTTTATATAGTACTTCTTGAGTTTTAATTTACACATTTTTATGTTTATACATTAATGATAGTCCATTCAATCTGTCTGCTCCCATGGTGCTCCTCAAATAGGTCAGATGTTGACACGACATTAATAGTATATTATGAACAAGACTATAATGGTAGTAATTAAGATGCGAGTATATCTTAGGATGGTAATTATTTATTTATGCCAACAAGCTTACTGCTGGTGTTATTTCAAATCCCAGTTATGGCATTGAATTTTTCAGTTTCTGATTCAAGCTCTTAAATATCTTAAGAAACGAGAGAAGCAAGTTTCCTAATTGTAATACAAGCATCTTAATTACCATTATAGTTAAGTTTCATAAGACAATTTATGCTCGACCATATACCTAATTTTATAGTTGAAATATTGTAAAATGTACACTCACCAGGGACAACGACCTACATATTGCATCAGCTGATATTTGGAGTTCTGCGCAGATGCTAAACGATTGACTCATTTCCAGCATGTCACAGCTGCATGATGAAAATGATAACCTTGGAACACAACGTAACATTGAAAAATAGAAGGCAAATTGAATATATTGGTTTTCAGACATTTCAGTTCATCTACAAGTTATTTATTCTACAATTAGTGAAATTAACTTGCAGAACTGTGGTTAGTGCAATATTCTTAGAAGTTGATGCTGTTTTGGGGTTAATTTGTGTTTTGTGTGAGTTGCATCTTACTTAGGTGGCGTAAGTTGCATCTCACTGTCAGTAGTGTCCAAAATTTTAGCATTTTCTAAACTTGCACTAGTTGCGTTTCAAGAATTAATGGATATTGTGCTTTGCCATTGCTGCAAGGGTGCTCTGATTGGTGGAACACCTGTCCCTTAATGAAAATTGAATTGTCCGATTGGATGAAGACCAGCCCTTTAATGAAAGTTTGAACTTAAGGAGGTTCATTAAAGGATCGCAATCAGACTTATAATTAATAATTTTGGTATGGTTGAGCATAAAATATTTCATTAGATGTACATTTAGTACTTTAATGAGAATAATTGACATAGAAAATGGTCAGATTCTTTGAATATATTTGTGAATTAAAGTTAAATACATTTTTCTATGGTTATGTCCTTAATATTTTCCAAATTTTTTTGGGGGATACAACACCACAATCCCCCTTGCCTAATACATATGCCCTTTCCTTCATATACTGAAAGAGAGGCAATTAATATCTCTCCAAAATATTTTTGTTTTACAGAACAAAATATAATAAAACAATTTCTAAAATTGCAAACAATGTTTTATTTTACAAATACTGCTGCATCACATTTTGTACAAAATACTGCAATGTCTAACATACAGAAAAACTTATCGTACTCAAAACATTCAATACATACACTCTATACACTCAGACAAAATCGACTTTCCTGAGAAGCATACAAATTCTTAAACACACAGTTCTACACTGAATGAAAACAATATCATGGAAAAGTTATCTCAGTTCCACTGCAATAACTTAATAAAATATAAACAGTTTAAAACAATCACATTTGCAATTGTTGCTTTGCAACCCGATGCAACACTGCTTCTTCCTAGGTGACATAAGATAATTGCATATTTCAACCATAATTACACAATATTTATTGCAAGTGCCAATAGTTGTTTGGCTTGCACCTTTAGGGACCTCTAAGGTAAACTTCACTGCGTGAAGACACATACAAGTAATATATTATGAAAACCCTTGGTGAATTTGGGCATTTTAAATTATTTGCATTTGATACAAGAAGAGGTATTCATGTATGTATACAGTAATGTTGCCGAATACGGGCTTCTTGATGTGCAATGCCAACTTTACGTGAAGAATACACTACTGGACAAAGAGGCTGTCAACTATGAATCGGAGAGTAACACGGGTAATAGAACTGAAGCGTGATCTAAAACTGAAACACGGAATAGAAGCATGAACTAATTAGTTAAATAATGTAAATAAAGGAGGTGTAACAATAGCAGAAAGTGTTACAAAGTGTTCCTCATTCCCGTTTAGCTGTTATTAATGGAAACTTGCAACTCAGATAACATTGAAATCACCAGTAATGTGCAAATTATTTCCAGTAAAATCCAATGTTTAAAGCATTCTGTTTGTCAATCATCTATCACATTTAACTCTTATAAAACTCTGTATTTCTTTCATATTTACGAATATATATTCCCATTTAAGGTTCTTTACCCACTGCACAAGCTTATGATTTCATAATTATTTCAGGTTATGTGATTCATAAATTAATTTATTTGATTGTAATATGAAGGGATCCTCATTTATTCTGTAATTGTGGTACTCAGAGTTACATTTGGGAGATCTTTTGGGTTGAATTGAAGAATGTATGCATAAGTAAATAAGAGTTCCCTGCCTTCTAGTTACCGAAATTCATCATTATGAGAATGAGTTTCTCACTTTTTCATATCTATGTCACATACATATGTACATGCCTTGCTATTCTCATCCTTACGTATTGCCATTGAAATTATATTTTTACGACAGCTCGCTACTTTCATACATTGGTGCCCTGCATTATGCCATCCCTATGCCTGTATTTGGCAACATTACCATGTATAGTCCTGTATACAGATAATCGTACTTTCTCTCCCACCTATATGTAGTAGGTAGAGGAAATGTTGTAACCTGCCTTAAAATATAACAAGATTTCACTAGAAATACAGGTTTTGAGATCCCTGAATCCAATAATATACGTACATGTGTCAATCGGGGCATAAATACCAAAATTCATATTTACATTTTTGTTGACTTGCATACACCAAATACCGTAAAACGTTTTCTTGTCTAGCAATGGCATGCTAATTACCAATTTCTAGCTCATATTTCATGCTTCATAACATCAACCATAAATAAAACTCTCACAAAAATGAGAAACCTGTTTTCTGTAGCCATAGAATGGAATAAAATAATTTACATTAGAGAGTTGACTTTACAATTCACGAGCATGAACTCGTGCCCTTTATTGTTGGTTAAAGGTCATTGATCGTGCAATCAAATTTTAAGACCTACAAAATTAATTCTGTACGTTATACATTTTCTTGCAGCTAGTAAATGGGATCCATTAAGGATAGACAGATAAGCTCTGGCCCATCTTAGAATTGTATACCAATTAGCACAGCACATTTAGGCTGTAATCTTAAGTTGGTAAGGATATTATCAACAACAAATTACAACATAATGCAATAAAATGTAAAGTTTGGACATATAAGTGGTACAAATCTGTAACACTTAAGGTTGGTTCACAACCACTGGTAAAGGTAACAATAACCAGAACAAGAAAGTTAAAGCATATGTATTCAAATGGGAGTGTTCACATTGATGTTCTGGGCCCTGCAAACGGGAAGGAAGACTTGGCAAAGTTTTTAACTTTCTCATACTCGTTCCTGGGCACGCCATGTTGTGTGCATTACACCTTTTGCTGCCATGAAACAGCTCTACAGCGCTCTCTAGTTGCTAGCTAAAAAAATATTATTGGTCAGTTAGAAACAATATCACCTCCACTTTGCAATTGATATGAGAATCAGTAGAACACAATTTCTGTTCTCGTTGCCAGTCGTTATGGTTGTGAAGCCGTCTTTAAAATATCCCCAAAAAGCCATAAAAATACTCTCATTGTTGTAGGATCATAAAAAGACCTCTGTTCCCATGCATTTTATGCAAAAGCCATAGAGGTACACATTTCAGCATCTTCCAAGGACATAACACAAACATTTTGTTATGTCTTCAGTTATGAATTTATGATCATTAATAAATAATATGAGATTGTAAGGTTAAAAAAAGGGGACCTTTACGAACTTTTGAATGGATCGTATTGTAAATGCATTAGGCTGGGCCAAAAGTCGTGATCGGATATTTTCTAAGTTTGTGTAGCAATAACAAACTTTCACAAGTGATGCAAAAAGTTATTTATTGATTACTGCAGTAATAAGGAATGGAAATATGAAAAGACAAACATAACTGGGCCAGTCAGTGTGGATAACCCTCATTTTTCATCTGACATTCTTGGGATCTCCATTTCCGCCAATCGTTTCCTTATTGATTTCTTCAGCGAACGACCCAATGTTTCAGACAGAAGATTAATATCATCATCACCACAATATTTTTTAGGTCTTTCGCTGCATTTTGCATTCAATACAGAGCCTGTTGAGAAAGTTTTCTTTTCCAATTTTTGGAGATTGGCTTCAATGGGAGCTACTTTATTGAAATGAAGGAAGAAGTTTTCTCTGATTTCTTTGTACGTTTTGCCAGTTTGTTCTTTTTCATGAATCCACACACTAACAATGAGATGTTCCTCAATTGTATATTTGCTTACAATATAAACAGCATTTTACATTGACGTCAACTAATAACCCGCAAAAGATCTGGCTTGCTGCTATAACATAACAATGCCCTTGCTCTATTGGAAAATTGACAAACTAATGCAATAAAAAGGATATGAAGGGGAAAAATATCCCTCCTGAATAGTTTTTAATTGGTTTTTGGTTTTGGAAAGTGAGTTATTTCAATATAAACACTACCCAATCGCGACTTTTGGCCCAACCTGTACATTAGAGATATAACATTATAACCAAAATGCTGGGGAGCTGATATACAAAACAGTGCGAGGTGCATACAAAATAAACCAAATTTTTAAAATTCCAGCTATTGACAACAGAAATTACATAAAAAATTAGGACAGCATAGACAGACTTCGGTATTATTTAACTTTAAATAATATATACACAAAGTGAGTTTGTATGCAAGTGATTCATAAGATGACATATGATTGCAGTAATTTAAATACTTGTATAACAATTTTTATTTTAAATTTCATGTAATATTTTGTGTAAGAATTGGAACTGAAAAGGAGGAAAAGATTAATATTTTGTAAGATGGGAAGTAATTAGTGGCTGAGTAGCTGAGTGCCATTAGTAAACTCCAGAATAAGGGTACTTTGTCACATATTTGAGTAGGTAAATTTCAGGTAGATGCAGATAAATTTGGGGCTTCAAGAATTAGCCAGTCATTGTAGGTAGTTGTAGCAACGTGTAAGCAGGGATAACTTATTAAGTGTTTGAAGTATTAAGATATGAAGTCCTAAACCAGGAGGCAGAGTTTCACTGAAATAGAAGGGCCTGTCAACATGGCTCTCAAACTTGAGATAGAAGCCTTACAACAATTAGCCCAAACTAATGAGTTATTGTTTCAAATGTAGGTAATCTATACAAATAATGTCAATAAGATGTAATCAAGTGAAGCATAAGTTTACGATGCCTCTCTCCTTGTCTATCTATTGTAATAGCCAGCGAGGATGTACAGCTACTCTTCTTTTGTGTGATACCGAGCATTAACAATTGAATCTCATGATGGACTTGCAGTTAAAGGCTATGCAACAACAATAAGTAAACTAATCCAAGCAACATTCGGTATATACCACACATTTCTAAATAAATATTTTGTTGTTTAACGATGCTGTCAATTGCCAGGATCACATCAATGTTTTCTGTGTGCCGGAATTTCATCCCGCAGGAGCTCTTTTACATGCCAGTAAATCTATTGACATGGAGCTGTCGGCACACTTAAAAACCATCGATCTGGGCTGGATTTGAACTCAGTACCTTGTGATCAATAGGCCAGCATCTAACCAACTGAGCCACCCAGATCGACACACACATTTCTAATTCCAGAATATGTACCTTTCTCTTAAGTGTCAAACTGGCTGAAGATTTAACATCAAAACATAGTATAATACAAGTTTACAATATATTTTGCAAACTAAGGCTATTAATAACACTGAATACGAAGGGTGTACTCTAAAATGTGTGTCCTATCATACCTAATGGTACAATACTTAAGGCCTTAAATGAAGGTGGAGTCTTCACCAAACTTTTGGTTTATATGTGGCAGACGTGAAGACTTCAGCACATGTCTAACATGACATTTGGTCACACAGTTTATAGGAAACCGAAACATACGGACTGTTATCGCCAATGGAGTTCAAATCACCATCCTCAACAAAAAAATACTATAGTCAAGACCTTAACGGAATGAGCAAGGCAGATCTGTGAACTGGCCGTGCTGAAACTAGAACTCAACACCTACGCCGAACTCTGCACAAAATGGGTATAGTGAGAAAGAAATAATCAGGGCATAGCATCCTAAGCGACAATGCAACCCCAAAGAGAGAACAAAACAACAGCATAAAGCATTTCTAGCATATATAAAGGTCACAGATCACATTGGAAAACAACTAGAAAAGGCCAATATTAAAACTGTTTTCAAACTATTTTCAAAATAAAACAAAAACTTAAATCGGCAAAGGACAAACAGGGTCCACTATCGTTACAAGGAGTCCACCGTATACCATGCAGCTGTGGTCAAGTCTACATTGGAACCACCAAGAGGAGCATGAACACAAGAATAAAAGAACACAAGAGTAACTGCCTCTTGGGACATATGGAAAAATCAGCAGTAGCCAAACACGCTTTATTACAGGGCCATGACATCAGGTTCAAAGAAACCACAACTCTCGACACCACAGCACATTTCCATGCTGGGATGTACCAAGAGGCCATAGAAATTTGTAAACATTCAAATAACTTCAATAGAAAAGAGGAAGCAGCACGCATCCACAGAGCATGATACCAGTGCTGGCTAACACACGTGTAAAGCCTTACAGCCCAGCCGGCCACGATTGGCTGATACACAGCCAATGGGGGAGAGGGGGTGTCATCCCAGTATATGTAAGATGGATGCTCCTGACGAGTGCCACTTAACAACTAGTTATAAGTCACTGAGGATGCTCGTCGGAATGGCACGCAAAACATCAGGTGTTCACACATCAACTGGACCATGGCGAAGAACAACAGTTTACTGGATAATTACCAAGATTTCAAGTATTTTAAGTTTGCACCCATCACCTCAACTGATGTGGAAAGAAGCTTTCCCAGGTATAAGCTATGTTTAATCCTTAACTGGTATAAGCTATGTTTAACCCTTAACTGGTATCACAACGTCTGTGAGACGTCAGTGGAAATTTCTACTCCCCTCCCTTCCTCACCTGGCACCAATGGTCCTTCAAACTCTGCCTACCTTTCAGTCGAAGCGTTACCCTAATGCAGTGAACATCGCATGCTATTTGCTTTATCTGATATTGAGTTACAGTTGAATAAAGTTTGTTTGCCGTCTCCCAGACGTATACCAGGTGCGTAATATTTTTTATATACTTTGGTCATGGGTGTTAGCGTTTATTTATATGACAATGTGTTAATTGAACATTCCACTTACAGATTTATGTTTGTTCAATTCATAGGCATACTTCAGGAAGTAAAATTTTATTGAAACCATGGAACCACAACCCGGCTCATCTGTTAAGCACCAGCATTCTCAATGGAACTTGGGAGCAACTGATCCAGACTATGAAACGAAGTTAGAACAAATGATTTGTGAAGTGTTTGATGGTAGTGGTGAAGATGAAGATTGTGTAATTGAAAGCGATGACGATACCAGGTCAGAGCAGGAGGCTGATGATGAAGAGCCTGGTGAATGCGAACCTACTGAAAGCCACCTAAATCAACAAATTGATTTTTTTTATGGTAAAAATAAATGCTTTTGATGGAGAAAGGAACAACCACCTACTAACATCCGTACAAGATGGCACAACATTGTACTCCAAGTACCTGGGCTACGACCAACAGCAAATAACTTGGGACGGGCTCCAGAAGTAGAAGATGTATGGGGTCTTCTCTTCACACAAGATATCCTAGATGAGATACTTCATTGCACAAATAAGAAGATTAATACATTATAGGCCAAATATTCTCGAAAGAACCTAAGCTTCATACAAAATATTGATTTAGTTGAACTTAAGGCATTTATTAGCCTACTTATATTTACAACTATCTTCAAATCCAGTAACGAATCTATAGACAATTTTTTGCAACAGATGGAACAGAACGAGATATTTTTCAGTGCACCATGTCAAAGAAAAGATTTTTGTTCATTTTGACGGCACTTCACTTCGATAATTCCGAAAACAGGGAAGAAAGAAAGAAAGAAAGAAGATCCAAATATCAGGAATATTTGACAGATTTATAGAGAACTGTCAACTCTGCTACACTCCAGGCACTTGTGTATGTGTTGATGAAATGCTAGTGCCATTCCGTGGCAGATGTAAATTTCGAATGTACATGCCAAAGAAACTGGCCAAGTATGGAATAAAAATTATGTGTCTGACAGATGCCAGAACCCAGTACTTGTGCAATGCCTACATCTATTCAGGAAAAGGCTCCGATGGGAAAACGCTCTCTGAAGAGGAAAAGAAGCTCAGCATCCCCTCTCAATCTATCTTGAGCCTTTCGAAATCAGTGCAGAAAACTAGACGGAATATCACTGCAGACAATTGGTTTAGTTCAATAGAACTTGTGAAAGAACTTTCAGAAAGAGACCTAACTTATGTAGGAATCTTGAAAAAAAAAATAAAAAGGAGATCCCACCACAGTTTCAACCACACAAGTCTCGAGAAGAAAAGTCATCTCTGTATGGTTTCACAGAGGACATGACATTGTTGTCTTATGTCTCAAGGAAGTCTAAAGCAGTGATATTGGTGTCCTCCATGCATCACTCAGTTGCTGAAGATCCTGAGACTGGAAAGCCAGAGATTATTTCTTTTTATAATCTAACTAAAGGAGGTGTTGATGGACTGGATCAGAAGTGTGCAAACTACACATCCAGCCGAAGAACTCGTAGATGGCCTACGGCAATATTTTTCACCCTTGTTGATATAGGATCTGGTGTTAATGCTTTCATACTCTATCAAGCATTTCCAGATGCTCCAAAAATAACTAGGCTGGAGTTTATGAAAGCTCTTGCAAAATATGTGGTGTATCCACAAATGCATCGAAGGCTACTTGAAGTCAAGAACCTTCCACGTGAGCTGACATTCTGCATAAGAAGGATCCTGAACATAGATGATGTAGAAGAGCCAAATGATGTACCAGAATTCTTCGAGATTCGCAAAACATGCTATACATGTGACCCTAAGCTGAAGAGAAGAACCAAGCATCCATGTCAGAAGTGTGGTAAGCCAATCTGCTTGGAGTGTGCTAAGAAAATATGTCGAGTGTGCTTTGAGGGTGCGAATAACTAAAAGTGTGGAGCTTTTGTTTTGTTATATACTATTTTTTGCATTTATCATGTCATTTTTTATTTGTTGTAAAGCACTTTCCAAACCTATAATTAGGAAGTGCCGAAAGAACTATGACTCACAACAAAGCCACACTTTTAGCATCCAGGTTCAGTTTATGTGTCAATCCATTGTTGTTACATTGCTAAACAAGTACCACCATTACAGCTGCACACCGGCTTTTGGCTCATGCGGTTATGTCTCAGTGAGAGCTGCTGCTTCACTTTGTGTGACATTGCATCAGCTGTGTTTCGCTGGCATTACCTTCACAGTTTGCTTTTCCTTACAATACATGTGACCTTCTAGTAAGTGAGTGATGAATACCTTGGTAATCTCTTGTGCAGCGTCATGTTCCAAAACCTTCACCATATGAAATACACAAATGGATTTGCCATGTTTTTCGCTTTGAAGAAGATGAGTTGAAAATGATTCAACTGAATAACTACACTGGCAAGTACACATCCATCACGGATACAGAGAGTATTTGCCTCAAGTCACACCACCAACGGAGAAGAAGACAGCTCCAACCAGGCAGTGTGCTATGCGTAGCAGTGTGAAGGATGCACGAGAGTGCAACATTCCACACTGTGTCACACCTTGCTATCACACTGTAGCCAACATTTAAGTGAAGTGTTGTGTATAAAACACCATTCCAAAAGTGTCATGGGCCTTTTTATTTATATTTTAACACAATAAAGAACAATGTAACAAACCCGAGAATAGTCAGAATAACATATTAAAACCCATTGTTGTTTCTCTATATTGTTGCGTCCTTTTGGTCTGATTCCTATATATAACACCTAAGTGATAACCAGCAACTACAAAACGTAAAGAAAAAAATTTGATGTACTTTTACAATTTCTCAGAAAATAATTAGTGCGAGAAGTGGTTAATGAAGGAATTGTGAATTTAATTTCAAAATGTATTAAACCCCCTACATTTTAACGGCTGAATTGACAACAAACAGATATGGTTAAACTGGTTTATTTCATCTCGCATATCCTCACGAAGCAATTAACACACATGTTGCTTCTTTCTTTTTAACCAATACTAGTCCTTTCCTTAATCAGGTTAATAAACCTAAATAACACTTACACTGTTCTTTTAACCCACACATAAATGTTTGTTTGTCCACCTGAGAATTATAACAAGTGCACTCATTGACACGTTGGCTTCTTCCAGGCAACTGTTTTAAAATTGGGAAAAGAATGCCAAGTCAGTGTTGCCAACCTGGTTCATCCACACAAAAAACCCTGAGATAGTTTAAAGTTAGGTAGCTGCCTAAGATTTATTGAGCTCTGCCAAGATAGCCGAGGAAATACCTTCAAGAAAACCATGACGGGACAAACAGTACGAGATGTTCCTGCAACACCTGACTGTTACTCATGCAACATTCCTACAGAAAATGTTGAGGCTCTCAACAATCCCCATTGCTGCTTACACTCTTCTTAACATCCACTCAACTCTACAATTATTCTTGTATTTATAAAACTCCAACATTTCAAACACATGCTAGAGCATATGAGCAGGCAATTCATTTTCATACAGGTCCGTTGAATTGTATATTTTGTAAAATGGACTACTGCAGTGCTCGACACCTCCGCAAGTATGTTTTCAGGACTACAGTATACATTCATCACCTGAACGCAGTCACCCTCACAAGCTACACTGGCAGTGTCAGGGAAATTGTGTAGTTATTACCTCCAGCAACAAATGGTCTTTCTAAGGAAGACAAACCCAGATTCCTGCCACAAAGGATCCTATGTGTTTCCTAAGGAAGACAAATACCCAGTAGGCCCAAGAGGACAACCAGAACTTCAGAACTTAATAGTTTCAACACCAAGGAATGTACAACAGTATTATTTAATTTGTTATTTGGTAAATTTTGTGTGTTGCCTAGAAGTCACAAAGGTAATTTACAATGGCAAATCCTGAAAGACAACAGCCAACTTGCCAGAGGGAGATATCAGCACTCCTGCTACTCAGAAATCACAAAATATGCAAAAATGTAATACAATGTTCAATGGCAAGTCCCATTACTTCATAACACTCAGCAGGAAACGACCAAAACTCTGCCCACTTAATGCAGCATCTGCAGTCACTTCTAGCATCCAAATTACAAGAACATATGGTATTGCAAGAAAAAGCTAATGCAGAAATTAGGCTATTACAAGAAGATGCAAAGCCTTTGCACGAGAAATTAGAAACAGCAAACTCAGAAACTAGGCTATTGTAAGAAAAGGATGCAAAAACTTTTGCAACAAAAATTAGAACAAGCCAACAAAGTGATATAGTGCAGCAGAAATTAGAAAAATTAGAGTAGGTCAAAGTAACATTCAAACTGAAATACTTAGTCTTAGACAAGAACTTAAAATAAGTAACGGCACAGTAGCCAGCTTATCAGAATTTGTCACAAAACAAATTAAAACAATATCACACAACTATGCACAGGTAGAACAGCAATTGAATCAGGTTCAACAACAAGTAATATCAAGTAAAAAATACTTAGAAGATAGAGATTCAGAACTTAGAGCAGTAAAACGTATCATTAATGCCACACAAATTGAAAGTAATAACAAATTAGACCAGTTGAAAAATGTAATACAAGCTGTGCACCATATGTATGATAAAGACAGACTCTCAACAATCCCCATTGCTGCTTACACTCTTCTTAACATCCACTCAACTCTACAATTATTCTTGTATTTATGAAACTCCAAAACACATGCTAGAGTGTATGAGCAGGCAAATCTATTTTATAAAGGTCCGTTGACTTGTGTGTATTGTAAAATGGACTACTGCAGTGCTCGACACCTCCAGAAGCACTAGGGTGGTCTGAAAAGTTTCCAACCTCAACATCAAGATGGCAGCACTTGTAAATAAAAGCTAGTGTGGGAGTGTTCACAATCAATGGAAAGCTTTCCTGAGCTCTGGGAACAGGAAAGACGACTTGGCCAAGTTTCAACTCTCTCATTCCCATTCCCATTCCATTGTTAGATTCATATTGTGCATATTACACTTTTTGCTGTACAAATTATTCATGGCAGCTGCGCCATGAAACAGCAACTCAAGCTTTCTCTAGTTGCAAGCTAGAAAAAGTTTCATTGGTCAGTTAGAAACAAATGGATTCCCAATGCACAATATCAACCTCCAATTTCTGTTGATAAGCTGATCGATACAATGCCTTATCCTTCTTGTTACCACGCTGTGTGCCGCCTTGCTTCCAGTTGCCATTGCTGTTCTGGTTACCATTACTAGGTGGTTAGAATCAGGCTTTAAACTTCATTTATCTTTTTGCAATTATGCAGTATATACCAATTCCTTACATGTTTCGCAAATCACTCATTTGCATCATCAATGGCTGGAATGTTTGTTCCACCATTATCTTACAGCTGGTAGGTGACAGATTCTTTCCTATTGTATTACCAACTGCTTAGTCGAGGGATTTATCCAGGAGTTGAAAGTTGCCCCCTAAAACCAGGGAAGGTAGCAACTGAGTGCACACTACTTTCCTAAAAAGCCACCCCCACCTGCTGTTATACAGAGGACAAGTGGATACGGTCACACCGTAGCCAAGTGGTTAGACCATTTGCTTCTCACCAAAGTGGCCCGGGTTCGATCCCAGGCAAATGCATATAGGATTTGTGGTGGACAAAGTGGCACTGGGGCGGGTTTCTTCTGGGTTCTCCAGTTTTCCCCACCATCTAATTCCAACGGTGCTCCATCTTCATCCTTGTATCATTAGTGTCACTGCCTGCAGTGCCGTATGTAGTAAAAGTGGGTGTTAAACACTACGAAAACAGAAGTGGATATGCCATTTACACTTGTCAACCCATTTGGGAAAACTATCGAAAAATGTTGGTCAGGCTGTCAGATGTCTACCAGCTACTAGCTCTGCAGGTCAGTATCCGAGAATGTTATGGCATCTACAACCCTGTCTGGACAAGAGGAGATGAAGGTTTAACTTCATGGTCATCAGCACCCTTAAAAAGTACTTCATGGCAAAACCCAGATATAAACTTCAATAACAAATAAAATTACTAGTAAAAAGGAAAAATATACATAAATACACAAAACAGAGTGGCCAAAGCCAAGCTTAAAACAAGGTGTTAAAGATGTCAAAAGAGTACAAAAACTAGGTATCTAAAGTTTTAAATCCTCAAATCTATGTTACTCTGCCAAAAACTCAAAAACTATTTTGCCCGCTTGTTTGTTGTCTGCCAAAACCTCTGCAAGTCTGGTGTATCTGCAGAGAGTCTCAAAGGTGCCCTAGAGAGGAACTCTCTAGCAGCACATGACGGACTGACAGAAGGTTGTCACACAGCAAAGAGGAGCAGGGTCCCGTTTAAATAGGTAACTATGCAAAAAATTGCCTGGACAATTCAAGAGGTACCCAATCAATCTCCCATGGTTATCAGGAACCACTGCTGAGACCGTCCCAATCCAAACAACTGCCTGACAGGAGGGGCTCAGATGTTTAGGCCAACGTACTTCAAGTAATTTCAGAAGTACCACGAGTATAAGGGGTACATCACCAGCTACTGGAGGCATAACAAATTTATTGACAGACTCAATCAGCAGTATTTCAAAATTCATTACAAGATCCTTATTCTTTAAAATAAATAGATGCTGCCAACTGATTCTGTCTAACTTGTTTTTCTTACAGTAATTGCTAATACAATACGAAAGAATCCATCATCTAGTGGCTGTAACAATAACAAGAAAATAAACATACAAGCCACCAGTGGCTAAACTAGTCTTAACTGACTAGGGACTCAAGGCTTCCTTCGATTTTTTTTTAAGTTTAACTTCATACAACATTCTTTTCTGACAGTAAAACATCACTGAAATGATCCCCATGTCTATTGCAAATGTGCTTAAAATCCACAAGCTGAGATTTCTTTTCTAATTTCTTCATTCATTATCTGAGTTATACATTAAGATTATTTTGAGTATTGTTCGAAGTTCCTTTAAATCCTCAGATTCTCTCTTATGAACTGTTCTTCATGCCAAAGTAATTCAAGCAGTCTTCATTCATGTCGTTCCCACAAATGGAAGTTCTCGTTTCCCTAGATAACATACCATTTCAATTAATCTTCAACAAACCATTTGTGACGACTTACTGATTCGTTGTGCTATTTCTGATAAGGCATGATTGATTTTGCATTTTCTAAAAAGATGAAAATGCTTGCTGTTCAATATATTCTTTTAGAAATATGATGTTTACATGCCCTAGTGTGAAAAAAATTTACGCACCTTACATCAATCTCATCCCATTCACTATCTCCTCCAAATGATAATATAGCTTACAGTTCATTATACTTGCAGTAAGCCATAGATACTCCCTGTACCGCTGGGACTGAAAAGTTATTTGGCTTCCATCCCTCTGTACCATATTCAGATGTGGTGTTTGTCTGTTATTCTTTAGAGCACATTTTTCTTCAAAAGAAAGACGATAATAGTGTTTTAAAATGGATAACCAAATCATTAATCTCACTAGTTGTAAAGTATACGAGAAATGCACAAAGTGTAGGAAAAACTGTAAGTACTTTGAATTTGCTGCACTACAGAATACGAAAGCTAACACACCTTGTAATCTACAATTCCACGCTGCAGGAACTCAGAGTCTGGACTCCAAACATGACTACTAGCGTAAGATTTAAAGCTTTCACGGCGCACATTATTTATTACAGTTTCACGGGCGATCAGCCGTGAAACTGTAATAAATTACTACTAGCATTAGAATAACGTGGCTTGGAGAGGCACAGTTGCTTAACAACACCTAGTAAGCCCTTCCCTTGTCACAAAGTGTGAGTCTCACACGACCTAGACTCCTAAGAGGCTTATAACAGTGTCAATTTTGCTTTTCATATCCAGCATATACCATACAATTTATCTGTATTTAGTTTAGGTAACCTGAAACTCCCAGACACTCCTTAAGCTTCGCCACTGTAAGCCGCCAATGAGTGATTTGCGAAACATATTTGGAATTGGAATATAATACACAATTACAAAGTATAACTAAAGTTTTAATTGCTAATATTTGTTTATTTATATTGCTTCGTTGTCAATAGCTTCCATTTTTTCGTTGCTTTATGGGATAGTATTTAAAGCAGGAGCAAATTAGACTTGAAGTAACGTAACTTGATGATTCTGACAGCTCAGTCGGCATGCGTTCTGGGTGTGACGTATGTGTCTGTTGCCATGACAACCAGGTTTGACCTTGAAAATAGCCAATAGTTTTCCAGGTTATGTAATCACTTTCTCATTCCCTCTCATCTCCTCCATAAGCTACGCCTGTACTGTTGCCACATGTTAGACATATGCGTGACATTGCTTTGTTTGCTTTTGCACTAATGCAATATTTTAAAGTTGAACTGTTAAATGTAGTTTCAATTTCTTTGTACTCTAGGAGTGTTTTCCCAAATGTGTTCTCCAAAGAAAAAGTATGGTAAACTTGGTCAAGGTACAGCAATTCGCGGTCAAGCTTGTGAGATGGTGTGCCTTGAGGGAATATTTTGAACTAGAAAGAGAAAATGGTGGACCATTGACTGATGTATATAATGTGTTGGACAGAACAACAGCTACACTTAAAATAAGCAAAAATACTGTTGTCAGAATAGGGAAAGAAATGGAAAGAAAAGAGGAAGAAGTTAAGAAATCAGTTTTTTATTGCAGTGTTTAACGCCCGCTTTTACTACACACAGCACTGCAGGTGGTGATACTGATGATACATGGAATAAGGATGGAGCACTGGTAGAATGAGATGGCAGGGGAAATCGGAGAACCCACAGGAAACCTGCCCCAGTGCTGCTTTGTCCACCACAAATTCCACATGCAGTTGCCTGGGATTGAACCTGGGCCACTTTGGTGAGAAGTGAATAGTCTAACCACTCGGCTATGACGCAGCCAGAAATCAGAGTCTAAACCTTCCAAAGTATTATTAGAAAACCCCAGGAAAAACCTCACATGGTGCTAAAACAATTATTGAAATATGTGCTTATTCTCACACAGCACGAAAAATTAAAAAGTTAACACCATCCAAAAGCTTACTGGCGTACTTCAGATAAATCCCAGTTTTTATTTGTGCATAGCTATCCGTTGTAAGTTCCCTTGCGCTCAGCTGGGGAACGACTGACAATCGACCAACAGATCGGCAACACTGCATATTTTGCACATGGTGCAGCAGGAACGCACATGTCAGGAGAGTGTCAGAATACCCAAGTTACGTTAATTTAGCTCTAATGGTTTTATGGTGTTTAACTTCTAGTATCCTAAAGGCCCAGTACAGCTTGGAGTCAATAATAAAAATCTCATTCCACTGTCATTCTCATCACCCTGCCACCAGAGCTAATAAATGGGTCCAGTCACTAGCTTGGTGGAACAAGGTTTCCCTGAAGGTTGTTGACATATGGAGAGTGTTGAAATACCATAAGATCCTACTGCTATATGAACTGTTTATATTGTATTTCTTTTTGAAAATTCATTGATGAAAACTGAATTTCATGCCCAGTATGGTTTCTCATATGTTTGTTCAAGCTGTTCTTTTGCCCAAAACTCATATGACACATTGTACACCTAAATGGTTTCTCACCTGTATGAGACCTCATATGTTTTGTGAGATCGTAACTCTGAACAAACCGTCTGCCACACTCTGTACACAAGTACGGTTTCTCACCAAGATGTGTTCTCATATGGTTGATGAGTGTACTGCTCCTACCAAAATTATTACCACAGACTGTACAATGGAATGGTTTTTCACCAGTATGACAACGCATGTGTTTTGTCAGTGTATCACTTCGACCAAATCTTTTGCCACACACTGTACATAGGAATGGACGTTCTCCTGTGTGTATGCGCATGTGCTTGTTCAGATTGCTGCTCATTCCAAAACTCTCGCCACACACCTTGCAAGCAAAAGGCTTCTCTCCTGTATGTGTACGCAGGTGAAGCAGTAAATGCTGTTTCCGAGCGAAGTTCTTGCCACAGTCGTGGCATAGGAAGGTCTTTCGATCCTTGGGTGGTCTTGCAGGTTTTGCATAATCTATTTCACTACCTACATCCACAGTAACTTCACACTCTGCCTTCAGGACGTTAAGCACTTTCCCACTTGGTGATTTGTCGTTACTAGGGGTTGTCTTTTGTGGTGCATGACCTTTCTTCTTTGTTGCAAGCACCTTCTTCCTTCCAGCAGTTGGTCCTCTTTTCTTTTGGTGAGTTGGTTTAGTTGACTTCTCTTTCTCCTCAGATGACGGTCCAGCTGATGGCTCAATCCAGAAATCATTTTTAGAGGCAGTTGCAAAGTCACCGCTACTGTCAAACCTGCAGAACAATGCAACATTTAAGAACACAATGTTTAACAGTTTAACACAGGGTTGTCAGATTGATCTTATCTGAAGTCTTCAAATCTGAGGGCTTCTGTAGCTCAAGGGTGCCAATATTCTACAGAGTGGCCCAAGGGTTATATTACAAAAGTAGACACTGATAATGAGCAGAGGTCGCGAAACATCACAAATTCATGATGCAATGCAGATACCATCCGTCATGCACAAAATGATGGAATGGGTAGGTGTAGTAAGTGAGACTATACTGTGTACATCAAATAAAGTGAATGTAAACAAAACCATGTGCCTTTTGACGCTTTTGCCATCTAAAATAGTCCCTTGTAAAAATACTATTACTAAGGTCTGAAATCTCACTTAATGTTTGCTAAAGCACAAACTAAGCATACTATAATCTTCGGTAAAGTCAAAGGCATATGGAGGCGGGCCGTACTGCAGAGTCCAGCATATCCCAAGCTTGCCCCTCCTACCGGCACTGCTGAATGTTGTACACGCAACTCACGCACCTGAACTGAGAACATTATATTCATTCATTACGCTCGGATAAATACTTGAAAATGACAGAAGCCAATCTTAAAATAAGAAAGAATTTTATTTTGTGATCATGACTGCACAAAAATCCTGTCTCTACAATACTTAGAATGCAAGCGATGCACATTTTATCTTCACATGGTTATGGTTACCCAACTAAAATTCAACACAGATAAGCCTCAAAAACACCATTCCTTCCTCACAAAACTTATCTCAAGTACAAATAAACAGTGCACCTACTATGCAGTTTGAAACAGACTAAGTTAATGTTCAGTTCGTTTTCAGGGTAGTGGTGTGTTATTTTGTTAAAGTGAACACCACCGTTAAGTTGTGTGTTGTACTTGAGCTGAAATATTGTCTATATTACATTAAATTATTATTATACACATCTTTTCTCCAGTGTTTGTGATATGAATACATGAACATATCCCTTGAAGCTGGGATTTTTCGATCAACAAACATGAACTTATTCATTCTCAAGGCAGAAAAATTATATTTAATGTGAACAAGTTTTTACGAAAGCTCTCCAATCCAGAATATAGGGCAACTGTAGATTTTTCAAAAACCCAGCAATTAACTGTGGAACCTTGTGGTGTACACACAGTATCACGAATTTGTAGTAAAGCAGCTTTAACCTTAGAGAAAGGGAGCGTGCCTGTACTTCAATCTCCGGGAAAGACCCACAAAGTTCCACTGCTGTGACGTGTGTCAAAGTAAGATTTTAATGTTTTAGGAATATTTAATGTGTTGTTTAATTACGGGAAAAATAGGCAGAACTTTTGCTGGCATGTAAAATGTGCTCTTGTGTACAGCACCTCTGCCGGTACATGCACTACGCTTGGCAACAGTGCTCCGCTTCAGCATTGGCCAGCGTTCACATGCCTTTAAGTTTTGCGAGCAGTATAAGCATTGTTGAATTGTAAGAATATGCAGTTAAGTGAATTTGTACCCAGCCTAATTCATTCGGTGTGCACATCATTCACTATGAAAGTAATATGGTGGAACAAGTAAGTGTTATGAAACATAAGTGCTGAAAACCATTGCAAAGTGATGAAAAGACAATAATATTGAACATCTTTAAGAAGTTCTGCAAAAATATCCCAAACTTGCTAAAGATGACATGCTGAAATTAACATTCAAGTTTACCGGTGTGTCAGTTTCAAATATTTATAGTGTACACAAAGAAAAATCCTCAGTTGGTGAAGTCAGAATTCCTGGCAAGAAGAGCCAGCGTGCCAGGCAAGTGCTGGATGTGTTTGTGACATCTGCAATTCATCCAAATGTTCACCAGTTCTTTGTTAACAATGAACCCCCACCTTAAACAAAGTGCTGTTGGCAGTTAACTCTAATCCCATGTTTCCAGATTTTAAACAAACTTCCCTCCATAAGCTGCTTCTGGAGATTGGTTTCGAGTTTGTGAGCACAAAACAAAAAAGTGATTTTGTGGACAGATGACATAAGTAGCAGTTAATTTCCATGTGCTGCATCTTATTTAGGTCGAGTAAATATATCCTTTTAGTGTTCCAGAAATTCATGTTAATTTATGTATTCAAGAATTAGAAACATTTGAGAGTAACTTCAGGCGAGGAAAATGTCAACAATCCACTGATCCCGACCTTGAAGTCGACAGTTCAGCTTCTTCAAATGTTCAAAAAGATCTGTTATGAAAGTTAAATCGCTAACCCAATCTTACACAGTGAACCACCACTGATATCACTGCCTAAACTTGGGAAAGGAGTTGAGCGAAGAGAGGGACATTATGTCATGGAAGTTGTGTCACAGGTCAGGCACGTCTCGCAAGACCAAAATTTGCGATGCCTGATTTAGAGCAACAATATATGTGACTCTAGGGCCCGGCACAAATATCGCTGACTGGAGATCAGATTTGATCTAAGGTCAGAACATGAGCTGAGATCAGAGTGCAATTGCATTGTATAAAGTTAATCTAAGATCAGTTAGCTTTAGTTTAACTTTGATCTTAGTTTGTAATTTAACATTTGGCAACATCGTACAAAATCTGAAAATTGCTGCTTCCAGGCAGCAGCAATCACTTGTCTTTCAACTTCGGACATATTCAACAAGGTGTAGTATGAGATGAAAATGGCAGAAAATAAGAAACAGCATTACTTATCATTTTATTAAAGCTGTACTACTTATTTCTTCTTTATTTTAAAAAACAAATAACTATTATACAGCTTCTGCAGTTCTGCTCATCTAAGTTCAATTTAACTGGAGAAAATTCACAAGTCATTTGATCTTAGATCAAGAAGCTATAAACTTAGATCGAAATGCTAAGTTCAGCTTGACTGAAGATCATTTTCAGGTGGTTAAACTCAAATTAACTTTAATGCAAGGGCCTCAATGCTACGACTATTGCCATCCAAAATAGGAACACAAATGTTTACTTGTTGAAAATCAAATCAGGCATATTGCCTCCATCAGTGGTGTTGGTCTGGGTGGCATACATTCTGAGGGGCCCAGCTTTAAATCTACATGATAGATGCCCAATGTTCTTGAATGGCAGTAAAGAGATCTCTGATAACTTTGCTGCAAATCTATTTGATACTGTTGTATACCTTTCACCATTCGAACTGACTCAATGAAGTTGCTATTACACCTACCTGGTCTGTCTTCCTCTATTTGCCTTCCCTCTTTCTCTACCTGTCTCTGCCTTTCTCATTAATTTCTGATAATTCAACTATGATTTAGTGACTAATACAGTGTGTTTGGACCAAGACAATTTCTACACTAACTCAAAAACATGTAAAAGTGTGTGATTGGGTTTCTTCATCTCCTAGACAAACATTTTTATTAGGTGGCTCAATACGAATAGTAATGATTTTCATGCACAAAAATCCATCTTAAATGTAAAATAAGGAAAGTAGTTACTTTTGATAATCCTCGCTGTCTTCATGTATGCTAATATCAGACTCATGTAAGTCATCTTCCACCGTAAATTCATTCTTAACATCTTCTAGCTTCCAGCACTGCTCAACAGGCTCACTTCGGAATACAGAGTGGAGGACAGCATCTACATTGTTCTGTTAAGCAAAACACAAAAATAAATGTATTCTTTTATAAATTGTGTATAATCAGCAATTATTTCAAACACAAATCTTAACACTAGAGTTAACTCAAGAAGGCACATCAATATGGTTATGGCATAGTGACAAAGCTTCTTTTGAGATTTCTCATTATCTGGAACTGCAACAGTTAGTTGCTGCTGATGTGGTGTCCAACAGCATCAGATGGAGGACATGCTCTCCTGAATGAACCACACATAATGTGGGGTTGTGTATTGTTCATTTCATGAGTGGAAACGTTGCACATTAACCTTACCTAAACCCTTGAATGACAAGAATGTTTAAAGTAAACATTTCCAATACTCAGAACTTCCCTGGCCTTACCTAAGATTGCAATATAAACAAAGTGCAAAATAGTATTCTTCCGTGGGTCCCTATGGTTGGCAGAAATAAGACACAACTTAACATGTGCATTATGTGAACTACCATTGCCCCATTGCTTGTCTTTTGAATTCTGTATTGTCTGGGAGCGCCACTGCCATCTAGTGGCTTTTGCTCAAAGTCATAGAAGCAATGAAGGAGCAGATATATTCTATACTCTGAAGCAGCTTCTTGCCTAAACCCTCTAAAATAATAACAAGAGACATTAAGGTGTTGACTTCACTGGTTTGATAACTCAAGAGAACAGCAACAAAGGTGCAGCAGTTTTTACTTAATCTTATCTCCAAGGTGTTAAGGTGCAAATGGACAAATAAGGGCGAGGTATCACTATTTGTAGTATTTAACACCCGCTTTTACTACATGCAGCACCGTATGCAGTAACACTGATGATACATGCAATGAAGATGGAGCACCAGTGGAATGAGATGGCGGGAGAAACTAGAGAACCCAGAGGAAACCTGCCCCAGCGCCACTTCGCCCACCACAAATCCCACATGCAGTTGCCTGGGATCGAACCCAGGCTGCTTTGGTGAGAAGCAAATGGTCTAACCACTCAGCTACGGCGCAGCCTTTATTTGTAGTAATAATTCAGATCCTCAGCTAATTCAACTTTATTATCGTTAGCTTTAACATTTTTACCACTGAAAACTACATGGCATTTCTTGCTTATTGCCTTCTAGCATATTATAGTTAGCATAGACTGCTCTGCTTTAGAGAAAAATACAGACCTAGAAATCTATAAATGAGTCTGAAAATTCTAACTAATGCTGTCATACAAAGAAGTTTCTAAAGAATTATAAATCTTAAATTAGATGGCTGCAATGAACTACTGCAAGAGAAGCCAGGGCAAGGGCAGAAAGTTATGGCAAGAAGCTGGAGCCCAGCCTATTCCCAACAGTATGACCTTGAACCTGAAGCTGGCACCCATACCCTTCAAGTAAAGTACTACCTATGTAGACACATCCAGGTAAAAGCATACACTTCTCATTTTTAGTCAGTACAGTGCTGCTGATTAAAGCAGTAAATTAGCACCACTGGAGGCCCAGTCTTAGTTGCACCATAATGCAACAGACTTGTGTGCTTTGTCATGCCCACAGTGAAAGAGTTAGCAGCACTAGTTCTACATAATTACCTGTAAAATCTAACACTTTGAATCTGTCTAAGCTGTAAAAAGCCTCCTTTACCTTAAATCATAAAAGCGCCTCAGCTCCCATTTATTTTACGAACTGTAAAAGTCGGCAAGTATAAATTTCTCTAGTTGCAATCTGTAAATCCCTGTGCCAATAGCAAAAGTTATATTCTAAGGCCTAGTCCACAACTGCATACAATTGTTCACAAACATGCAAACGGTTTAAAACCTATTTAATATATTTGTGAACAGAAAACTTTTGTATTTTCTCATTTATGCATTATTTTAGCTCTCTCCCCTTGATGTACCATACTATACTTACCGGCAATGTTTGGCTGTTAATAAATTGACGCAAAATAGCATCAGAGCTTTCACACTGCTGTTTGAATTTATAAGATGTGTTCACCAAGCGGACACATTGATGACAAACTTGAGCAGGAAGACCATCCCCAGAGTAGGGCTAAAAATTAAATTAATGTAATCCATTAACTCATTTAGTGTCGTCACAAAACTTGTAACATCTTAAAACATACAGACATTATGTTACTGTTTTCGGCTACAAAGATATATTTTACTGTGGTTATATCTTTACCTTTGTTTTAGGAAGTACATAGAAACATTAACGGGCTCATATACCCTTGGGAATTCTGCTAAAGCTCTATGGAAAGTGAACACATAAGTGGGCTTTAATGGTGCAGTAAGTACATAATATAAGGATATGAATACCCTTATCTCCGTTTACATAAATGGGCATCACTCGGAAAGTTATTGTGCCTATTATGCTATGCCCAGCAATTCTTTGTAGTAATTATAAAAGGTTTGAATTGCATACAAAGAAATGCAGTCTCACCTTAAGAAGAGGTGCAAAATTTGCAATTTTTGCCGAAAGAGAAGCTACTTCATGTATATCATCCTGGAATAGTGGTAGTAATGGATCCTTTTCCGCCAAACATAGCCTACAAATCACACTGTAGCTTGCCATTCTTTTTCACTAGGGCAACAAATGTAAATGTTCAAATCATTTTGTTAATCCGGTGTTTCATGTGCAGCACAAAAGATCATAAATAGTTCGTTTAGGACCTAGATCACTTGAATGTAACACAGTTCTTTATTTTCGCCTCCATATTATCAGATATTAATATAAATATTTCTTTAAAATTCATATTTTCACAAAACACAAAAGACATTCTTCGTGTAGCATTTACTTGTGATATAAGTGCCATCTATAGTTCTTCGCTTGAAACAATTACAATGGAAATGCAGATACCGCAATTGATCGTACCAACCACAGTACCAACAGATCTTGTAAACCGGAAAACTAAGGATAATTTGAATATATATATGAAAATATTCAGTCGAGTTTTCTAAACAATACTCTTTACAACCTCATAATCAGTTTCAATAAATATCTTATTCCATTTCTCCTAAGTGATATCTTTTCTCTCAGTGTCTCTATGCTTGCTGAATTATCTGCTGGGGCTGTTGGCAGTATCTTCCAAACAAGGAACAAAAGCAATGCACAAAACGTAGAAGTATTTAGGTTTGTTTTTAATCCAAAAACGCAATAGTTTCATTCACATGTAGTAGAATTTTAAAGATTATACCAATTTTATGTACATACGAAATAACAGAAAAGAAATATAGCAGCTCTAGTGTTGGTAAGTTGAAGCTAACAATATTATTACATATAAGGCCGCCTGGTTAACCGCCCAAATCAAGGTAATTAAATATAATTTTGACAGTTCTTAGGCATGAGTTAGTTGTCGGTTTGTATTTGTAATTTCATTAGTAACATCGTTTATAGGTACTGATTGTTAAACATTATGCTGCTCCTTCTGGCAAATGGTTGAAGGATAAAGATTATACACTGTAATCAGATACATATGTGCAACTGAGCTCACCTATCAGCGGCCCCTCCCATTCATTATGTAAAATAAAGGAAATTGAAAGTTGGGTTAAGATTGCGTATGGTTGCTTCATTTCCAAAAATTATCATATAACAATCAGATACATGGACATAACATAAGGGACAATAAAAATTTTCATATAAAGCCTCAGAGATTGGAAACTTAAAATTATAAACCACCAGTAGCTGGACGTATTTTGTACAATAAATTACCTAAAAATATAAAATCAATAAGCTTTAGAAACAGATTTTAAAAATACTGATATTGTTAAAACCAGTAAATATTATTTTAGATGAAAAATAATGTAAGGATTAGTTGTAAGTCATTCAAATACAAATTAAGTAGGAGTATATATTCAAGAATAGAATTATATAAAGAACAATTAGGTTGAATAAGTAATCACTTGTAACTTGTATTTTTATTAGATATACATGTATGTATGTTTCATAATATGTATTTTTATAAATGGTTGACGATGCCATAAATTACTAAGTAATTTCAACAGCAGATAAATAAATTGAAATTAAATTAATATAGGTATGAGGAAGCATTTTTCTTTTCACTTAAGACAATATAAAGCCAGTGTCCACGGTTCAACTTTTTGACCAAACTTTTCATATCCACTGGAATTGCACACAAAAGGAACAGTGTTTGTCACGCCAAGACACATGTGGTCCAAAAACAAATAGTTCATGTAGCAAGTGTGAGAAATAGACATGGCAGATGCAAATATTGATACTGCGACTGCTATATTGAGCATAAGTGTAGGGTATATTGTGGAATTTGGATAATTCAAAGCTGAAAGGACAAGAGAAAAATTAGAAACATCCAAAAATTCAAATTACAAAAGTTACGTCTAAAATTGACATTTTAGCACTACAGATACCCCCGTGGACAAAAAAAAAATGAGTCATGTCTGGAATGCCAGGCTTCTTAATGGTAGAGAACTCTATGAGTACCAAAAACTTGTAGTTTTCACAAAGTAGGTATGTGTGACTATGTCATGTATGTATACTCTGTACATCAAGAGATTTAAGGAGACGTAAACAAAGCACCGGTTTGTATTACTCCGCGACCACATGCATTCGCAATGATGGAACACAGTAACCGCTATGCGTAAGTATAACATGCATTTTACACCACTAAAAGGATATATTTACTAGATCTGAATAACATGCAGCAAACTTACATCATCTCTGTCCACAATAACACTTTCTCGTTTCCTGCTTACAAACTCGAAACCAATCTCAATTAACAACTTATGGAGGGAAGTTCGTTTTAAATTTGGAAGATCGGGATCAGAGTTAACTGCCAACAGCACTTTGTTTAAGCATTGTTCACAAAGCACTGGTGAACTTTTCGACGGATTGCAGTTCTCACAAATCCGTCGCAAACTACATCCAACACTTGCCTGGCGCACATTCTCTTCTTGCCGAGAGTTCTAACTTCACCAAGTGAGGATTTTTCTTCGCGTGCGCTGTAAATACTTGAAACTGACACACCGGTAAACTTGGATGTTAATTTCAGCACGTCATCTATAGCAAGTTCAGGATATTCCGCACAGAACTTGTTAAACACGTTCACCACTTCGCAACCGCTTCCCGCGCTTATGTTTCACAACACTCACCTGTTACTTTCATGGTGAATAATGCGCGTGCCGAATGAGTTAGGCTGGTAACAGTCACGTAACTGCATATTCTTATATTTCACCTATGCTTATTACGCTTAGTTCGTGCTTTAGCAAACATTAAGTGAGATTTCAAACCTTAGTATCAGTATTTTTTCAAGGGACTATTTAGACGGCGAAAGCGTCAAGAAGATGCGCTGCGGTCAAGATGCACGTGGCTTTGTTTACGTCTCTAATCTCTTGATGTACAGAGTTATAATGTACGTTTGTCTGACATGATTCAATTTTTTTGTCCACGGGGGTATCTATATACATCAGGGTTTTCCGGTAATCTCTCTCTTTTTTGACTTTTTCCATTTTCATTCTAGGCACTGCTTAACATTTTCTCCTTATTCTTCAGGTAAGTTGACAAAGTGTTCGGTGGTACCCCGTATTCTTTCGCGATTTCAGATTTCTTCCTCAAACCCTTTTCAACCCTTTGTTGTAGAAACCCATGGAAGAAGTTATCACATTAAATTTCCACATTTAGATTAATTTTCAACTGACATTTTTGAACAAAAATTTCAAATTAAGGAAAATGAAATTCAAATTACATGTGTATTTTTACATTGCTTTAATACAAAATTCAAGCAACCAAGAATTAACAATGATTTTGAATTATAAAGGTTCTAAGTATCCAAGTTCTGCAGTATTTGCATGACTTTTGGTAGGAAGAAAACAGGTAGTGGGAGTAAAAGACATTGCCATGGTTACAAAGAAGAGATTAGAGCATTGGTTGAGGTATATTGAGTCTTCTACAAAATGAATTGAGTTTAGAGGATCCTAAAAACTATTGCAATTTTCTAGGAATTAACAAAGTTTTATTTCTCAAGCTCTTACATCGTGTTGAAGGCAAAATTACATGCAAAGGATTGCAGAACCATGAGCAACTGCTGACTACCTGTTGCATGCACAGTCTTCCATACTGTTACGTTACTGATGCTGATTGGCTGTTTTCGTGTCTTTGAATACAAGCAAATGTATACAAAAAGTATGAAGGAAATTATATTCTACAAAACTGTATCAACTCTAAATGTGTGACGATGCACTTCTGTTGCATACAAAGCTTTTGACCAAAAAGTTGAACTACGAGACAGCTGCATAATGCACGTTACAGAGGAGTTTAACATAAATTAATATTTTTGCAAGGTGTAGAGACTGATATTTTTTATGCTACTTTCAGGTGAACCATGCCAGCAGAGCGCAGAATGGCTGATGGAAGTAACAGTCAAATCTTGGAGGCAAAGGAAGCTTTTCAAACTTTAATGGAAATTTCCAGACTTCTTAACACTGGACTGGATCAAGAAACGCTCTCAATATGTGTTCAGTTATGCGAACAAGGTGTAAACCCAGAAGCACTTGCTACTGTAGTGAAAGAGATTCGTAAAGAAGTTGCAGCAAGGGCAGCAGAAGAAGAACAACAAAGTTGACTTTTCACTATGTAGAAGTTACGTGAATTAACAAACTTTCACCTAAACAAGTATTACACCTTGTATATATGTTTTATAGCTTCTCTTAAGCTCTGTACATATAAAAGATTAAAATTTAAATTAGACCGCTTTTTAAGCTGCGCTCTGCTAAGATGAATTAAAGCACGAGTTCATTCCATACTCCATATTTACTTGAACATTTCTGTTCTTATTTGGTTTATTATTTACTTGACATGACTGTAATGGTTTAAATCGGTAATTACACTTTTCATCCACTTAAAGGCATGTAGAATTGGTTTGAAATGGTACACCTGTTGATTAATATGAACAAGATATTTTCCAAATATTTCAGTGCTCCCCACTATGACCTCTTGGTAACCTTGTTCCAACAAGTGATGACTGGACCCTCATATTAGGTGGAGGCACCTGTTGGATGGTATCCATTACACCTGATGGGAGCGTGATGAGGATGGCGATGGAACAAAGGGACCTACAGTTTTTACTGTGGATTCTGAACACAATGGGCCTTCGGAATGCTTTAGAGCTAGTTAGATGTGATAGCTTGGATTGGGCTGATAAAATCGCCATTCCAGAGCCAGAAATCAAGCCATGCACTCATATTGGGAGAGCTGCAAATGAAACTACCGACTTTACCCTAGCAATCCTATTTTCAAAATAATGATGGTCAGTGACCACAAATCTTGGGGTTGCATGTATTAACTCTTTCACTGCCGAGATATTTTGCTACTTATGCCATTCATCCACTAATTCCTGAACTGGTTTTCATATACCTTTCCGAGGAACCTCGGCCAAAGCAGTTGTGATAGTTATGATGGTTAAGACAATGAACTGGCCATTCATTCAAAGCCGAACGTCACGAGTTCAAACCTGAGCAACTGCAGTCAAATGTCCCTGTGGTAAAGGAAGGGGAGGGCCCAACAGGAAGCTGACAGGGTTACATTTGATTGCAGTTGCATGGACTTTGCTTTTTTCCTTTAAAAAAAAAATACACTACAAGATTCTAAAGTAAGAACTGTTGCTTCACTGTTAATAGCTTCAATTTTTCCTTATTTAACACTACAGTTTTATTGTAAAAATATAATATTTTAAATTAATATTTTTACAATAGGAAACAGCTGCAAATACTTGAATTCAATTTATTTAGGTTAGCATAACAAGAAAGCAGAACATACCTCAACAGTGAAAGGGTTAAATGCTGTGTCATCTGTGTGACGGCAAACACAGTGAAAGGCTTAATGACGATCACGGACATGGCAACCAGAACAGCAACGAGAATGGGAAGTATAGCAGCACTCGGCATTTTGGTGCACAATGGGAAGGGATATTATCAATAGAAAGTGGAGGTGAATATCGCACATTAGGAATACATTTGCTTCTGATGCAACATTTTTTCTAGCTTGTGACTAGAGAGAGCTGTCTTGAACAATTTCCATAGCGAAGTATAATATGTACAATATGAATCTAACATGCTGTGCCCAGTAACAAGAATGAGGAAGTTAAAACTTGGACAAGTCGTCTTTCCCATTCCCGAGGCCTGGTAAAGTTTCCCGTTGATTGTGAACACTCCCATTTTAATACATGTACAGTAGAAGCCCAAAATAGCATGGTCCAAAATACCGTGGATTATTTATTTATTATCATATTACCCAGGAGCAGCATCTGGCTACTATAGGCATAGTCAATACAATCATATTTAAAATAAATATACATTCACATCCTTGTATACATAAGTGATGCAAGAGAATACTGTATACAACAAATGCATTATAATGTCTTAAATAAAGTTAAAAATTACAGCAATGGTATTTACCATGTGTAGTCTAGATATTCACTAATACTATAATGCAGGGCTAAAGTATGTCCGCTAACAACTGTGTTATTTTGAGATTCTACTGTACTTTCAGCTTTCTTGTTCTGGTTATTGTCACCAGTGGTTGTGAACCAGCCATTACATTGACTTCCCATAATTGATAATAATGTAAAAAGAAAAGTACACTAATAAATGGTTTTCAAACTAATTGTGAGATTTCATTTAAAAATACAAAATTGCCTATTTGAAGAAAAAAATCCACGTGCATATCCTTTCTACAGGATTGTGTGCACTGATTCCATGGAAATACCAATTTTGGAGGCAATGTGTTCCACACTCATTCAGCGATCTTCCAAAACAACTTTCTCCATTTGCTCAATAATGTTGTCACACCTGCTTGTGTGAGGTCAAGATTGTCTTCGGTTTGCTATCACACAATCTGCCATCTTTGAACTGTCGCAACCATGAATGCACATTAGACACATCCATGACACCATCACCACATGCCTTACTCAACTGGCTGCTACATGGGGCAGAGATATGGAGAGTAGATGAAGCAAGGGCAGAGGTGGACGTTATTAACAGATCCTGTAAATATATTCTAGGCCTGTCATTAGCATCACCTAATGGGGCAGCACAACTAGAGTTGGGAAGACATTCAACTAGGGTTAAAATGTCTCAAGGGTAATAAAATATTTATATAGAGTTGCCAATTTGGAGGAAAACTATTATTAAGGAAGGTTTTCTTATGCAAATGAGAAGGGTCTTGAACACAAAAAGTATGGGAATTGATGGAACAGATAGGTATGGGACATATTTGGAGGAATGGGGAGTATTGTTACAGAGGCTTTTGGAAAGAAGTAGCATCAAGAGTAGAAGATATTGATAAAGTTATTTTTGCTAGTACAAGGGAGAAAAGCTTGTTGAGGATATATAGGGAAATAAAAACAGTGTTGGGGAGGGAAAAGTACATAGATGCATGTAATAAGCTAGGGCGAGAAGGATTCGCTTGAGCAAGGACAGGAGTTAGAAATTTGAGAGGTATTAGACATGAGAAGGATAAAGGGAAATGCCCAATGTGTGCAGAAGACGATACAGACTGGCATGGTATACTATATTGCAAATAAAGGATGGAGAGAACAAATTTGGCAATAGAAGTGGAACAGTTTTTAGAGGGGAGAGGTATTACTAATCAGGAAAATGTCTGTAAAAGGAGAAAATAATGTAAGAAGTATAAGCGATTATTTGGGGAAAGTCAGAGAGAAATGGTTAAGAATGATTAAGAATAACCAACAATTAAGGTTGGAGAAACTGGAGCAAGGAATATAAGAGAGCAGAGCGTCGCCAATACACGATAAACCAGGGGTTGTGTGTATTAAGACCGAAATTTAAGGGAAACAGGTAGGAAGGATATATTAGGTGTGAATAAGAAAGTTTATGTGTTAGGAAGGTTGTTAATGGTAATGTATTAATGAATGTATATATATGAAGAAAGATGAGAAATAAATATTCTATTCTACTCAACTGGCAATGAATTTCAGTTGCTGTCACAACATGCAAATGAGGAAAACAAATGATTCCACACGGTTCTTATAATAAAAAAATGCACATTTTAGGTATAAAAAACAGTCCTTGCTCTCACCATTGCCGCTAGAGTTCTGTCTACAGTGACGGTAGCACACATATTTTAAAATAAACCACGTCTTTCTCTCTTTCCAGGCCTGAGAAAAAAAGCAAGGAATACACCTCGTAAAGGGGAAAGAGTAAAAAACATGAGAAACTTCTTAGGAAAATTCAAGGGAAGTGCACAAGGAAGGCAAACAGCTGGGGAGGGAAGCAAGGAAGAAAGATCGGAGAACAATCAGAATAAAGGGATGTGATTGTCTACTGAAGTTGCCAAAAGCAAGAGGTAACCGACAAGAAAAGAAACACCCTTGACTCATATTGTATGAAGGCAAGATGTAAAAGAAAAAGCTTATAAGAAGGATGTACATTTGTGTAAATAAGTACAATAAATTTAAACCAAAAAGGGTAAGTTGATTAATAACACTACACAATACTTATGATTTACCAGAACATGTTTTGGAGGCCAACTTTCCTCCATTATCAACTGGTTCTCCCTAGTGTGGCTGGTGATGTTTCCTCTGAGGTCTCCTCTGGTGGTGGTTCAAGGAACTTGCTGAAGATATCCTTCTGGGGATGTTGAAATTGAATACTCTGTTTCTATTTTTCAAAATGAAGATTTGTTCTCACATGGACAGCTCTTTTCGTAAAACTGTGACTGCGGAAAAAAGTAACCACAAAATTTGTCCACAAGATAGTAAAACAGAACAGGAAAGTCAGCCTCCGAAACATGTTCCAGTAAATTATAAGTGTAGTGTTATTAATCGACTTACCTTTTTGGTTTAAATTGATTATTACAGCACTGTTTTCAAGTTTCCAAGAAAGAAGAGTACAATAAATTCATTCACTCATACAAAATCTTTTATTATTAGAGCCAAGCTATTCTACAAGCTATTAACAGCATGGAATGTGCTTTTTACATTGATACAAAATCTTTGTCTCCATCCTTTGTACATTCACAGAAAATAAAATTCTCCAAATATTGCAGTCATTTCAGCATTTATAATACATGCAGAAGTCTTGTTCTGCATATATCTATAATTCATCTCTTGATTCCCTCTCCTTTTTCTCCTCGTCAACTTCCTACAATGAAAGAGAAAAAATATCCTGAGACACAGTACCATCAGGCTGTAAAACTACTTTGTGTATACATAGGACTTGTGCTTTAGTGTTCTGCCATATGGGCTTCTTGATGTGCAATGTTGCCAAACCATGCCAACTTGACATGAAGAAATATACTACGTCGCCTGTAGTGGACAAACAGGTTGGCAATTACGAATCAGCGAGGAACTTTGGTAATGGAATGAAAGTGCAATCCAGAACTCAAACAGTGAAACAGAAGTGCCAATTAAATAGTGAAATAATGTAAATAAAGGAGATATCTAAAGTAAAAGAAGACATAATCTTAGCAGAAAGTGTTACAAAGCAAAGATTTTCTTTTTACTCATTCCCTTTAGCTGTTATTATTAAAGGAAATCCACATTTCAAATAATGTTGAAATCACCAGTAATTTGTGACAATTATTTCCAGTAAAATGCAATGTTTAAGGAATTCCATTTGTCAATTACCTGCCACGTGGAACTCTTATAAGACTTTGTATTTGTTTTGTAAATATATTTATGAAACAGTCAAAAATGGTTTTAGTAACATCACGTTTAACAACGTATTGGCTATGACAGCAAAATCTAAACCCTATGTGAATGCTATATTTAAAAAATCTGATGTGTTGCATTCACATAACTTTCTCTACTCTTGTACTAATCATTCTTACAAACTCTTATTCCTGTATCTTCTTCGTGTTAGTTGTGGTAAACATTTGTACAAATTATCTTGTTGCTTATTTCCTTGTAGGTGCAAGGGCAATATTAGAATACATAGGCTTTGAGCGATAATCAAATCTTTTAAAGGTTTGAGATCCTGTTCTCTTTGCATGCTTAACATATAAAAAAATAAACAATGATGTTCCATTTCATGAAGGTTTAAGGTTTCCAAAACCGACACAAATAACAAGGAATATCTTAGAAAAAATTTATTCAGACATAAATTGTGTGTTTTAACAAGATCTACATTTTGTGTATAGTAAGATTTTGTCTATCTCTTACGGTTTATGAGTTACTCAAGTCATCCAGAGTAAACAGGACTACATAGGCTATAGCCAGAAAATTCAAAATATACATTTCATTTGTCATATAAGTATCTTAAACATATGCCATTTTAATCAAAATCGTTGGAGCTATTTTCAAGAAAATCAAAATTTTCGAAAAATCTTCCATGTAAAGGGTAGTTTAGGGTGGGTCTATTTTCTTCAAATCTTTGTGTCGCATCCTTTAAAGACATTACACTTATATTCCAACTTTGGTTTTCAACTGACTTTTCGTTTTTGAGTTATGCTGTCCACAGACTGACAGACACACACGTGCAGACCTTTTTCTAAAAATGCTTTTTGTGGATTCAGGGGGCCTCAAAACATACATTTCCAGTGAAATCTCAACATCGAATTTTTGAGTGGAATGCAATACTCCCTCTACTTACCAGTAGAGAAAGTAAAAAAATCACTTGGTACAACATCGCATATAGCGACTTATTGTACGAAACAATGTATTTCTATTGCCATTTCAGAGAAATATATTGGCTATAACATCCAACATTCATTTTTGTTTGTTACATATAGCAATGTACAGAAGTATTTTACACACAGAAAATGACCTAGCTAGGATTTCCGCGAGCGACATCGTGCAAATTGACAGTGGGGGATAACGTCTCTGTTTTTTTTCTGAAAATAAGAAATACACTATCGATGACGCAAGCAACACTGTACTTAAACATGCAATTCTGCTATTTTCACTACACAGAAAATGAGAGATACTAACTTGACACCTCTATGGACTTATAAATACAAAAGTGAACCCGACCACAAACCACTGCGCAACTTTTAGCAATTCAACATGTTTAAAAAAACACCCCTGTAATGCTTATTCTCAAACTCTTGTTGAATTCACAAAAAAATAAGATTTTCAAACAATCGAACACCAGGATAGTGCGACTATCGGTTATAATGACTGCAAACCGTTGGTCCCTTCAACGTCGCTATAACCAGTTTTGACTGTATATTCCAATTTAAGGTTATCTACATACTCCACAAGTGCATGAGGTTATTATTTCATAGTTATTTCAGGTTACACAGTTTATGCCTCTAAATGCAACTATGTATTTCGGCTCATCTTTAGAAAGTGTCCCATAGCACTTTCCATACAAAATCTAAGTCCAAAGATACTTACTGCACATGTGCTGACAGTCATTAGCAGAATCACCACTAGATTGCGCTGCATGTGCTAGCGGTCACTAACAGACGATTTTCACATTTGCCAACATTGCTTTTTCAATTACATTAGTTTTTGTTGCCAACACACTAAACACAAATGCACTTGGGCATCGGCTAATCTATTTTTCACATCTTGCCACCAATTTCTAAACTTTATCCATTCCTTGTATATATTTATCTGAACAGTGGGTCCACTAATTCCAAGATAACATAATAAGTCAGGGATTCATCAAGTTGTAATGTATTTAAAACAAGCACTTTTACAAATGTAAATCAAAATTACTATAAAATTGCCATAATGCATAACATTCTATGTAGTGAAACAGAGAACTTGTATGAGAGGTAGAACTGGAACTTAAAAATTCAATGCCACAACTGGGATTTGAACCACAGACCTTCCGCTTACCAACAGTAAGTTTATTGGCATAAATAAATAATAATTACCAATGAGAACTTGTATGTCATATCTAAAAAGTATAGAATGACAATACATAGTGATATTACAGTGTCTAGTTTGATAGAAGTATAATATACTTGCAAAATATTAGTTTTTAAAACATGTAAGCAAGTTCAGTTAGTTAAGGATTAGTTAATGACCGGATAATATATAAAACCAATTATACTAATAATAATTGATTTAGGATAATTTTGCAATTACCCACGATTCGCTAATGCAGGTATGTCACAAAACTCAGCTAATGAAGCGAGCCATGACTCTCACAACTTGCTTCTAACACCTTCACTAGCATACTGCCGGGGTCCCACTAAAACACTCAATTTTCAGATTTGCAACAAATTAATGGAGAAGTAGTGCTGTTGGCAGCACTGAGTTAACACTGAAATAACACGGCAACTTTGGTAAGAATTCATGCACATTGCCGAGTGGGACTTAGGGAAAATTCTCACGGGACACTTTCTAAAGTTTATCCTGTATTTCTTTTATAAGCATATATTTATTAAATATATTCCCATTTAAGGTTATCTACAATCTGCACAAGTGCAGGAGTTTATGAGTTCAGTTATTTCAGGTGGTGTGATTATTTGTTTATATGCATTGCCAACTACACAATTCCAACATCGTATGTCGTACAACTTATGTGTTACATCCACTGGCTACATTCATTTCTCATGCATTGGCACCTGTGTTACGCTGTCCCTAAGCCGTATCCGGCAACATGACCTTCTGCCACTGCTAAAGATTGTTATAATATTAAATCTTAACTCTCTTTACTACTCTCTTATTACCAAAGCCCAGATTTCTAAGCAAAATGCTTAACTTTTTCCACCTTTTAAGGATAAGTAGAAATGTTATATTATTTATTTATGCGGAAGGTCTGTGGTTCAAATCCCAGTTGTGGCATTGAATTTTTAAGTTCCAGTTCTACCTCTTAGAAATGTTATAATTTGTAAGGCACACCTAGATAAAAACTAAAACTAAACTTCTAGTGCAACAGCCCATGAAGGGCCAAGGCTTGCTGCCCAGCCGCTGCACCCCCCACCTCTGCCCACTATAGGCATCATTGGTAGGGCGCAGTACTGGAGGGTGGGACGTGGTCAGGGCCCCGAGCCCTCCCGGCCAGTTATACGGAAGGCACTAGATAAGCAGTTTTAACTATTATTTATTTATGCCAACAAACTTACTGTTGGTGTTTTTAAACACACAAGCCATGTGTGGGCAATGTTTGAGAGGTAGAACTGGTAGTTTAGTGGTTAGAGCACCCACCTAGTAAGCAGAGGGTCTGTGGTTCAAATCCCAGCTGTGGCATTGAATTTTTAAGTTCCAGTTCTACCTCTCAAGTTTTAACTATGTTTGTTTGTGCTTATTTATGCTTATTTCGCAGGAAAACATTTTTGCTTACTTATTTTAGATCTTTAACTAAAACAGCATATTTTATCCAAAAACTGTAAATTTAAACTGCATATTCCACAGTTATCCATGATTCATTATTTTCTCGGCTAAATGCATATGAAAGAAATCCTAGGGCATAGTTTTTCATACACAGCTCTATTACTTTACCTGTTGATAATTTCTACCAGGATAACTTTTGCTTTCGATAACAACTTCTTTACATCTTTCTTGCTCTACCAGGAAATCCTTTGCATCCCAGGCCTGAGAACCATCCTTAAACATGAATATGGCTCTGTCATCATCCACCAGATACCTGCAGCATAAAAAATAGTATTGCAATGTTATTCATTAGCAAACACAATTACAAAAAAAAAATCTTATGTTACATTCATGCAACTCCCTACCCCATCATCTACAAACCATTGCTACAAAGGCTTTTTCTTTTATCTACTTAATGTTAATTGAGATAAATGTTTGCAGAAATGCTTTTCTTACATATTTTCTCACATTTTGTTATAAGCATAAGTAGTTACAGTAGACTGTAGAGATAGATTTTACAAGGAAAAATTAGCAACTTACAAACTGAAACATGAGTAAGTATTAATGCCTTTGATAAAATATCTAAATCAGGCATGGGCACAAGAGGAGAGGTAGCAACTGAACTTGCCTTACCCACCCCACACTCTCTTGCCGAGTGATGAAGGTTGCTTTGATGCAATACGTGCAGTGGTGGTTTCGTTCCACCTGCGAGGTAATAATTTCTACACTATTAACTATTTTGTTTAAATTATACACATTTTGCGTACAACAACCACCTACTGTGGTTAGGCTAGTTATGTAATCTTCAAGTTTATAACCTTCCTTTATCTTATGCATGTAACATCCTTATGCTGCCTTATGATTAACACACTAAATTGTTTCTCTTTCACAATAAATAAAGCAGTAAAGTTCCATTGCTATTTAGCCTTAAAAATATTTTAAAACTATTTGATTAATATAATAAATTCTTTGGTTTTGAACTTAATATTATGTTCAAACTTTGAAACATGAAATACAGCACTTTATATTAAATAAACTAATAAGAAACTAAACCACTAAAAAGTGGAATCATATTGACCGTTTTATATGTGTATAAATAGAAGTATCCAGAAAATACCTTTTGAAATTGTAAATAAATACCTGTAAGATCACCAAAGTTTGATTTATGCTTCTGATCAAAGTGGCATTTGATACTGTAACACGTTATATTTGTATATCGAAATCTGCATATTAAACAGCAAACTTTCCTGCTTTTGTGATCTAAAACATATTCTCTACCACTTTTCATGAAACAGCTGTACTCGCCACTGAGGCATTTCGGACCTGAACAGCAGTGTAGGGGAAGGATGGCAGGTGGAGTGAGGCAAGAACATGTTCCAGTGGAGTGGCTCAGTTGAGCTGATTTTGCCCGTGTCTGATCTAGATTACTATTATGGGGAATACTGGAGAAAAAAGGAACCCCAAAACTTAATGAAGTAATAAAAAATGTATATGCAGCAAGGAAAATCAAGATAAATAATCGAGAACCAATACTGATTCTAAAAGGGGTTATATAAGGTTGGCCAATGTCATCCACTGTCTTTAATTTATATATAGACATGATAACGACATGGAAACAAACATTAAGGGGAATTAATTTTGGGGACAAGATCAGCAAAAACAATGGTATATGGAGATAATCAAATATTAATAGCAAAAATGAGAATGAACTTCAAAGAATGGCATATAAGTTATATCAAATAGCAAAAGCATATAAATTAGAAATATCTATAACAAAAACAATGGGATCCATCCAATTCGGTCTAAAATAGTTTTAGAAAATAACATAATTGAACAAGTCTCAAAATCTTTTTTCCTCAGATGTGAAATAACACACAGAACAGTAACAGATATTAGAAAAAAATAAGTAAGTCACGATTCCATAATACAACTATAAAAAACAATGTCTGTCCCAATTTTAACATACGGTTCAGAAATATGAATAACGATAGTACAACAAAAAAGAAATATACAAACAGCAGAAATGAAATTCCTTAGAGCCACTGATGGATATACAAGACTGGGCAAAAAAACAAAAGGATCAAATATGACAACAATAATAAACAGTAGAAGAATTAAACAAAACAATAATAGAATACAGAATGAGGCAGTATTTTGTGTAAGCCACAATTTGAAGTTGTCCCTTGTCTAAGCCCTCTAAAACATTTACCTTAAAATCCACTGAAACAGCAGCAACAAGAGATAGTGCTTCACTTGTTAACCATGGTTACAAAAATAACTGTTTAAAATTGTTTCAATATACAAGGAGTGTATTACTATGGACGATGCTATTAAAAATATTTGTTATAATTGGATTCTTATTTGAGTATTCCGAGTAATTCCTCTGCATCTGTAAAACCCTGGGATAACTAGCTGACCAGCAAATTAACAACAAAGTTTGGATTTCTACATATTCTAGACTTCCGAACGCAGGGCAAATATAAGTTAAAATATACTGGCTCCTGCACTTGAGGCGACCAAATACAACCGTCGCATCAAGAGCCCGCCGCTGCAAATGACGCAGCATGGCAAGTAAAAAGGCTGTGCCGTATAAAAATTCTACCGCTACAAATTCCAAATATAAATATAGAGACAACAGTGAAATAACTATGTTACAATATAGGCAGCATGGACTGACTTCTGTTCATTGTGATCAACGAAGGACAAATTGACTCTGATTGATAGTATAGTGACTAAGAGTATTAATTGTATATCATAAAGTAAGGAAAAAGCATAATTGTGAATTTGATGCAATCCTCATAAAAGAAACTGTATCGCCACTGAAATTAATTGAAATCAATCAACTACAGTGAGTTTTGGAAGAAATACTGATTTTTCACAATTGTTGGCGTCAAAGTCTGCCATGTTTAGTGAGAAATTTGTAAAAGTAATTCATGAGAAAGCTGACGATTTTTGAGTGCTAATAAAATGTTTCAGACATTCTTGAAAGTAATATTGGTTCTTTCATCAATATGATATATCCATACTATCGCTGTCATAATATTAATAGAATCTTACAGCTCTCTGACTGATGCTAGGCTGCAAGGAGTAAAACTTCGTTAAGACTTTCACACAAATACCCGGTTCCAGATTTTCACTCCAATGAAGGATTATGAAAACCAAATATAGCAACGAAGAAAGAAATAATAATAATTAATAATCGTTCCACGAACAAATTGGAAAGAGCACTCCAATAGAATTCCCAAAAGAGTAAGTAACTGTCAACCACAAGGACAAAGGAACATAAGATGACCGAGGAAAAGGTGGAAAGAACAAGAGTTTGGAGCCAGAAGATGCTAAATGACCTAAACTGCATTGAAGATGTGTTTCAAAATAAGATACCTAACTGCAGTTCAGGAATTACAACCGTTCAACAATGTCAGTAGAGTTAATTTGTGCAAATGTGTGTTGAATAACGAAGGATCACTCTATTGACCTGAATTTAATCTTTATGGATGAAGCATGGTTTACATAAATGCCAAGGCTTTCATGGCCGGCATTGCTAATTCCATTATTCATCATTTCTGGGCTTGTAGGCCGTGGTCCAGTACTTTTATCCTCTGTTTTGCCAAAAACTTCATTTGGCATCCTCAGTGAAGTCCAAGACATGGAATAGAAGCATGCATACAGGCAAAACATAGCAGAGCCAGTTCCAAGTCTTTTGGATCATCCATTATTTATAAAATTGACCTGCACAATATTGACTGTGCACTCTGCAAACAATTTAATGGATCAATAAATGTATTGTTTATTACTGTTATATATGTTATGTGTTACTAACACAAGCAACATAAGCTTTAAATTCCATCATCTGAAGGCTATCAGTGCTTAATATTCACTGTGCTTATAACTATACGGTGGTATGCTTACCTTTCTGCCTGAATATGGTTATTCCATAATCCAGTTTGCCATAATTTTGTAAACTGCTCTGTTTCTTCCTTAGTAGGCTTCCCTCCTACAGTCACAAACATCATCAGTGTGCGTCCTTTCTTTGTTAATTTCAACACATTTTCAGGATTAGACATATCCACCTGCAAAAGAGGTTATAAATATTACATTCAAGTCACTTAACCACTGCAAATGGCCAGCAACTTGACATTTGACAGAATCTGTGGTGGTAAAAATGGCAGTGACCGAACTTTAGTAGTAGCACTGATTTATTAGTAACAAATGACAAGCTGTTTTCATTAAGCCATTTTTAACACAAAAAGCTTAAAACAAAAATAAAGAATGAACAGAAAATTGTCAACATAATAACACGTTTCTTTTACAGAAGTGGTGGCAACTTGATCAATATTCTAAGGATTTAAGCCAATGTTTCATCGATAAGAATTGTCATTCTCAGCCACTCAGTCAAGCAATCTGCAGATTAAACCACAGATTCAAGCAACTACAAATTTCTGACAGAAATGTAAGGAGAATAAACTACAAGCCAACATTGCTACATGCCCTAAATGAGAAAGATCCTGATCGTAGACGTGAATTCTGTGAGTGCATGTGATCCACAATGAAAACAATGCTAAATTTTACAAAAGGATTTGCAGTCTGATGAAGCATGTTTCAAGTCAATGGAAGAATTCACAAACATGATTTCATGTTATTGAAATATAATTTGAAGGTGGATTGATTGTTATTTTATAAAGATTATTAAAATGATGTTAACTGGTATACATGTACCTGTGTTACTTTCTTTTTGTTACTCTGCTTCGTCCTCTACTCACCTGCCCAAAATCTATCTTTGGTTGTGGTCTCAAGTGTTCTGGTAATTCATCTTCTTCAAGAGGCTCATCATCTTCCTAAAACAGAATACTTCCAATTATATATTGGATTTGTGCCCCTTTTGCGAGATCTGTTCTAGCAAAACCATTTATATCCGATTTATTTAATCCAATATTTTACTTTACATAACCTATAAGAGACTAAAATAAGGAAAATTACCTCCCACTGTTCCAACAATCTTTCCAAGTCAGCATCGCTATAATCTCGTATATCCTTTTTTGCCCATGCTGGCTTGTCTTTGCCTTCGAACTTTTTAGTAATCACCACATTCACTACCACAAAACATATTAATATGTATACAATTCTCAACATTTCTCGTCCATTAAAGAAAACACACCAAGACTTAAAAATTATTCACAAAGCTCTCATGTGCATTTAATTCACTCCGCCATTAGGTTATGACGCCCCCCACAGATCACCTATACGCCCCCTTTGTATTGCTGTAACCAACTCTTGGTGATGAAAAATGGTTAAAAGCGACTGTCAAAAAGGCCAGAAATGGCTAAGTAAGGATCAGCTTATAAAAGTCATGTGAAAATGGCAGATTCATCCATAAAACAGCCAAGTTGGCATCGCTGCTTTGTACACCTTGGACCTCTTGCGCTTTTGACATAATGTTGCGCTATGTTGAACAGCCTGCACACCTAGGCACCCGTTTCGCATTTAGTTACCGCAGCCAACCTCAAAGAATAAAATGGCGTTTTTCACTTGTTCATACTGTACCTTATACATATTTTTGGTATAATGCAACGAAATTTAAACGCCCATTACCTTTAATATTGCGCAGATTGCCAAATTGTATAGTTTTAATACGATTTTTCAGCATAACACAGATTCTGGCGTTGAACGTAAACATATGTACGCTTTTAAATTTTGCTGTAATGGATTGAGGAGGGGAGAGAAATGAAAGTATTTTTATGGGCGTTCTTTAATTGCTAAGGTACTGAGGATCCCATTTTATGTTGGGCGTGAAAGACCGTTTAATTTTGCTCAGAGGCCTCTATCAGGCCTGGAGTTCTTTTACGTGTTGTAAATCTACACAGTATAGGTGTTCTGTGATAGTATCACTATTTCCAACAAGGTACGCGGTGGTAATAAGGCACAACTGCACTGCAGATTTCGAGAATTTTTGGATGTAAGCTCCATATACACTGGGGACACACGAATGTAATCTTTGTGTCCGCATTTACCTATGTAATATTTGCGCGCGTATAAGATCTAACCACACACACCAGAATTACAGGCGCGGATCTAGAAATATTCGATAGGGGGCCCGGTTCCGGTCCACTACCACTTCTTAATAATTAAATTCATGATAAAACATGACTAGCTCAATATTTAAAAGAAAGAAACGATGTTTAAAGGTAGTACATACCTATAACAATTTTCATAGAAATCGGTTTGTCCATTTTGCGTGATGATGAGGTACCACACATATAGCATTTATAGCAATAAAGTAGGATATGACAGGGGGGCCCAGGGGGGCCTGGATCTGCGCCTGGCCTGAAACCTGTGGCTGAACCACTCCCGTTCTGTCGTCCGTTTAATTCTCCAAGATGGAAGCTGACGAATTTATTGCTGAAGTGGGTTAGATTAGATTATATTGGATTGCATTTAGCGAATTCACAAGTAGACATGGAGGCCGGCGAACATTGAACATGTCAGTAAAGATATAGAATAGTACATAAAACACATATACAGGCACAAAAAAAAAATAGTATAATGTATATTTACTGATACAAATTTAACTATGTTTTGAACTTTCGCTAAGCTTTTTCTGCCACGTCCTACTGTTTAATTATAATATTGTAATTTAGTTATAATATAATTAGCAATGAATGGCATCTATTGTCAGGTTGTTCTATAAATATACATTTAAAATACAGTCCCAAAAAACTCTTGTTCGAAGAAACAATCTTGTTCAGGCTGAAGATCCAGACTTTCTATGTCAGCTAGCTCTCTTTCATAGCCGACCTGACACAGTACTTGAATGACGAACCAGAAACTTTGAGGCAAAGATCAAAGTGTATCAGAGGTACTAGATAGGTACAGTGTAATCCGGCCTTGTGGGCCGAGGTCGCCGCCACTGAAGATGTCTGCCGCAGCTGCAGATGAAACGTCTGGGAAGAGGATTGAACCCAGTAGACCATGGCCCACAAGCCCGGATTACAGTGTATCTAGTATTGACGCCGGTCGTGAAAGCCTTAGAACTTCGATGTATCAGAGTTACTTAGCCATGTTAATGCTTTAAAAAATAAGTTGAAACTTTTGAAGTGGGATTTATGAAGAAATAATATCACATTTTTATCAATTCTGTACACAGAACATACTCGATAGAAGTCTCGCTGTTTTACACAACGTTCTGAAGCGCTACCACGTGTTCGGAAAAAAAGGACCAGTTCACATGGAGAAACAAAAATAAAATTCTACTCGTACACCTTATCTTAGATTTCAGATGGTGTTGTTGACGGCAGCAGGACTCTTCGTGCCTTTTACCCAGTCGTAGAAAGCAGTGAGTTGTTTCTGCAATTGCTTTTTTTTTTTTTTTTTTTTTTTTTTTTTTTTTTTTTTTTTTTCCATTTAATCAACGGCCAAAGTAAAAGGCCAAACACATGACTCCTACTATATGTGCACGAGTTTGTGATGCCAATGCTCAGGGTTGCCAACCCGTACGATAATTATGGAGGCATACGATAATTATAATGTTTGTACGATAGTTGCCAACCCGTACGATAATTATGGAGGCATACGATAATTATAATGTTTGTACGATGGTTGCCAACCCGTACATAATTATGGAGGCATACGATAATTATAATGTTTGCACGATGGTTGCCAACCCGTACATAATTATGGGGGTGTACGATAATTATAATGTTTGCACGATGGTTGCCAACCCGTAAATAATTATGGGGGTGTACGATAATTATAATGTTTGTACGATGGTTGCCAACCCGTAAATAATTATGGGGGTGTACGATAATTATAATGTTTGTACGATGGTTGCCAACCCGTACATAATTATGGGGGTGTACGATAATTATAATGTTTGTACGATGGTTGCCAACCCGTACATAATTATGGGGGTGTACGATAATTATAATGTTTGTACGATGGTTGCCAACCCGTACATAATTATGGGGGTGTACGATAATTATAATGTTTGTACGATGGTTGCCAACCCGTACATAATTATGGGGGTGTACGATAATTATAATGTTTGTACGATGGTTGCCAACCCGTACATAATTATGGGGGTGTACGATAATTATAATGTTTGTACGATGGTTGCCAACCCGTACATAATTATGGGGGCATACGATAATTATAATGTTTGTACGATGGTTGCCAACCCGTACATAATTATGGGGGTGTACGATAATTATAATGTTTGTACGATGGTTGCCAACCCGTACATAATTATGGGGGTGTACGATAATTATAATGTTTGTACGATGGTTGCCAACCCGTACGATAATTATGGAGGCATACGATAATTATAATGTTTGTACGATGGTTGCCAACCCGTACATAATTATGGGGGTGTACGATAATTATAATGTTTGTACGATGGTTGCCAACCCGTAGGGTAATTATGGGGGTGTACGATAATTATAATGTTTGTACGATGGTTGCCAACCCGTACATAATTATGGGGGTGTACGATAATTATAATGTTTGTACGATGGTTGCCAACCCGTACATAATTATGGGGGTGTACGATAATTATAATGTTTGTACGATGGTTGCCAACCCGTACATAATTATGGGGGTGTACGATAATTATAATGTTTGTACGATGGTTGCCAACCCGTACGATAATTATGGGGGTGTACGATAATTATAATGTTTGTACGATGGTTGCCAACCCGTACGATAATTATGGAGGCATACGATAATTATAATGTTTGTACGATGGTTGCCAACCCGTACGATAATTATGGGGGTGTACGATAATTATAATGTTTGTACGATGGTTGCCAACCCGTACGATAATTATGGGGGTGTACGATAATTTCGATACCGGCGAAATATCATTTTCACTGGTTTGTCACATCAGCGAAATGAAACAAATTACAAATAGCGACACCTTTTGCCCTCATGGCCTTTCTCCATACCTTTAAGGCAACCATTTTATATCAAATCCTTCTTCCCTTTATCCTCTTGTTGCCTGTGTGCCCAATCTCAATGAAGAAGGCACTGTTCAGAAAATTGATGATCAATGGAGAAATCTCGGAATACGTGATATTCCGTGTGAAATAAAGAACGTCTGAGCCTGACAGTTTCTGGAGTGCTGTTAAACACACGTCACCTTGGTGGAAATGCTGATTTCAAAGAGCCAGCGGCCTTTGTATTATCAATGATTTCGTTCGTATAATCTGTTGTCCCACAGAAGCTTCTTTCGAAAGCTTTTCCTAAACTGGGTTTAGTAAAAACCAAAGTTAGAAACAGATTGGTACTAGATACGGTAAATGAACTTATTCTGTCGTCTCAGCTTATGACAGCGTGGTATATCCGAAAATCTGCAGGTCACCGAGAAGATGTTAGGGTTTACCCCAACAACAAATTAGTATAATGCTGCAACAGTTGAGGAAGATGAACTTTCAGATGAATAGTGCGAGAAACATAAGTACTACAGTTGTAATACTGGTTGAGGTCATCAATCTTGTAAGTCGATATAATAAACATATTTACTATTACATTTTCATAAGTATTATACTGATATTTTTATTGTTGTAGCGTTTGGTTTATGACGTACGATAATTTTGAATCCAAATCTATAATTTTGAGTGGCTGGTACGATAATTTTACTTTTAAATGTTGGCAGCCCTGCCAATGGTGGATCTGCTTCAGACATTTAGTACTTAAAAATGTAAAATTACTATTTGAGTTGGTTAAACACAAAAGCAAACCGGTATAACACAAAAGAAGATAACCCAGTGAAATGCCCAAGTGATGTGGGCAGCGATGCTTAATTGTTAATTTGCCGAAGCACAGGCGTTTTTGACTAGGACCGTTCCCGGCATACCTGCATCGCCGGGCGGCTGCGTCCTACTGCCGCAGCCAAGGCCACGGAGGAGTGCAGGTTAGGCGTGGCGGGGTCAGCACGCCGACTCCCCGACCGTAGGGCGACTATTTGACCTTTTAGGGACGCTACCTTTCCATCAAGTTCAATTGCCCATCAGGGACCTAACGAGGCTGCGTGCACCCCGTAAGTACTTCAATGTACAAAGAGATTATTATAATTCTCGATTTCTAGTAGATACAATGCACCGGCGCACTATGCCATCTGCCCAGTTATAATACAGGGTCTGAGTGATCATAGTTTTTTTTAACGCTAAGTCTTCTGTTCTAAAGAATGAAATGACGGGTGATCCAAAAGACTGTGAACCGGCTGTGCAGTGTTCTACCTGTACGTGTCCTCGGCGCTCGTCGCCGTCTGCCGCTGTCATACAACAGCTTTAAAACTACTTTTAAAGGCTTTACTTATAAATGTTATTAACGGAGATGCTGAAACTGGCCACCGTCGTTGTCCATACATTCTGGCACCTCTTTAGGAAACTATCCATCACTCGCCGTAGTTCACGTTGAGAAATGCTGGCAAATCCCTGGCGGATGTTTTGTTTTAATTCTTCCAGGGTGTGTGGGTTTGTCTTGTACACTATGCTTTAAGCTGCTGCAGAGATAGAAATCGCAGGGGGTTAGGTCGGGGGGCAGAGGGGGGCAGAAATCTCTACTAATAATCCTGCCCTGAAACACACCTTCAATTGTTATCATCGAAAGATTGGCCTGTTGCAGAGTCTTGTTGAAAAGGGCAAAATAATCTGTCTGTTAATTCTCTATAAAAAAGGAGCAAAATTGTATTCACATATGCACGGGCGTCAACTGTTGATTCGAAAAAGGTTGGCCCTATAATTCAGACCCTAATATGTTCATGAAGTACCTACCCCTTCATGACGAAACAAATTGGTGTTTAGTGAGCCATTAGCGGAGGAAGGTGTCTCGGAGCTCCAATACGCCATTTCTATCCCTGGGGTATCAACTTAAATAGTGGACATAAGCAAAGTAGATTATTTTTCTAATACACAGTGAAGATTGCGTTCTCCAAAAATATCCGTTTTTGCAGATGCTGCAAATGGGACGCATGAACATGAATTATCTACATACGTACTTGCCTAAGAAATTAAATATCTTGTTTTAAAATCCAAGCACAGCTAAATTCAAACGCTCCATGGCACAATTTTTGCAAGCATCCAAATCTAATTGTGTTCGAATGGTCCTAGGGATTCAGGGCGCAAATTTCAACACGTGCCAGTAATTAATCCGTAACGCGAATGAACGGCCTTGAACTCACCAGCGTTGGTTGGCATTGCATCACAAGGCGCCTGCGCTATTTGCATTCTGTGAAACTGAAACAGAAGTAGGAACTGGTTTGCAGATTCTGTTAGTAAACAAGAAGCGGATACTGAAAAAGGAGAACATATGTTTACCTTTGCAGTAATGATGCAATATGTAGCTTACGTTTCCATGGCGAATTCAAGCCGATTTGAGTTCTGTTTCCGGATTGAATTCCGCTTGGAAACGCAGATTCAAACGAAGCTCAACCATAAGCTCCGTTTATTCAGTGGAACGGATCGAAATTGTGTTGCATAGAAACACCTACCGATTCAACTCGATTTGAATCCGCCAAAGATACTGTTGTACTCGTAGCACGCTGCACACTCGTCATTTTGTTTCCTTAGCGAGAGTGGTGTAATAAAACAAAACAACAAAGCCACGTTTATTGTTTCTATAATCTCGTAATATATTCTTCTCAAAAACATTCACTAACCTCAAAACCTTGTTAAAATATGGAGGAAACATGATTTTACAGGTTCGCCAACATAAACCAAGTGACCAACACAAAAGCTTGAATTATCTGTATATGAGCTTGCATATCCAAATCGATCTCATTTCCCGATTGAATTCAACATGGAAGCCCAGAAATGAGAATGGACTCAAATCGAGTTCAATTCCGCATGGAAACGTAGTAATAATTATATGCAGGAATGGATTAAATTTACAAGAATTGTGTGCATATGTAAGATATTATTTTACGGCTTAAAAATGTAGGTACATTCACGGGCAGATTCACGGAGAGTTCATTTAGTTCACTTCCTAACATCAATAGGAGATTAAGCTTTTGAGATATTTGTATGTGGGGTCCGGATTTCGATGACCTAAAGAATATTAAATGACCTTAAAATGATTATAACCTTAAAATGTATTAAAATCACCATAAGAGCAAAAAATTACTAAGAAATTACCTTCATTTGTTGATCTTGCACATTTCACATGCATCTTATTACGAATACAAAATTCATTACAAACATCTTTTGTAAGTTTTCGAATTTGAAGGAGTGTCAACTGTCAACTATTGCGAAGCTTCTTTCAACGTCATCAGAAGACACAGGGGCTGCTAGAAGCAGTTGTATTTCGTCATGCCAAAAGTAAAAACATGCAAAATTGAAAATCAAATATAACTTGTGAAATCAGTTGCAAGTAATGTAAGTGGGTGGAAGGTGAAGTGGACACATTTGTCTCTGTTAAAATGGAAAATGCACTGAACAAGAGCAGTAGATGTGATAATAATGTACAAAATTGCTGCACAATATTTGTTGCTTTAAGCATCCCCTTGTATCTTCTGTTGATGTGGAAAGAAGCTTTTCAATGCGTAAGTCTGTATTAATTGACAGTAGGCAGTCCCTCAAATTTGAAAACATACAAAGGCTGTTTGTAACATTTTCAGTGTCAATAGTGGAAATAAAATGTGCACGATCAAGAAAGAAGACAATTTTTAGTCATTCTTTGTTGTTTTAAATCATTTTAATAAATTGTAAGGTAATTTTTATGTTCTTTAGGTCATCAGTGTGTAGGGCCTAATAATTCTACTAAGCCATACTGGGAGAACAAAAGAGTTCCAAAAGGGCTGCAAGGTGTTTTGCCTGTGCGAATCCTCGACTCTCGATGCCTTCTGCCACTATCGTAGAAACGCGCAACATTTTAAAGGCTTTACTGACCAAATTTACAAAAGGAGATGCTGAAACTAACCACCGCTGTTGTGCATACATTTTTGGCACCTCTAGGAAACGATCCATCACTCGCCATAGTTTCAGAGTGACAGTTCCATGTGTAAAACGGATTTTTACAGAATGATTGAAATAAACAAACCAAAAGCGGGCGCATTTTGGGTTTCATTGGGCAACACTGTGGTTTGCTTGTCCCCATACACATGTGATCTCAATCCCATAGAACTAGCTTGGACCAAGGTAAAACGAATAGATACTTAAATACACGTAACTGATGACTTCTCCTTACAAGATGACACGAATATAACGCTCGAGGGTGCATCACTTGTAACCGAAGCAGGCTCTTTGAAAGCATATACATAGAAAGGGTAGAAAATAATCAGTGGGAGAAAGAGGAGTGTTGAAAACATCGTTTATATTTTATAAGCAAAATACACTGCATGAACTAAAAATCTGATGTGTTGCACTCACATGACTTTCTCTACTCTTGTACTAACCATTCTAACAAACTCTTATTCCTGTATCTTCTTCGTGTTAGTTGAGATAAACATTTGTACAAATTATATTATTGCTTATTTCTTATTGCTTATTATTAATAAGCAATAAGATAATTTGTACAAATGTTTATCTGGACTAATATGAAGTAGATAAAGGAACAAGAGTTCGTAAGAACGGTTAGTACAAGAGTGGAGAAAGTCATGTGAGTAAAACACATAAAATCTTTTACAAACAAACCTAACCAGAGGAAACAATTGAAGAAACGAAAGACTTTACTGCCGGTGCACGGAAGGGAAAAGTGGAAATGTCCATTGTGATTATTTAGCCAGAAATGTGACAAGATTCTGGCACCAGGGTGCACATTGTGGCTAATTATAATCCTCAAGCAGTTGAGAGTGAGGGTAAACCAGATGACCGTTCTACAGCTCTTGGTTGTTTTACAGTTGTAGTAAATATAGTTTTGTTCAGTCCGCTGTTTGCCGTGATCTTGCAGGCATTGCTCAAGATGGACACCACGTGAGTACCAACATCTGTTCACTCAACTGCAAGTGTCAAATCTCTTCAGCTGACTGACTGCAGCTGTTTGTTACGTCCTTATTGAAATTAACTCTGAGTGAAAATTACAGGAAAAGAAATATTTCAATCAGTGCTAATCAATTGGAATTCCCTCTTCATTTTGATATGTGTATTTCATCAACGCATGCACAATTGATATTTTGAGTATGTTGTTGTTAGCTAATGCTGGATTTCTGACAATGAAGTCATTAATCCTCTTGCTCTCCAATATTTTTCACTGATGGATGGGAAGGGCACTAGAAGTGGCCGGGCATATTTGAAGGTGGTCTTGGTCCATTTCCTCTTGCAGATCACATAGAGGACAGAGTGGTGAAGAATATATCCCAATTCTGTTTAAATGTTTTGCCAGACAATCATGTCCTGTAGTCAACCTGAAGGTTGCAACTGCTGTTTTTCGAGGATACTCAGGAATCACTGTTTGAATGTTTGGTAGTTCCCATCTTTTATTCTTTGATTTTTCATAGTAATATTTTGCAATAATTTTTTTGAATTCAGAGTTGACTAATCTTTTAGCTGCATAAAATGGTAGATTAACTCTAGATTTCTGCACATTGCCCGTACCCTTTTTTGCAAGAAAATCAGCTTTCTCATTACCACTCAGTCCACAGTGAGCCGGTATCCATTGGAAGACTAGGTGTTTTTGAAGTGCTGTTAGATGGGTAAGGATTTTCCAACATTCTATAATTGTTTGGTTTTTTGGTGACAACTTGGAAGTAATTGCTATAATTGCTGCCCTGGAATCTGAGAGAATAACTGCTTGCTGAAAATGTGAAATTCTGTACAAAAGATTTTGTAGGGCCATTCGAATTGCTTCAATTTATCCATCGAAGTTTAAATATAGAGTATCCCAAATTGATGTATACACTATTTGAAACATTATGAGACACAAGTACAGTTTTTGTTGTTTTCTATTTTTTAAGCTTCTTTAAACCTATGCATGCTCAAAATGTCCACCGTCTGCCATAGTACACTCCCAACAATGACATCAAACAGAGCGACATATCGTCTGCATTGTTGCTAATGGAATATTATTGATGGCATGTTCAATCTGATGTCTCATTTCTTCCGTGTTTGTGGTTTAATGACGTACACCGTGTTCTTTAAAGTTCCCAAGGGTAGATGTCTAGACTTCTAGAGGGTTAAATCGGAAGATCGAGGCGGAAACTCCGTACAATTGCTCTTCCTTGTCCATCTCGAAATGAGATGGAGCCCCGTCTTGTTGGAAATAAACCTCATTTTCCTTCCTAAAGAGACCATTAAGACGTAGAATCATGATTTCTACAAAAAGATGCACTTGCACATAACTTGTGTGTTTTAACGACATCGTTTTTGGTGCAGTAAGATTGGTTTTATATCTTACGGTTTACCAGTTATGCAAAAATGATGCATAATAAACAGGACTTCACAGAACATTCCCGGAATATTCAAGACATCATTTCATTTTTCATGAAAATACCTTCAACGTATGGTATTTTAATCGAAATACTTAGAGCCATTTTTGAGAAAATAAACACTTTCGAAAAGATGTTCTATGTAAGGGATGAAGGATTTTCTTGAAAATGTTTGCGTTGCATCCTTAGAATATGTTGAACCTCTACCAAGTTTGACGTTTACCGACTTTTCATTTTTACTTTCTCTACTACTGAGTAGAAGTATTGCATTCCACCCAAACATTTGATGTCGAGATTTCATCGGAAATATATATATTTTTTTTTTGAGGCCCCCTGAATTAAAAAAAAAAAAAACAGTTTTAGAAAAAGGTCCGTCTGTGTGTTAGTCTGTGGGCAGCATAATTTAAAAACGAAAAGTCGGTTAAAAACCTAAATTGGTAAACATTTTCGAATATTTTAATTTTCTTGAAAATCGTTCTAACGATTTTTATTAAAATGCCATATGCTTAAGATATTTGTATGAGAAATGAAACGTATATCTTGAATTTTCTGGCTATAGCTCACGTAGTCCTGTTTACTCTGGGTGACTTTTGAATAACCGTAAGAGACAGACAGAATCTTACTATACAAAAATGTAGATGTCGATAAAACACACACTGCCAATAATGTTTTTGTAGAACAACTTGTTATTTGTGTCAGATTCGGAAAACACACTTTCGTGAACTGCAACATCGTTGTTCATTGTTTTTATGTTAACAGTGCAAAGAGAACGGAATTAAACATTTGACTATCGCCCAAAGCCTACTGTATTCCCATATTCCCCTTGTACCTACAAGTAAATAAGCAATAAGATAATTTGTACAAATGTTTATCTCAACTAACACGAAGAAGATATTGGAATAAGAGTTTGTAAGAATGGTTAGTACAAGAGTAGAGAAAGTCATGTGAGTCCAACACATCAGATTTTTGAGTTATGCTTTTCACATATACCTATATAAATGTTTTTTCTAAAAATACTTTTCTGGGGGGTTCAGGAGGTCCCAAAACATGTATTTCGGTATAAAATGTTCGTGTGGAATACAATATTTTCGCCTACTTACTGCATGCAGTTGACAAAGTAAAGATTCTTGGCAGTAATGTCAGATATTCTAAATACTACATGTTAACATAAACAGCCGTAACCTTGTGTAACATTGACACGTGCTACTGAGTAAGAATGACTCATGTTGTGTAAGGACGTGCCCACGTGGATGCAACAACCAAACAAACAAGCGATTACTTGGAGCTTACGTCTGCAAAACCGCTCCAACATACACATGTGCCTTGTTTATCCGGACTAGGGGGATCGAGGCTCTGACTAAACCAGCAGCGACGCCATGGCCGAATGGTCAGACTTGGGTTGGATCGTAGGAGACCGAAGGAGGGATTGATGGTGGACAAAGCGGCGTCTGGGCGGGTTCACCAACACTTCTCCAGCTTCCCCCGCCATTTGGTGGTAGTATCATTTGTATTAATCAAGACAGTGCTAAGTTAAATTGTGTGAAAATGCTAGCGGCCTAGGCCTTAAAAGTATGTAATATAGGAGGGTAAAATTTTTTTTAAAGGGTATTTAAGGACTTACCCTGGGCTTACCCAGGGCAAATAATGTCCTAAGGCTGTTTCAGAGCAATCGCTCTCTTCAGCCGGCGGGATAGTTATTTTTATTTATTTATTATAAAATAATGGATTAGGATGGGATCGGGTTGTATTGTGACGTGTTGGTGAAAGGCCTACTTGAGTGTTGGCGTCTTTTTTATACTTTGTGTATTTTTTGCTGGTATTCGTTGCGCGGGTGTGTCGTCTTGGTGGTGAAAGGTCTGTTTGTGTGATAGCGTCGTCGGAGTGTCTTCCTGGGCCGGTGTTCGTCGCACGGGCGAGGACTGCTTCCCAGGTTGCAACTTGTCTTGTCAATATCTGGATGTCGGTATGTAGTTTCCGTAGTGCTTCAGTGATGTCGTAGATTGAAGCTTGAAGTTCACTTGAAGTTTTTTGTGGTTCGGTTCGTTGATGGTTACGTGGTCGGCGTGCGGTAGAGTTGGTCTTGGCGTTAGGGGCTGCTTGTTGTTCCGGTTGAGGTCGAACTGCGGTCGGCTGGTGACGGCGTGGGTTCATGGGACAAATTGCTTGGCCCGTGAAATGTCCATTGCAGTTGCACAATAGACGGGGCGGCGCGACAAGTCATGGCTGGTGCAAGTCATCGTGAATGTTCCCGCGCCGCAGTAGTGACATCGTGGGCTGAGTGTGCAGGCGTCGGCGGTATGGCCATATTGACAGCAGCGTCGGCATGGGACGGGGCGGGAGCTCCGGCTGGCTTCAACTGCAAGAACCTGCCCAAGGGCAGGGAACCCATCAGCTAAGGCAGCACAGTAGTCTCCTTCGTCCCAAAAATGTAGGCGAACTAGTGGTGACGGCCCTTTGGATGTGTGGATGCGTGTCGCTTTGATGAGGGATGGCCAGCGGAGTCGGGCTGTGTTCAACAGGAGAGTGTCTGGTACATCTCGATGAACACCACGTATTACTGCGTTGTACCTCTGTAGTCTTGTGAGATTCGGCGGCTGGCGATCAGCTTCTGGTTGCGTTGCTACTGTATGGTCGGCGAAGAGGTATTTTATAAAGGCAGGGGCAGAGACTTCGTCTGCTGGTGGAGGCTGTGTAGTTGGTTGTGTGGCCGGCGGCGAGGCTGGCCTGAGGCAGTTAGTCGCTGACTTATTCGCTCGGCGGCGGGTAGGCGATGTTGCAGGAGGCGTGGCTGGCGGTCTGGACAGCGGGGTTGAAGGCTTGAAGTTCGTAGTCTTGAGATTCTTCTTGCGTGGCATGTCGGCGGAGGCTTCCTTACTCGGCGGCGATTGGTCTTCCACTACACACACACACACACACACACACGGGAGGGTAAATGCGAATACCGGATAATTTATTTACCTGCAATGTCAACATAACCGGAAATACCATGAAATCGTACCATTTTCCAAAAATGTTTATATTTTTGGTAATACACAGGCTTCTGTCATATCCACTTTTACTTTCTCTACTACGGAAATATATGTTTTGAGGCCCCCTGAATCCCAAAAAAAGCATTTTTAGAAAAAAGCCCGCGTATGTCTGTCAGTCTGTGGACAGCATAACTCAAAAACGAAAACTGGGTTAAAAACCAAAGTTGGTATTTAAGTTTAATGTCTTTCAAGGATGCGACACGAAGATTTTGAAGAAAATAGCCGCACCCTAAACTACCCTTTACATGGAACATTTTTAGAAAATTTTGATTTTCTCGAAAATGGCTCTATTTTGATTAAAATTCCTTATGTTTGAGATATTTTTATGACAAAAAAATGTATATTTTGAATTTTCTGGCTATAGCCCATGTAGTCGTATTTACTCTGTATGACTTTTGCATAACTGGTAAACCGTAAGGGATAGACCAAGTCTTACTATAGAAAAAATTTAGATCTTGCTTAAACCCACAATCGTTTTTGTGAAGCGAACCATTTCGGAGGTATTCTTGTTATTTGTCAGAATTTTGAAATACTTATAGACATTCTCAAATGGGAGATTTTTACACTTGGTCATACAAACAGAATGGAATTTCAGTCATATATAGCGACCACTCTTAAAACATTTGACTATCGCTTAAAGCCTGCTGTATTCCCGTTGTACCTACAAGGAAATAAGCAATAAGGTAATTTCTGTAAATGTTTAAGTCGATTAACATACGAGTTTGTAAGAATAGTTAGTACAAGAGTAGAGAAATTCATATGAGTGTAACAATGAGATTTTTTCTAATGTGGGGTGCTTAAAAACGTAAATTCTGAATAGAGTGGCGCTAGAATGGGCCCAGTTTGTAAACGAAAGTGGAGGCTGTGAAAACTTCCAACTCAACGAGAAGACGTTAAACTCGTATGTCAACAAGACATTTGCATGTTGGTGTAACAGTGCAGAGGGGCCAGTAGATCGGGAAACACGTGCACTAGTGGACATCTGTCCTGCAAACACTGTAAAAGTGAACATTACCACCATTAAATGTGGTTAGATGTTCCATAATTGTGAACGTGAATCCTTCTGAGTGGCTGGTATATTTAAAAGTTGGTAACCCTGTGGCTGTGACTACGCCAACAATGGTACCTTTGTAGCAGTGTTTTAATGCAACCAAAGTTCTTACAGCTGTGCAGTCTGTTACTCGAAGGGTGTGCAATGTTTCGTTTACAGCAACCTAGGGTGCCAGTGACAAATCCACCATTGCAAGACAAATATGGACGTATTATTAATGTCTGGCTAACTCTATACGAGAAGGCTGTGGCCCATAGTATGTTGATAATAATGCGGCGTGTGCTGGTGAATGTAGTAAGCAATGCACGTGTGGAAGGGATGAATGGTGTGTGGACATTGACAGATCTAGTGAAGTGGAAACGTGCATCTGAGTGTAACTTGTCTGCAACGATACAAAATAGCCCTGGGAAGCAAAGCCTACTGGACCCTGCAAGGAGCTCCAGGAGACAAGATTAAGGTAGGCCTTGTGTCTATTCTCATCATGATGATGATGCTGATGATGATGATGATAATGATGCCGAAGCCATATCTCGCTAACCCATGCCAACACTAAATTCCTCTTGTACCCAAGGATGATGGCGCTTACGAATGAGATAAGATTACTGTTAATGGATCGGAAGACGGATTTAGAGGCGATAGTAAGGCTAAAAACAGGAACGGAAGTGAAATTGAAACGGTTGTATATGGGAAGCAGTGACGCAATTAGGGAGGTAATGTAAATAAAGGAGAAAAGGGGGCGTAACATTTGCAATAATAATAATAATAATAATAATAATAATAATAATAATAATAATAATAATAATAATAATAATAGACGTGGTGGGTTTTTATTTTTTTTTTTTTTTTTTTTTTTTTTTTTTTTTTTTTTTTTTTTTTTTTGCGCAGAGGAAAAATCTTACAAAGACGCCTCAGGCGAGTTGGATTCCCGCCAACTAAAAAACCTCTGCGAGGACCTTTGTGTGATTCTTCTTGGAACTGCCCAAACGGCATTACTTCAAGAAGAAGATGGTCATAAGATGGTGATTATGGGTCGACTGTAGTGTCAAAGGTCGTCCATTTCTCGACGCTTGCGAGATAGAATATCGTGAGCCAATCTGCTCACAGCCTTCCAGTGGTGAACAGAGATTAACATTCGGGAGACAACTTGGTCCGGTGTAAATATGCCCAGTTTAGATGCAGCCTGATGACGTTGCTGCTGCCATCGTACGCAGCCAAAGAAGGTATGTTCTACGGTGTCAGCGGCGCCGAAGTATATACATTTCGCGGAGGGGCTGAGTCCGAAACGATGAAGATATGCCTGAAAGCAGCCGTGCCCAGTGAGAAATTGGGTCAGGTAGAAGTTAACATCACCTTGTTTACGATTACACCATGGAGTCACTTTGGGAATTAAGCGCCTTGTCCATTGAGCAGTCCCGTCGTCGCAGTCCCAAAGAGGCTGCCATTTTTCTAATAATTGTTGACGAGCCTCCGCTTTACCGATGTCGGTCTGCTCGCGTAAGAGACGCGCAGTAGCCAGCAAGGAGATAGGTGGAGTGTTGGCCAGAACCAGTAACGCCTTGGTAGACGTAGTTCTATAGGCACTGGTAATTCTAATAGCCACCTTGCGTTGTACTCGTAGCAGCAATGTACAATACAACTTCCGATCCAGCGCCTTTCTCCAATTACCCACGCCGTATAAGAGAATGGACACCACAACACAGAAGAGAAGCCGTCGATTTCGTGCCCTGGGAACTCCGGTGTTCGGCATTATGCGACTCAGATGGGCAATGGCAGTTTCCGCCTTCTGGATTACGGTCCTTACGTGAACGCCCATGAACATGTTGCGGTCGAAATGGATGCCGAGATATTTGAGCGAATCCTGGCTCATGACAGAGAGTGTGCCAAGTTGAAGACGAATCGAGCGAGTCTTTCGGCAGCCTACCAGAAGTACAGTTTCTGTTTTATGTGGCGCCAGTGGCAATTTCCTGCTGGTTAGATACGCATTAATCGAAGCCAGGGCTTGATTGGTTGTCCTCTCCAAGGTTTCCTTGTCCCTAGCAATGGCAACGAGTGCCAGGTCGTCAGCATAGGCTGTAAGTGTGATGCCTGCAGGCATGGGTAGACGTAGAACCCCATCGAAGTATACATTCCATAGAGTAGGGCTGAGCCTTGTGGTACACCACATGTCATGTTAAGTTGGCTATGTGTACCCACAAGCAATGTCCGGTCTTGCAGATAGCTGGCAAGCACATTATAAAGATAAGGAGAGAGCTTCCGAGAACTGAGTTCTGAGAGAATGCCGCCCCACGGGGCAGAGTTGAAGGCATTCTTAACATCCAAGGTGACAAGGGCACAGAGAGGCCGCCTACCCCGTGGTCTGGACTTCGCTTCCTCAGCGAGTTCCTGCACCCTCCTCAGGGCAGTGAGGGTAGACCGTCCTGCCCGAAACCCGTGTTGAGCAGTGGCAAATCCGCCGCTACCTTCCAGTTCTAGGTTCAACCTACGCAGCACCATGTGTTCAAATAGTTTCCCCAACACGTTTAATAAACATATGGGGCGGTATGTGGTGACACCCAATTCCTGTTTAGGTTTCGCAAGGAGCACCAGTCGGGCGATCTTCCACACAGCCGGAAAATCACCGTACAATAGTGAGTGGTTATACATTGCCAGACATTCATTTGGATAGGCTCTGACGACCACTTTGACGACCATAGGCGTAAGGCCATCCGGTCCAGGTGATTTGTTGTCCTTCAATTTGGCGACAGCTTCAAGGAGTTCCTTGGTTGAAAATAAAGGTACCTCATCCTGAGGCACAGAATGTTTAATCCAGCAGACAGGAACATGAGCAGGGAATAAATTACGGGCAATCTCCACCTGACGATCATCCGTCAATAGTGTAGACGACGGCAAGCGAAATCTGTTGGTGGCCAGTTTATAGCCCTGGCCCCATATATCAGAGTCAATTTCGTCAAGGAGTTTTTGCCATGCTATACGTTTGGCTTCCATTATACTTCTTTTAAGCAAGGCCCTGCTTTCGCGGTATTGTTCCAAGCAGGAACGTTTCTGCTCGTCGTCACCCCTTTTATTGGCCCTAACCATTGCCCGCCGGTGTTGCAGAGACTGCCGACGTTTGGTTGCTATATCAGCGGACCACCAGTGGACAGGTTTGCACTCTGTAGAAGGTGAGAAAAACCCTGAGCCGTCGAAGCTGGTGAGTTTGGTCTTTGCAGCAGACGGCCAGCCTCTGCTACCAGGGGATCAAGTGAGTCCGGCGTCACACGCCAGCCCGTAGAGCGCAGAGGTCTGCCCAGCTGTCGTGAGCAACAGGCAATCTGGACATCATATAGAATGTGTTGGTGATAGCTAAGAGTCTCTTCTTCCAGCACCTCCCAATGAAGGATGCACTTAGCCAGAGGGTTGGTGCTGAACGTGATGTCCAAACAAGATGTGCTATCACGCCGGACAAATGTGGGTGCGACCCCATGATTATGGACCACCAGGTCATCTTCGGCCAGCCATTCTGCCAGTGCGCGTCCTCTGGCATCTTCCACAGGGGAGGACCACTGATGAGATTTAGCGTTGAAATCTCCTCCCACCAAGATCTCCTTGTGACACCTCATATCCAGCCGCAATGCATGTAAAAAGGCAGTGAAGGCCCTTAAGTCCACATTAGGAGAGATATAACAGCCGTACATAACTAGTGACGGGGTCTCCAGCCACACGAAGCCATCACCGTTGCCGGTGCGTACTACCTGAATAGCAGCACTGCAAATGCGTAGAGCAACGTCAAGATTACGGTCCGTATACCATTGTGAATGGGCAAATTTTGTTTGGTAGGTTCCGCCATTATGATCAGATCCGCATTGCGCTCAAAAGCCGTCTGCACCATGAGATCCATAGCTGCATTTCCACTGCCGATGTTACCCTGCAAGAAGCGTATAAAAGAACGTCTAGGAGGGTCAGGGGTAGCAGGAGAGCGATGCAAGCCTCGGCGATCATATCGTTGAAGGACTGCCATTGGGACCTAATAGACGCCGGGAGCGGGCCTGGTTGAGTAGTTGACGATATTTAGGGCAATTGTAGGTGCCCAAACTATGGCCCCGCCGGGTGCACGTAATACAGTAAGGGTCATTGGTGCAAGCCGCAGACAGATGACCCTCTTTCCCGCATCTCAGACAGACAGCGCCTCGATTAGGTCCGTTGCATTTGTTGGCACGATGACCAAACTCTTGACACCGAAAGCAGCGAGGGATCGTAACCCGTTCCTGAATCTTACAGGAGCACCAGCCAATACGGACGTATCCAAGTTGAAGGAGTTTATGTGAGACATCGGTGTGTACAGCGATGGTGGCAATCTGTCCTTCAGTCATCGTGGGCCTCATAGACCTCACCTGAATGGCTGAAATATCGACGCCAAGGGCGCGTGAGAGGGCCTGCTGCACCTCTAAGGAAGTAGTCACCGCATCAATCCCGTGAACGTGGAATAGTTTGTGGTTACGAATAGGACAACGGACCGCCGTGTTAGAAACTTTAGCGGCTATAGCCGAGCGTAAGGACTCCGCCTTGTCGTCACCTCCTTTGATTGTCAAAAGCATCTCCCCTCCACGTGTCTTACGGATGGTTTGCACCTCAACACCGATGCTCTCCAAGTTCACACTTTGTTTGACCTCCTTCAAAAGGTCGGAATAGGTCCGCGGTCCAGGAGAGACAATGATAGTCCCGATGTCCGAACGTGGCGCGATAGGTCGGGGTAGTGAGCTAGGTGGAGGCTTACTGGGCCCAATCCTCTGAGGTCGGGGGGCATGTAGAACTATACTCACACCAGAGGTCATGAAGACATATTCCAGTATTTTCTTGACAATAATAAGATCACATCCGGCGGGCAATGGAAGGTGAATCTTCCATCTCCCGTGCTTCCGCGCCAGGTCGCGTAAGCGAGAGAGTCGGTCAACTAGCAACCTGGTGGTATCACCTTCCTCTAAGGGCTGCGAAGAGGAATAGACGTAGTAGCAGCAGTAGTAGTAGTAGTAGTAGGAGTAGTAGTAGTAGTAGTAGGAGCAGTAGTAGTAGTAGTAGGAGTAGTAGTAGCAGCAGCAGTAGTAGCAGTAGTAGGAGCAGTAGTAGTATAGTATCACAAATACTGAGAAGACCCAGTTCGTAGTCAGTTTCGAAGGTTAACTTCCCTGAGCAAGAGGTTTCTGTCGCCTGGAGACAGACCTGTAACTGTGGGCACTGTAGCGGCGCCTGGAGATCTGGCAACCCACCTGCCATTCCCTCTCTCCGACTGAAGGTCACTGAAACAGCATGCTAATTTGGCTTCTAGCCGCGCCTCAAAGTAAATGCATATACTTGATCCCAACAAGGAAAAATCTCATCTCATGCATGAAAATCAGTACTGTTATGTTAAGAACAAAATGTGATGTGTTGCACTCACATGACTTTCTCTACTCTTGTACTAACCATTCTTACGAACTGCTATTTCTCTATATTCTTTATGTTAGTCGAGATAAACATTTGCAGAAATTATCTCATTGTTAATTTTCTTACAGGTGCAAGAGGAAAATAGAATACAGTACGAGTTTGGTATTTAACGGATTTTTCGTTCTTGAGTTATGCTGTTCATAGTCACGCACACGCACACGCACACACACACGCGCGCGCACGTCGGTCTGTCTCAGTTGGTTAGACGCTGGCCTACTGATCCCAAGGTCGCTGGTTCAATTCCAGCCCACACCGATGGTTTTTAAGTGTGCTTAAAAACGACAGCTCCATGTCAGTAGATTTATTGGCATGTAAAAAACTCCTACGGGACAAAATTCCGGCACACCGTCGACGCTGATGTAATCCTGGTAATTGACAGCGTAGTTAAGCAACAAAATAATTAACATATACAAACACACATGAACTTGTTGCTGAAAATTCATTTTTCAGTTTCATGGTGACTTAAAACACTTATCTATTTCCGGAGAAATCTCGATATCGAATTTTTGGGTGAAATTCAATACTTCCCCTACTTTACTATACGTAGCAGAGGAAGTAAAAAGTAATTAATTGGCAAGACAGAGAAGCACACATGCGCAATCTAAGCGCTTATGGTACGATGAAGCAGTAAATATTAATTAAAATAGTGTGTTAGATTCACATTACTTTTTCTAGCCACTGTACGCGTATTTTTCGGCGTGGATACAGTTTAATAAGTAGCTTTCTAGACAGCGTATACTAAAAAGAGTTATAAAGTCCTACACACCATGTGGTAATTATTTTATAAAATTATAAAACTACGAATAAGATAAAAAGGATATTTCTCTATCTGATTTTTGCACAAATGGATTAAGTATTACTTCCTTTTAGTAAGTAACGTTTTACTGATCAACTGGCTAAACTTTCCTCGTTGTGGCTGTGGTTCGCGCTCCACGCTTTAACACCCACAATGACAAAACAAATATATGCGGATGTGAATTACACAGAGCTTACCTACATAATACCGTTGGCCATCTTCCAGTTTCGCTCTCGTGTTTTGTTACTAAGGTTCATGCGTCGCACTCAGCGAAAACGAGTTTGCATCTTGGTTGCATCAAACGTTGGCGATCGCAGACTTCAATGCAACAATCATTTCACATGTTCATTCAATTCCTTTTTGGTAGGGTTTGCCCAGTTAAAACAAGTATTGTATTCCACCCAAAAATTCGATGTCGAGAATTCAACGGAAATATGTTTTGAGACCCTCTGAATTAAAAAAAAAATAGAAAAATGTCCGTGTGTGTGTGTCAGTCTGTCAGTCTGTGGACAGCATAACTCAAGAATGAAAAGTCGGTTAAAAACTAAAGTTGGTATTTAAGTTGAATGTCTTTCAAGGATGCGACACGAAGATTTTGAAGAAAACAGCCCCACCCTAAACTACCCTTTACATGGAACATTTTTCGAAAAGTTTGCTTTTCTTGAAAATGGCTCTAAGGACTTTGATTAAAATGCCATATGTTTATGATATTTGTATGACAAATGAAATGTATATTTTGGATTTTCTAGCTATAGCCAATGTAGTCCTGTTTATTCTGTAGTATGAACAATTGCAGACAACAGTCGATCGATTGATTAAACGTTATGCACGAGCTATCCTGTTAATAAATCATGGATTCTCCCAAAAAGTAGCAGTGCGTGTAATAAAACCTGCGCAGTCGGTAGGACTCGAACCTACGCTCCCAGAGGGAATCTGATTTCTAGTCAGACGCCTTAACCACTCGGCCACGACTGCTCACTCCACAAGTTGAACTTCTCCTTGCATTTCTACATACAAAACTTTACATTTAGTGGCTGAGAGGAAATGATATGTAGCTATGCGTATATTAAATAAAGCGTACACTAACAAAATCGATACAACTACATGCAGAGCGAGTTTAATGTCTGTAAATTACTTCCCCAGGGTCAAAAGTTCAGCGCGTGTGTTAGCACAGAGAAATATTACTTCCGTATTAAAACAAAGAACTGAACTGTGTCATTCACATGAGTTTCTCTTCCCACTCTTCCACAAACTGTTGTTACGAAAGCTTGTGCTTGTATCTATGTTTGTAGATAACGTTTGCAAAAGTTCCTTTATTACAAATGCTTAGAGCCACTTAAAAAGCTGATACTTGACATTCATAAGACCTTCTCAGCCCTCTATCGTTTATTAATGAGTATATATAGTATGTTTACGAAACTTATTTTTCTACCTACCTCATTTTAATCGAGATAAATATTTGCAGAGATAGCTACATTATGTTAAGCATGTGGTATTTTAATCAAAATCGCTAGAACCATTCTTGAGAAAATCAAAATTGTTGAAACATTTTCTGTATAAAAGACAGTTTGGGAGGTGGAGGATTTTCCTGAAAACTTCTCGTATCCTTGAAAGATATGCAATTTAAATCTTTCCGTTTTATGGATTATGCAGTTCAGAGACACGCCCTCTTTTTTGGATTTAGAGAGCATCAAAACATGTATTTCTGGTGAAATCTTGCTATCGAACATGTTGGGTGGATGCTTCCTCTACGTCCTGTGAGAAAAAGTACAATAAAAATAACGAAAATATGTCTATTTAAATAATATTTTGTGGCGGGGGCATTTTCTTGAAACTCTTGTGTCGCATATTTGAAGATAATGAACGTAATACAGAATCTATCTTTATTGGACTGGAGTTCAGGGCGTTTTAAAACGCACTTCTGGTGAAAACTGACATAACCTTTCTGGGTGGAATATAATATTGTCAGCACTTATACCTAGTAGATGTAGAATACAATATTTGAAAATTCAAACCAATAAATGACAAAGAAAATCTCGGAAATGGTAACTTCACAAAAAGTATTGGAGACATAAATTGTGTATTTTAACGAGGTCTAAATTCTTGTTCAGGAACTTTGTTTATGGTTTCTAGTTATCCAAAAGCAGGGTTGCCACTCTTTAAAAGTAAAATTATCGTACCGGCCACTCAACATTATAGATTTGGACTCAAAATTATCGTACATCATAAACCAAATGCTACAAGAATAAATGTATCAGCATAACACTGACGCAAACGTTCCTCTCCGTCGAAGACGTCGCCTGTAAGACCTATAAGATCTCGTGTTTGGTGTCCGGACTAGCTCTAGCAAGAGGTCCTAATCTGCAGGGTGTGCGTGAGTCATGGTAGGAATGGAACCAAACGAAGAATCAACCGACAGACCACTTTATTTGTAAACTTCCAGATTTGTAGAGAACTGCCGACGATATTTAAATAGAATGTAACTTTGTAACTTCAACTACAACGTTATAACACTTTAACTTTGTCACCCTTTAGCGACCGCCGAATTATGTATACGCGCTAGCTTACGTACAACTCAGAAATTGCACGTGTACTCTCGACTCGATTCAACACGAGTGTGTCTTGCGTTGCATTTGTTTTTGCGCGGGCAACACGAAGGGAGCGATTTCCATTGGCTAACTTTAGAGCACGTCATGGTAAGATAGGAATCAGCCCGCGGGATCACTATGAATTCGTACAAACAACAATTGTAACCTTATCACTCATTTAAATCTGCTTAGGCTTCCATTCTTGAGACTTTAACATATTCAGCTTTACTTTCTTTGTTTCTTTCCATTATCAAATATATATTGACATAATTTCGGTTTCAACACTGAAAATGTAATAGTATTGATGTTTATGGTATCCACTTACAAGACATGATCTCGAACGTGGTTTTTATTAAACCTAGTTAGGAAAAAGCTCTCACAAGAAGTGTATCTGTGGGGCAATGAAATCACTGATAATGCAATCTTTGAAATCAGTATTTCCACCAAGGTGACGTGTGTTGAACATCACTCCAGAAACTGCCAGGTTCAGCCATGTTCTTTATTTCACACGGAATAGCACGTATTCCGAGTTTTCTCTATTGATCGTCAATTTTCTGAACAGTGCCTTCTTCATTGAGATTACGAGATCTGGACACACTGGCAACAAGACGATAAAGGGTAGAAGGATTAGTAGGATATGAAATGGTTGCCTTAGAGGGGTGGAGAGACCATGAGGGCAAAAGTGGTGTTGCTACTTGTAATTAATTTCATTTCGCTGGTGTGACAAACCAGTGACAATGTTATTTCACCAGTATCGAAATTATCGACACCTCCATAATTATCGTACGGGTTGGCAACCCTGTGCAAAAGTACATAATTTAAAAATAAGCTGTCTTTACAATCTAATGCCAGAAAATTCAAGTATTACTTGTTTTGCAAATATGTTAAACACGTGGCATTTTAATCGTAATCATTAGAACCGTTTTTGAGAAAATGAGAAAAAGAAAATGTTTCCATGTAAAAGGCACCTTGATTTGGGAAGATTTTCTCCAAAATCTTTGTGGCGCTTCCTTGGAAGCTGAACATAAATAAGTTTGGTATTTGTTCGAATTTTCATTCTTCAGTTATTCTGGTCACACACATTTTTTTCTTTTTTTCTCTCCTTCTTTCTTTCCTTCTTCGTTCTTTTATTCCTACTTCTTTCTTTCTTTCTTTCCTTTTTTCTTTCCTTCCTACTTTCTTTCTTTCTTCAGAAAATGCTTTGCCTTCATTAGGGAACCTCCAAACATGCATTTCCGAATCTTAGATTTGGATGGAATACTTCATCTATTTACTGTAGGTAAAATCAGAGAAAGCAGCATATTTTGATGTGATAAACGAAGGATTAACTTTAAGGAAACTTCTTGTAACTTTTCCATCCAGAAGCAAACAAACAAAACCTCGATCTTATCAAGTTGTACACACCTTTGTGAATGTTCATACGAGATATCACAGATAGTCCGCTATTTTAGTGATTCTGGGAATTTGGAGAACTTGCTGCGAACCTACACATCATTTCAGAGGATCTCATAGCTTTAAAACATTTGACTATCGCACAAAGTCTACTGTATTCTAATATTCCCCTTGTACCTACAAGGAAATAAGCAATAAGATAATTTGTACAAATGTTTATCTCAACTAACACGAAGAAGATATAGGAATAAGAGTTTGTAAGAATGGTTAGTACAAGAGTAGAGAAAGTCATGTGAGCGCAACACATCAGATTTTTTGTATATGTAATGGAGGGACAGGAAATTCGGAGGATATGGAAATCCGTTCGAGCATTCGCCTGGCGACCCGGGGAAACCTCCGAAAAAACCCATGTATCAGGAAGTTCGACCACGAAGATCGAACCCGCGACCTCCCGCCACTGACATTACCGCTCGGTCACCTGTGTGCTTATTGAGGTATGGTAAAGTGTATGTGTTTTCTTTCCAACTATAAGAGCTACTAACATAGACGATCACAACTCAAGTCACTATTGTAAGAGAATACTAATGAAGGAGAATGTACATACAAGTGTTGTTCAAGGATATGCTGAAAGTTTCCTCCTCCTCTTTCTCTGTCTCTCTGGCATCTTCTTACCAACTATCCATTACTTAGCTGGTCTAAGACTCCCCTGTGAAAGCAACATGTTTTGACATCTTACGTTTGGTTTTTAAAACAAACTTGATTTTAAATATGCATATCCACAATACGTAAGAGTTTTAACACTTTTTTGGGAGATAGTCCGATTTCCGGTTGTTAACAATGAGTTATCCTGCATTCACATCTACTAACTTAAACTACCCTCATATATTACGTACTTTTTAGGCCTATGTCGCTAGCATTTTCACACCCTTAAACTTAGCATTATTTTGATTAATACAGATATAAAATGTATGCAAACTTACTTGGTGATTTTTACCACCTCAATAATGGTCCTATTTATATTGCATACGTTATAATTTAAGTAATGATCGAAGATAGTATGCAGAGTCACTGAATCTTAATACACATTCCGCGAGATAAACAGAGTAGGCCGTGCTGAAATCAATAATTACCCATAGTAATCATGGCGGGTAACTTTTGATTCTGAAATCGAAGAAAATTGGAAAACAAGCGGTACTTCTCTCATACCTGAAAATTCCAAACAAAGATACGAAATAATAATAATAATAATAATAATAATAATAATAATAATAATAATAATAATAATAATAATAATAATAATAATAATAATAATAATAATAATAATAATAATAATAATAATAATAATAATAAATAATAATAATAAATAATAATAATAATAATAATAATAATAATAATAATAATAATAATAATAATAATAATAATAATAATAATAATAATAATAATAATAATAATAATAATAATAATAATAATAATAAGAAGAAGAAGAAGAAGAAGAAGAAGAAGAAGAGGAAGAAGAACAACAACAACAATACCAGATCATTAAACTTTTCAATCTTGTGCTTCCTTGAACATTCAAAGTAGAAGCCCTAAAGGCATTTTGCACATCACATTTGCGATTTTATTTATCCTTGTAGACTCTCACAATGCCTTAAAATTGATTCTTCTGTGCAATTTACATTATTTACGGTTCAGTTTTTACCAGAAAGAATTTGGACTTGGTGTGGCATGAGCGACAAAAGACAGCTGTTCGCATAACGGAAGTCAGTTTTTTTCCCTCCATTTTGTTTTCCCTAATCAACCTATGCGGGGGGCGAGGGGGGGGGGGACCTAGAATTAAGATTCGTTTCTTTAGGGCCGTCACATCATGACATTAATCCTGTGAAAACAAATATGTAATTATTTAAAAGCAGCTAATGTTATAAAAATGTATATAATACAATCTGTACTTCGAAAGGTTGAAACTGAACAACTTGATTATCAATAAAAATATAGCAACAAGTGAAGGTTACATACAAGAATTGCGGATACTAGAGCTTGTATTAAGATTGTATAGCACAGGATTCCCAAGGTAAACAATGTTTATCAACATTCGTCCATGTTTTGAACTTCGGCACGATGTCTGGAAGAAACTTAGAGTCTGAAGCTGACGTTATTTCCATATCAGCTCAAGGAGATTCTGGTTCTGTTAGAAACAGGCTACTTAATGCTGATGTTGTTGAACGCAGACCACAGTCTGTCGAATTGCATACATACCGCCTTGTTTTCTCAGGCTGTTACCGGTTCTAAGCAGTTCTTAGACGCGTGGCTGTTTTCTCCTTGAAACAGAAGACAGGCGGGCGTGCGGAAATGCCTCCTCCTTCATAAGCAAACATTGCATACTCTTCCACAAAAATTAGATAAAGGGGTCTAAAATCCGGATGTAGGATTAAACTCAGGATGCTGATGACGATGATTAGGGCCCGCACTTCGATAACCTAAAGCATATTAAAAATGACCTTAAAACGATTACTTTATAACCTATAAAACGATCTAAAAGAACAAAGAGTGGCTTAAAATTTACATTCATTTCTTGATCTTACACATTTCACTTATATTTATCAACGAATGCTGAGTTACAATACATTACAAACCCTTTTTGTAAATTTCAAGGTTTTTAATAATTTTTAGATTTTGAGAACTGATGAATGCATTTCTAAAAATGCAGGAAAATCACCCTGAAATTATCGCGTTCCAAATATGTTAAAAACAGCTTGAATACGAAGATAGATTCCCCCAGAAATCGCGTTTTTTGGGGACAAATATCGGCCAAATAGTGATAGTAATTAAAAAGCGTCGCAAAATGTCAATAAAAGTAGCCCAAAATGCTATACACATGTATGTCGCCCAATCTGGCCACCCTGACCTGAAATTGTGGAGCCATGATGAACTTGATACCACTGATAGAGTAATTGTAATGATAAGGCGTCCCACAGCTGGCTGGGACATTGTAGTGAAACATAATCGACAGATTAATAAATGGGCGGAGCAAGTGTCGTGGCATCACGTGGTACCTACACACGCTGACCTCGCTGCCAGCCGTTGTTAACAAGGATACGATCAGTGACTGTTTTGGTTTGTGGAAGTGTGACAAAGTCAAAATGTAGGCTTCCTTTCATGAATGGAAACATGTGCTACTTTCGGTACGTACGTGTACAAACATTGTCGAATTGTCCACAAGGCTTTATCCCCTAATATGTGATGTGTTTCAAGATATATCCATGTGCTTTTGTGTTTACAAGTCGATACTCTTTTTTTCTTTATTGTGTGTGCGGAAGAACAGGTTGGTAACACGTTGTAAACATTACAAAGCCGTCCGTGAACGTATCAAATCTCATTGTTGCCTCACAAGTTGCTATCTGCCACAGAAATTTAAACAGATTACTTGTCCTAGATGTTACAGGCGTATTATAAATGTTTTCGGTGCGATCGTTTACCAGAAGCTGCTTAAAATGAGTATTTTCCGTGTTTTGTGTACAAAATAGCACGCGAACCAGTGCATTTACGCAGCTTAGGCTTTAAATTGCTCTCGAGTTCCAATATTTGTAGAAACGATTACAAATTTTTAACATTATTTTAAAATTTTAGAACTTCTACTGGGTTTTTCTTTTCTTGGTTTATTTAGACCAACGTAGCCAAATGTGTACCAACTTTTTCTTATCACTTCAAAGTTAATCTCACATTTCTGCGGTGCCACTTCTTAAAGGCAATTTGCCATACATCAAGTTATTTTTTAAATTCTAGGAGCCTAATTTTAGGGTTATTTAAACTGAAAAACTTTATAATGACTTTTTCTACCAATGACAATTATTATAACTATTAAAATTATTTTAATTTTGATGCAAAGATCAATTTTTATTTACAACGAATTATTACGGTTATCACCAACAAATACTATAACTTTTGACAAAAAAATTAATTAATATTATCTGATTGCAATCTTTCTATATGTGCCCCCCCCCCCCTCCCCCGCGGGAAAACAGCAGCCAAATCGTTGTTCGTGGAAACAGTTCTTGCGATGAAAAGAAAAGATAGGAAGAAAAAAGCAAGAGCGGACAACACTTAAGCATGTCCATTAGATCACTTCAATTTTAACATAGAATACTTCGAAAAGGTTAACGCTGCGAGAAAAAAAAGGTGGCAAGAATTATTTTAGTAGCTTTACTTTCTTGTAAATTTTTGCACATCTATGCTTTAAGATTTCATTGTTATGCAAAACTACTAAATTCAATCAAATAATTCAGTATCACACGATATTGACAGAAATTTGAAGATATATATTTAATTCCTCATGTTCACATTTAACCAATACAAATAAAATATAAACATTCGTTGGCATGGCTTTGCGCATCTTCTAAGGTTTTCTAGTTACACAAAATTATACAAAGGTTCAAAACAATAAGGGGACATGACGGTCTCTTTAGAAATAATTGAAGACATAAATGTTATTTGTCATGCAAAATTGTTCGAGCTATTTTTGGAAAACCAAAACTAACAGAACATTTTTACTTTCTCTACTGGTAAGTAGAGGAAGTATTGTATTCCACCCAAAAATTCGATGTCGAGATTTCACCGGAAATATATGTATGTTTTGAGGCGCCCTAAATCCAAAAAAGCAATTTTAGAAAAATGATCCACGCGCGCGTGTGTCTGTGTGTGTGTGTGTGTCTGTGTGTGTGTGTGTGTGTGTGTGTGTGTGTGTGTGTGTGTGTGTGTGTGTGTGTGTGTGTGTGTGTGTGTGTGTGTGTCTGTCTGTCTGTCTGTCTCTATGTTAGTCTGATGGACAGCATAAGTCAAAAATGAAAAGGCAATTAAAAATCAAATTTGGCATTTAATTTTAATACCTTTTAAGGATGCGACAGGAAAATTTTGAAGAAAATTGCTGCACACTAAACTACACTTTATATGGAAAATTTTCCGAAAATTTTGATTTTCTCGAAAATGACAAACGATTTTGATTAAAATGACTTACGTTTAAGATATTTTTATGGTAAATGAAATGTATATTTTGAATTTTCTGGCTATAGCCCATGTAGTCCTGTTGACGCTGGATGACTTTTGCATAACTGGTAAACCGTTAGATATAGACAAAATCTTACTGTGCAAAAAAGGTAGGTCTCGCTAAAACACACAATTTATGTCCAAATAATTTTTTCTTTTTGTAAAGTAAACAATTTTGGAGATATTCCTTGTTGTTTGTGTCAGTTTCGGAAAACTTAAAACTTTCGTGAAATGGAACATCGTTGTTCATTTTTTTATATGTTAACCGTGCAAAGAGAACGGAATCTCAAAGCTTTAAAACATTTGACTATCGCACAAAGTCTACTGTATTCTAATATTCCCCTTGTACCTACAAGGAAATAAGCAATAAGATAATTTGTACAAATGTTTATCTCAACTAACACGAAGAAGATATAGGAATAAGAGTTTGTAAGAATGGTTATAAAATATAAAATAGTTCATAAGTTATATTTAATTCGATATGAAATGATTAGGAGCAGTTTCTAATAAAGGCGGGCATAATTATTTCCCGAGTTTAATACACAGACCAGTGTTGCCAGCATAACGCAGTATCCGGGTTAGTTGCGAGTGAACCACATCAGGTTTAGTCGTTAGGTGTCCTTGAATCTGGCGGAAACAGCTCCTCGATATCAGTGAAGGTATTCACAAGTTTATTACTTTTTAAGGCAATGCGTCTATGAAAATTAAAAAATCCAGTTTTCTTCTGATTCCTTTGAATTTTTTTTTTTTTTTTTCACACACTCAGAACATAAAATATATTGTGTACACAAAATCTCAATGTCCTATGTCAAACCGTGTTTAAATTAATAAATCACTTTTTGATATGCTAATATGAAATGACCTTGGACCCTACAGTTTATTCTATCTCCTAAATTTTTAATTTGAGCTCAGTATATAGATGTAAAGAAATTATCATATCGCCATTGCTTGGATTTAATTAGTTTAAGAGAAAAAAAAATGTGTTGTATACAGTTTATTGATATTTTCAATTTTTTCAATATGAGTTATGAAGAATGATTAATTTCAGCTCAATTATTTAATATGTTTTAACCAGGGCATGATAAATTTTAATATTTTAATCTCTGAAACTCTCCTGAAAATTTCAGGCTAATGAGTTATAAACTAGGGCTCAAGGAGCATTTTGAATACATAGCGAAAAACGCTGCAAAAAAAAAAAAAAAAAAAAAAAAAAAGAAGAAGAAGAAGAAGAATTGAGAAAAATGAATTTTAAAGTTTAAGAATATATTTTTGTACTTTGACTAAATTCAATCAACATAAAATTCCCCAGCACCCTCTGTTGCTTTCCTCTTGGCCTCAGTAGCAGTTTTTGAGAGTTTTAAGTCTGCTTGGTTGTTTCTTAATATGAAAATCTTCCTTTCGCCTTCCATTGTTCACCAAATTTAGAAATTTATTGTTCTTAGCTAACCTCTACACTATGTACTTTCGCAAATTTATACACAAAACTCATAAAATATCTGCTTGTTACGACTTTACTATAGAAGAATGAATAACTTAAAATCTATTAACTACCTCAACAATGCCTTGGAACACTGAAATAACGTGATAAGATTACAGAATTACAGAACACTTACATCTGTATACCTGGAAGCAAAACATGTGTCAGATTCGCGGCATTTCAACTCGATATATCGAATTCATTTCAGTACAGCCAACTCACAACCTTCCTAAAGCAAAATTCGCTGCAAGAGACAAAAATCAAAGCCAGTGAAAACGAAGAACCGCATTTGAAAGCTGTAGCGACGAAGTTTAGCGAGGAACGCTCAACTGCACTGGGATATTTAAATAATAAAAAATGCAAAAATTAAAAATAAGAATTTTCGGCAATTTCCGCCAAATTTCATAGATACATTGCCTTAAAGTATTTTAATGTGGGATTTTAAGCTGAACATGTTAAAAATGTAGGGATCAATGCTGAATAACCTTTTTCTTTCTCTACCGTGCGTGCGTGTGTGCGTGTGTGTCTGTGGGTGGGATAAAGTTAAAGATACATACAAGAGACTTCCGCAACAGGGGCAGGGCACCGGGCGCACATACTAGAGGCCCCTTCTACCGTGACCTCTGGGAGGGAGGGATGACGGGAGGGATCCGAAGGACGACCAGGTCCGGATGACAACGTGCGTAAGCATGGACGGAGCCCCTATGCAGACGCATTCGGCACCGCCCGTTTCCGCTCCTACTGACCCTCACCCTCGACAACGCCACAGAGAGCACGCCACTGTCCAGCTGCGACCTGCTGAACGCTGTCACCTGCCTTACAACCCTGGAATGGGACAGAAAGCCGTGGTATAACATCCCAGCATTGACCTAACTGAGCAGGCTGAAACCTCGGAAAACTCCAAGTCAGAGTGCGCGCTACCCCTGCGCCACCTCGCTCGTTTTGTATATATGTGACAGAGAGGGGGGAGAGTGAATGAGTGAGTGAGTGCGTGAGTCAGAGAGTGAGTGAGTAGCATAACTCAAAAACGAAATGTCATATAAGTACTAAACTATGTATTAACTTTAATACCTGCTAAAACTGCGATATAGTAGCTTTCGAGAAACCTGCGGAATACTCATTAAAGTCATTAAGAAGGAATTCTGTACAACTGGTACACGTTAAGCGTTCGAAAACGTACCACACAAAAATATAGATCTCTTTAAAACATACAATTTACTGTGGCATAAACCATTTCCGAGACACCTCTTACTATACAATTTGATTTGCAAATACTTTGATAGCTTTTGAAGTGCTGTCGCCGTTCTGTTGTTTAGATGTCGTGGAAAGAGTATGGGATTTTAAGGCCAGCATATAGCGTTCTGTTGTTAAACGTTTGACTATCGCTATTTGCTTTATATCTATAGCGAAATATGTAAAATAGCTATTGTTGGAAAATGTAGTAGATGGATACATAAGGTTCCGTAAGAAGAGTTTATATGATAGTAATAGTAATAATAATAATAACAATAATAATAATAATAAATAATAATAATAATAATAATAATAATAATAATAATAATAATAATAATAATAATAATAATAATAATAATAATAATAATAATAATAATAATAATAATAGGCTCCTAGGGACCTAACGAGGCTGAGTGTACCCCGTACCAGACCTCCCAGCAGGGAAAAATCCCCACGGCGGTATCAGAGATCGAACCCGGGTTCCCCGCGCCAGAGGCAATTAGTCTTAGTATACTCGAAGATAATTGTCAGATTTACACTATCATAATAGCCGTATGGATTAAATGTATTACGTAAGAGTAATACATCTGGCATGCAAGCAAATTCGTATCAACAAATAGATGGGAGGATCCTTCGGCTTAAACCTGGATGACGAAGGCACGTGCATCCAGCACGATAGTGTTTATATCACTTTTATCAGTGGCGGTTCGTGCAACCGGCTCCCTTGCTATACGTGCAGGCCGAACTCCCCCCTCCCCGGCCGCCAACACGTAGAACCCTGAACCAGCCATTCAGGATGAAAGGTGAAGTAAAATAATGGGACAGGAAATTCGGGGGATAATTATCCTTCCCAGCATTCACCTGGCGACCCGGAAAAAAACCGAAAAAAAAACCATGTCAGGAAGATCGGTCACGGGAATCGAACCCACGATTTCCCGAATGCGAGCCTCGTTACCGCGGAGCCATCTCGCTCGGTATGCAATAGGTTATGTGATATTTTTAAGAGCGGGTCGTTATATGATGTCTTTGAAATTCCATGCTCTTTGCATGACCACGAGAGAAAATGAATAGCGACTTAACCACTTAAAGAAAGTATGGAAGTGTAAAGCAATTACAAAGAATAGTTAACACAACAAAAGACTGTATTTGTGCGCTCTAAAGGTTGACGCACACTGGTCCGTCAGGAGGTGATCAAACGAACACTGACACGAACGGAAGGGTTTCATTTCCGATCGTGCAGGGACTCGACTCGACCCGACCCTCGCGGAAGTTTCCGCTAGACTAGTGGCCTTCGTGAACACTCGTTATCTTACGTACGCATTCGGCTGTCTCGACATGCACTTGTTTTACCCATACAGAAGCCAGCCACTTGCGGTAATGGATGAAGAAATACTTATATTGACTGTGCAAAATTATAAAGAATTATATGATGCTTCAGATGTCAATTACCACAACCAGATACGCCGTGAAATTATCTGGGAGGAAATAGGAAAGAAGATGGGATATCCAGGTAAAAACAAGTACTCACTATACTAAGTTTACAATTATTATTTTATTCACATGAATAAGTTTATTATTTTAGCAATTGTATACCTGTAGATACATAGTTGATTAAACTTTATGCAGAGCGGATCATTTCTTTAAAAAATGTGAAGCGTACATATAGCTGAAACTACTGTATCTAAATGCTGAGGAGAAATTTGTAATAATTGAAATCTTTTTGTCATAATCCCGAAGCAGTTTTCAGCAACACGTGGGGCTCTTAACTTGGTACCTGTTATTGCTTTGTGGAACATAGGGTATCAATAAAGGTCTTCCATCTTCCTCTATGTCTAGCTAGCCCCTTCACTCTCCTCAATGCGTCTTCTCCTTGTCATTCTGGGTCTACCTCTTGTCCTTGCTCCTCGGGAATTCCAATCCATCCTTTTCGATGGCACCTTCTGCTTTCCTAAGCGTATGGCCTATCCAGTTCCATTTTCTGTTTTATTTGCACCTTAATTTCATCTTTGTTTGTATTGAAAAAATGTAGTTTTGCTTTCCTTGTTATATTTGCATTTTTCCACATGGAGCAGAGTTACACAAAGGTTCCATTTGCTTGTTGGATTCGTCTCTTTACGTCGGGCTCTGCCTAATCTGTAACTGTAGATTCTCGAGGCTGATTGGCTCATGTATGTGTACAGGTTAGGGACGCATCAAATGTTTCTGAAGCGGAAAAGCTTTATCGCCAACAAACGCACGAGGAAGATAGGTTATGGTTCCAGGTAATTCCTTATCTTCAGGAATACCTAATTCGTTGCTGCTTCGGCACTTGCCTAGATGTGAATTAGCAAACACTCCCCCATCGCTATTTCGGCCATAACCTCCTACATCTACAGCAATAAATTTATAATTTTCTCAATCGTAGTATAAGTTCTTCTTCCACATCCTCCAAAAACGACGTAGACGCCATCAATCTTATACAATACACGAACGGGTTTGTTTGCATCGCATTTCGTCTTTGTTGGAGTTTTAAGTTGTGAATATCTGGTTTAATGGTTCTTATCACACTTGCTGTTCCCTCCTTTAAAGTAATTGTACACATTCTGAATAACGTGTGCCGCCTGCTAATGTGCTGGTTTGCCACGTCCTCTAGGCAAGGAATTTGCTATATAAGTACCAGGTGCATTAGCTCTTCCCACGGCCGCCACATATTTTTACAGACTTAAGAGTGTTTTCTGCAATCTCTGTAGTGCGCCACTGCTCGTGTCTGACTGCATAAAGCTTGCAACTCTGCCTGAGTTGTTCTGCTTTCTATACACGCGCCGGCCACGCGATTTCCTATCTCCCCCTTCTACTGCCTCAAAAGACCACCAGAGCACCTATGCAGTAGGAGAGGTTCCGTTGTGTTTTGAATCCATCTTGCACCAATCGCCTATTTCTTTATTCGGTACAGTCATAACTTGCTCCATATAGCGCGGCATACATCATACTCTAGGCTCCGAACTGTTGTCTCTTCCATCCTATGCTCCTAAATGTATCTTCAGTAGCCAGGGACCTGTTTAAAATAGCAATAAAACTTTAAATTAATACGGAATATAATTAATTTTAGGTGGTGAATACCGGAAAAGATGGGCAAATCTGCGTGACTGCTATCGTAAATCCCTAAGAAACAAGAAAAATAAACGTGGACCGGAGGCAACTGCTCCAAAGCCATGGCGGCTGGAGCAACAAATGGAGTTCGTGCGGCCATTCCTAGGTGACAGACGGCAGCCTTCAAGTATTCATAACTACACAGAAGATGATAGCGAAGGCAATACACAATCAGCTGCTTCCTCTCCTTCTTCAAGTAGTGCAACGTCCAAGAAAAGGCCAAGGACACCAGCCACCAGCCCCATTGATGTAATAAAAGAATATATAGACTATAAACGCAGTAAGATCAATGAGACAGACCACTTAACAAAGTTTTTTCAGGCTGCTGAGGGAACCGTTAGAACATTTCCGCCATATTTACAAATAGAGGCGAAAAAGAAGATTTCAGATTTGCTCTATGAGCTGGAAATTAAAGCACTGCAGTCAGCCAGCTCACATTATTCAAGTTTCACTTCAGATTTTCCCTGCAGTACATCTACTCATGACTCCCAGCACAATCAGTGGTCTGAGACAGAAATGTGTGAAGTGAAAAGCCCAACAAGTGACGACTAAACCGCGTCATTTAGGTTCCCTCATATGGCTTTGTTTACTTGTTTTATTTTGTTACTTTATGTAGAATGGATTAGTGATTAATGTTATTAAAGATTTGTAATGATTACTACGAAGTTGTTTTATTTAAATGTGTTTTTGATATGAACCACGCTAAATTATAAAAGTACGTACTAAACAAAGATTATTAAAATATAATTTAACCTCAAGCAAACTGCAAGTCTTTCCTCAGCGCTGATTGATGGACGGGATGTGGCATTCGTTTTCATTATTTCCGGTGCCAGGAGCAGGTGTAGTTCAAAAAACTTCTCACACATTCGGAAGTGTTGAAAGAATGATCTAGGGACTTTTCACAGGTCTGGAAAAAGGTGACTAAATTCACCATACTGATCTCTTTTCAAATTTATGACCTGACCCACTGTTTCTTTCTCTCTCTCTTCACTTGCTAAAACACCCAATGTTACAATATCCTCGTCCAAGGAGCTGCTGCTTTTGCTGTTGTATCCATCCATGTTTGATGACTGACTAAATTTTCCGGTTGGAACATTCCGAGCAGTGAGCGCTTAGGACTGTTGCCAAGTTAATGCTTTTTCCACTAAATCTAGTAGTGGGTGAATTTTGCGTCTAGTGGCTATTATGGTGGATTCTAAAAATATTTGGATGGTGTTACAGAAAAGTTATTCAAAATTACTTGATTCAGTCAACATAGAGCAAATAATACTAGTAGCTCTTAAATTTCGAATGCCTAAAGAGTTGGACTTACAACAGACAGTCTTTCGGCTTCTTTCCCGTATCTATTGTTTTGCTTATTTATGAAATAGTACCTGGGCGACCGAGCTTCGCTCGGCGTTTTTCGTCTGCTTTTATGAAATCTTGTTTTTTGTGGGAGAAGATATTTATTTAGATAAACCTGAAAGGCAAAACGTTAGCTAAATAAAAATTGTCGCAATTGTTAAGAGTCATTTCCGAGATTCAACAGATATAGAAATACATACAAATATTACATAAACACTATCATTTCAGCTGTAAAACGTCTACTGCTGAACGCAGGCCTGCCTCATAGATAACCACCTAGTTCGAGGTTTTCGTCGAGCATTTGTGCCATTATGGAGTTCAGTTCTTTGGTGCTGCGATTAAGTCCAGGGCACGTTGGCCAAGGTCCTTCATCTTTCCGTCGATTTCTACCATGGCTTCCTTAACCCCGGCCAGTCGCTCGTTAGTATTCCCCGATAGATCTATCTTCATATTGGACATTCCCGTCTTCATGTTTTCCGTTTCGGAGTTTACATTTTCAATTTGCCTTCCATTAAGAACAATAAGTAGAAAAACTGTGTGAATCTTATACATTGCACTTGTATTTCAAGTGTATGGAAAAATGTATTGATTGTTTGTAGAAGAGGGAGTAGTGTGTTAGGTAAAAGAAAAGGGAGTAGAGAAAACCATGTGAACGTAATACGTTGCGTGGTAAAATGGATTGCATAAAAGCGTTCGCCATGAAAACAGATATGTCAATTTTCATGACGATAGGTCAACCTGAGTTGGAATTTAGTCACTCTTCAACATACAATATGTATAAGCGTTGATAAACGATAGGGAATAACATGTGAATTGTTATGTAAAACAAAAGTGAGTAGAGAAAATGCTATGAATGTAATACGTTGTATTTCTGTTTCAAACATAGCTATAGCATATTATATGAATTGTATGTTGAAGGGCGAGTAGCGAAAGAAGACTGATTGTGTCTCGTAAAGGAAGAAATAGTAGAGGAAATCGTGTGAATGTAATACGTTGTATTTATATTTCAGTCATAGAAAATTATATGTTGAAAGGCAAATAGAGGATATATGAATGTGCTACGTAAAACAAAAGTCAGTAGAAAACTGAGAGTAATATATTGTGTAGTGAAATTGTTACCATAAAAACTTTCTCCATGAAAAAATACATATACGTGCCGAAATTCGCGGTGATCGGTTAAGCGATATTCGAGATTAACAGTCACATATATACAAACATCCCATTTGTATACATATAGATGAAATGAATTGTTCATAGAAGAGTGAGTAGAGAAAGGGATGTGAATGTGTTACCTTAAAGTGAGTAAAGAAAACACCGTGAATGCAATATGTATGTATACAAAGATTATCGAAAGCGATTTTTTCAACGTTCTCCTTATAACATTAGTATGAGATATATTAACTATTTTTAAATGACTGTAAATTTGATCGCCTTATGCAAAGTTGCATGTCAGTAGAGAGGCGGAAATCCAGTTACAGACTTCAGCGAAAATAGTGTGAAATGTGCACGGAAATGCTATGTAAGCTTACATTAAATTGCATACACTAGCTAAATGCTTCTAAATACAGTTTTGTTTCCTCCCTCACTCAGGAAGCAGGTTTCTCATCCATAATTCCACATCAAGATTTCATTACTAATAGAAGGTATTGCATTTGACCCAAAATACTCGTACGATATCGAGATTTCACTAGAAAGACCGTCTTGAGAATCCTGAAACAACAAATGTCATGTTATCCAACTGAGTTCCTGTATTTTTCTTCTTCATTTTTCCATCTCTGCTACGAATTATTCTTACAGAGGTTAATCCAGATGAACGTTTGTAGAAATAAGTTAATTGCACTTTCCGTTGTAGTTAAACAAGGTCGAAGCGATAGTCAATTCTTTTAATAAAAATCTGATGTGTTACACTCACATGACTTTCTCCACTCTTGTACTAACCATTCTTACAAACTCTTATTCCTATATCTTCTTCGTGTTAGTTGAGATAAACATTTGTACAAATTATCTTATTGCTTATTTCCTTGTAGGTACAAGGGGAATATTGGAATACAGTAGACTTTGTGCGATAGTCAAATGTTTTAAACCTTTGAGATCCCGTTCTCTTTGCACACTTAACGTATAAAGAAATGAACAACGATGTTCCATTTCACGAAAGTTTTAAGTTTTCCGAAACTCACACACATAACAAGGAATATCTCCGAAATGGTTCACCCAACAAGAAAATTTATTTGGGCATAAATTGTGTATTTTACAAAGATCTACATTTTTTTTTGTATAGTATGATTTGGTCTATCTCTAACGGTTTACGAGTTATGCAAAAGTCGTCCAGAGTAGATACGACTACAGGGGCTATAGCCAGAAAATTCAAGATATAAATTTCATTTGTCATCAAAATATCTCAAACATAGGGCATTTTAATCAAAATCGTTAGAGCCATTTTCAAGAATATCGAATTTTTGGGTGAAATGCAATACTTTCATTACTTACACCAAGTAAGTCCTTAGGGTCTGTCGTAGATAACAATAATAAACTTTGGTCACATAAAATACTATACTACTTTAGATTACTTTCTCCCCTTATGAAAAGGTTAACTGCCTGTCTGTCCCAGACCTCGAGAGGATGTCAATGTTTTCACTTATGAAATCTTGTGATGCTTATGAGTTAGCACATGTCTTGTTTGAAAACATTTATTTACATCCTTCAAGATTCTTTCTCCATTCTGGCTCCCCTCTTAACTTTTTTTCTTTCCTTTTTCTTTCTTCCCCACTTGTGCATTATCTGTCTGCTAGGCAACTTGACAGTTAACTCACAGAACAGCTGCACTGTGTCAATGCGCCGAAAGCTGCAGGTTACAAAATTTGATGGCGATAAGTAAGTGATAATTCGCTTATTGAAATCTCGTAAGTACCGAAAAATAATTGAACACGAGTGCTGAGATTACTATTTTCACTATAGCTAACTAATGTATAAAGAAATACTAAATAGGCAAAGGTACTACTTTCTGTACCGACGTAAGCGTCCCATGCAATGCACGTTTGGCAGGACGTCGGGCACTCGGGCGAGGAGAGAAAGAGAGAACATGTGTTCGGGATATGAGCCGTGTGAGCGTTGATTCGGGGTGATGGAAGTGATAGCTGTCCGCAGGACAACACAGCGAGTTTGAAGAATTTTGTTGCATACTCAACATCTGTTACAGCACTTTGGGACATTAACAACGTTGTCTGGAAGAGAAACCAGAAGTAACAGATAGCTTTTTTGACACTGACAACGATATCGATCTCTCCAAATTCTTTGTTTTTGTCTGTTTCAAGGTTTGTACTGTCTTGTTTATCATTCAAACCTTTGTTATTTTGGTTGCTATTGAACAGTTATTCTTTTATTTTTTTATAATCTTTATTTAGAATAATTTTAATCAGCGTTTCAAATGCTTTTATCATGTATTAGCCAAAATCTGTGCGTCATTTTTGAGTCAGTCAGTACAAGGAAATTTCATCGTAACCAGTTAGTGTGTGAAATTATTTGAAACACGGTAAATATTCCTGGAAGTTGCCTATGTTTCGTCACAGTTACTGATGTGGAAAGTGAAATAGTTAATTGCTAGAAGTGGATCTAGAACACGGTGAGTAGGTAATTATAAACTTTTGGGTACACTTAAACACAGCAGGCATCTTCATTAGTTTGCCATAGTCAAAAGGCACCTACTCTAATAAGTGTCAACTTATTTTCTGACACAGTATTTATCTGTATACATGACATCAGCTCTTATTTGACAAATCATGATTGCATGGTTCACACAATAATTGAAAAGCCAGGGAATGTGATCAAAAATATCAGGGAAAGTATTTCACATATGTCGAAAAGTGGAGAAAATGACTAGTATTCGGAAAAATACAGTGGAATTTTAACAAGGATTCGTTATTGTGGGTTTTACTCATTGGAAGTGTCGAAATTGAATTAGTGTTACTGAGTTGTTTGTATTTTTAGTTCATATACGTTTAATGTGGGAAGGACAGGATGAAAACTGTTGTCTTTGTATTGTTCTTAAACCGTAGGTAATGCTGCTGTTCAATGCTTTGTCAAATGTAACACAAAATGGCAAAGAGAACATTGTATGGTTATGGGTATAGGCCAATTAAAAATCAAATATTGCTATTTTCAATTAGTTGTTTACTTTAAACTTAAAAGAATCTTTTGTATATATATTTGGAATAATGTTACAGTACCACATTCAAAGATCATGATTGTCAAATTAGTCAAGTAAATAATATATGAAAAATATTATGAACCATGTTTGTGCTATAATCTGTTTCAAATGAGAACAATCCTTTGTAAACATACGGGAGGTGTTATTTATAGAGGTGGTTATTGTACGATAAAAAGTAAAAGAAACATTAAAGAGCTTTCCCCCAGCAACCAGCAGGAAAGAGTGTTCCATTGTGGTGTTTCTGTCTATCTCCCTTCCCATATGTTTACAATAACATCATTCTACTTTGAGTCACATTATATTCAGTAAATGCACATGAAATTATATCTGTTGTTATTAGCTAATGCTGGATTTCTGACAATGAAGTCATTAAACCTCTTGCTCTCCAATATTTTTCACTGATGATATTGAAGAGAGCAATAGCAGTAATATTAACCGCTTTTTAGAGAGCACCATATTTTTATGTTTTGGCGGTCACATCGCTCTCTCACAACCCCCAGAATGTCTGGAGGACCACACCTGTCGGTTTACGGGTCTCACCGACCTGACCGGGAGAATTATCAAAATAAATTCACCGACCATATCCTCTGATCACCAATCAGAGGACGTATTACATGCCATGACAGGTCAGCATGTTAGGGGTTAAGATTTTATAGAGAAATGGAGAGGTTGGAAAAATAAAGACTCCCTAGCCCTCGGGAACCCTAATAGCATCGGGGTCGGAAGAGAACAAGAGATGACCAAGGTAAGGTCAGATAGAAAAGTTACAGTGAGGAGCAAAACACCGGTAAGTGGAAGTAATGTTCTGCTCAGCTTGGGTACCTTGTGGTCGCTATTCACATATCCCCTAGACGGAGACCCCTACACTACATAAAATATTCCATATGACAAACAAAGGGTTTAAATTTTTCAAGGTGAATTTCTGTTTTTGACCAGCACACCGCATTATAAAAAGACCCAAATTCCTATTTTTGAGAGTATTCTTTCATTATTTATTTTTCTCCATAGGTGTCCTCAAAAATTTTGAAAATAACTTTTTTTTTTACATTTTATCATTTGGAAACATGAGCATTTATAAGAAAAGGAGGATGTGAAGTTCATATGTGCATATTATGGACCCACCTGCAAGTTTCACTAAGCCAAATGAAAAAACTTTGACACTGGGACATGTATACTAATTGTGCAACTGCCAAAGGAGAACAGCCTACAAAGCAAGACAACACACATATGAAGACAGTCCTTTCAAAAGAGGTTTTCAAGAAAGTGCTGCTATTGTATATTCATTTAGCTTCTGATGAGCTGCTGGAAAGAGACAGCGGGGAAAACATAGGACGCAAAGGAATTAATGAATTATGGATAAAGACCAGTGAGTGGAGACTTCAGCGGAGTGCCACATCTGGTCAGAGTGATAAAAAAGTCATCCCGCAAGAGCTATTTATGTATATATATTACCATATAATTTAATTAATTCGGTGCCTATATCGACAAAAAATTTTAGTCCTATAAATTTTCATTGTTAGAATTGAATTATTATATTGCATAACAAGTTCGGTTATTGGACATGCTATATAAACAGAATGATTCTATGTAGGGAATAGTAGTTTATAAGTGATGTTAATAATTTGACTTTATAAAAAGGGAGAACAAGCTTAGAGGTGGCACAGAAACAAGAAGAAATAAGTGTCAATTCAATTGTGTTAGAACTATTGGTGTCCCATGTCACAATTTCCATCATAAGTAAAGGCACTGCAGTCTACAGGCAGAATAATGCACCAAATATTACTGCAAATTTAATTTACATTCTTAAAATAAATCACGTTTTTATACTTCTAAAATGCCATAGGCCAAAGTGTGTTTGTATTACATATAGATCCAGCACAATATTCTGTATTGTGACAAAGCTCACTATAGTTCTGAAACAAATGTGCAATAAAATAAAATACAACAGTCAAATCATTTAGAACAAGAGTAACTATAAAACTCCAAACTATAATAACCAGTAAAATCTTCATATATATAATTTTTTTATTATTTTTACATTCAAAAATTTGTATTTGAGCTGACTAAAATTGAAAAAAAAAAAGAAAAAAAAAAGCTGATACACATTTCTTGTTTTAATTAACTTAAAATAATGCAAAACATAGTAACCACATAAATTCAGTCAACACATAAGATCCCCTGTGAAAATTGCAGAATTTTGTTATAAGCTATCCAAAATGTTTGCCACATTAAGGATAGCTCCTTACAAAATTGCAAAATTGCAAATTATGTTTCAGAATACGGCAAGCACTGAACATGAGTACAATATTATGGCTGACACAAAATTTAATGGCAGGTGGCTCAACACAACATCCAATCACAGGCTTACCGTGCCTTGCGGTGTTGTACAAACACATTGTGAAATCATATAGTAAAGCTGGTGATATATCATTTGAACCCACAAAATTTATTTGGACTATAGGAAAGAGTAGTAATGGTTAGATATCTACTGCCATTAAATTTTGTGTCTGCCATAAATGGTTTATTACTGAACTGATTCTAGCTTATGCTTATAGAAGTCAAACAAAAGAAATGTGTAAGCAATGTAGTTTGTGAACATAGTATCCTCAGCTGAAACTGGTGAAAAATAATATAATTAGTTAAGGGGTGACTTTAAATGGCTCAGAAGAGCTTAAGTTTTGTTTTAAAAATTGTTTCACATATTTATATCTAGATATAGTTAAGTGTTCATGCCACTGGATTGAAGGCTAGAGCCACAATTTTGTATTGTATAAATAAGTAGATGGTGGGGAAACGTATTCATTTCAGAATGTGAGCTGACGCTGCATACCATTTTCTCAACTGGGACAGCTCGAGCCATCCCTCCTTGAAATGTAATCACAATGGTTAGGCTTTTACCAAATTATTCTAATGTGACTTGTTCTTATACCTTTTAATATCCATATAATTTGCATGTGTACATGCTAAATGCAGTTTTTAGCTGTAAATGTGCTGAGTTACCGATGTTAGTATGACATTTTGGATGAGAATGCAAAAAATTTCCTTTGAGTAGCAGAACCTAGAATTAGGTCAGCCAAAGAACATGCTGTCATATTTTTAGTAACCTAGCATGTATGTTATGTTTTATGAATGTTTTTTGTCTATGCTGTTATCAGGGCATGAAGTACTATATTTAGAAGCATGAGTTGCTATCTCTTTCAAGTCAGTTGTCACTGAATCTTTCTATCGCTATACTTGCCTAGAGAAAATACTGCATTCCACTCAAAACAATATGACTGAGGGTTCACTGAAAATATGTTGCAATGTCCACCAAATAAAAAAAAAAAACAAAAAAAACATGTGTTGCACTCGCATGACTTCTGCGCTTTTACTAACCATTCTTACAAACTCTTATTCCTGTATTTTCATGTTAATACAGATAAACATTTGCAGAAATTATCTTATTGCTTATTTCCTTGTAGGTACAAGGGGAATATTAGGCTTTGGGCGATAGTCAAATCTTTTAAAGCTTTCAAATTCTGTTCTCTTTGCACGGTTAGCATATAAAAATGAATTACAATTTTCCATTTGACAGAAGTAGAAGTTCTCCAAAACTCACACAAATAACAAAGAATATCTCCGAAATGGTTCACTCTACAAAAAAATGTATTTGGACATAAATTGTGTGTTTTAGCAAGACCTATATTTTTTTTATATAGTAAGATTTGGTCTATCTCTTACCATTTATCAGTCATCCAGAATAAACAGGACTACATAGGCTATACCCAGAAAATTCAAGATATACATTTCATTTGTCATAAAATATCTTAAACATAATTATGTAATTTTAATCAAAATCTTTAGAGCCATTTTCAAGAAAATAAAAATTTTACATGTAAGGGGTAATTTAGGATGGAGCGATTTTCTTCAAAATCTTCGTGTCGCATCCTTGAAAGACATTTTACTTAAACACTAACTTTGGTTTTTAACCAACTTTTTGTTTTTGAGTTATGCTGTCCACAGACTGACACACACACACACACACACTCACACACACACACACACACACATACACACACACACTTGCACGCATGCGTTGGCCTGTGTGGCTCAGTTGGTTAGGGACTGGTCGACTGATCCTAAGGTCATGGGTTCATACCTGGCCCAGGTTGATGGTTTTTAAGCGTGCTTAAAAATGACAACCTCATGTCAGTAGATTTTTTTGGCATGCTATGGGTTAAAATTCTGGCACGCCAGCAGTTCTGTAATGATCCTGGCTATTGACAGCATCATTAAGAAAGAAAATATTTATTACACACACACATGCACGTGTGCACACAGATATTTTTTTCTAAAATTCTTTTTGTGTTCAACAGACCTTAAGACATCTATTTCTGGTGAAAACATGATTTAAAAATTAGGTGTTGCATTCGCATGACTTTCTCTACTCTTGTACTAAACATTCTTACAAACTCTTATTCCTATATCTTCTTTGTGTTAGTTGAGATAAACATTTATACAAATTATCTTATTGCTTATTTCCTTGTAGGTACAAGGACAATATTAGAATACAGTAGGCTTTGAGCGGCAGCCGAATGTTTTAAAGTTTTGAGATCCCGTTGTCTTTGCACGGCTAAGATATAAAAAAGTGAATAGTGATGGTGCATTTGATGAGTTTTCTGAAACTGACACAAATAACAAGGAATATCTCAGAAATGGTTCACTCTTCAAAAAAATGTATTTGGACATAAATTGTGTTTTAACTACCTGGTTTTGTATAGTAAGATTTGTCTGTCTTTTACATTTTACTGCTTATACAAGTCGTGAAGAATAAACAGGACTGTGTGGACTATAGCCAGAAAATTCAAAATATACATTTCATTTGCCATAAAGATACCTTAAATATGCAGTATTTCAATTAAAGTCGTTATAGCCATTTTCCAGAAAATCAACATTTTGGAAAAATTTCCCATAGTTCAGGTTGCAGGAATTTTCTTCAAAATCTTTGTGCTGCGTCCTTGAAATATATTGAACTTAAGTACTGACTTTTTGTTTTTGAGTTATGCTGTCCACAGAGAGCCACACGCATAGACCTTTTTCCAAAAGTGCTTTTTATGTGGATTCAGGGAGCCTCAAAAGATATATTTACAGTGAAATCTGGACTTACTATATGCAATAGAGAAAGTAAAAGTTGATGGATGGAATGTGATACTTCCTCATACCTACTATAGGTAGATAGCTCAGAAAGTAAAAATCACTATTTTAAGATATTCTAGGACAAATCTGCAAGCATTTTAGAATCACAGTTGGTTCAGCCATTCCGACCATTAATATGCCTTAACTCAACTTTTAAATAGAGAATTGCGGACAGGTTTGTGCAAATAGCATATGACATTTTGACACAATTTTATCTTGATTTATTTTCCTATATTTTTGTCTCTTTAAAATCCTCCCAAAGGTGTAATACTTCTCAATTTCTTTTCAATTTTAAGTTGTCATTCTTTGAAGGTTGACGAGATCTAAAGACCCTTTTATTGTTTTCAGAGATAGTTTTGGATTTAGGATTTTAATAGTTTAATACCGAACTGATTTTTAGAAAATTAAGTGTCTGAACTTTATTATTATTGTTTTACAAGAAAAATTAAAAATTATGCAATATTTAATATTTAATCTCCAATGTGCAACATTTTAGTTTCAGCTTTAAACATTTTAGTTATATAAAGTTTACTTCATGTTTTGAAAATGATATTCTTACAAAATTGGGTCCATAGGATTGTTATGCTGTTTTATGATTTTCAACAAATTTATGATAAAAACATGGGCTAAATTGATTTAAATTTATAGAAATCTGAAATATCAGAACAAGTACTCTTAAAGCTAAGCAAATGTGAACTTTTGGGGACAAAATTTAAAAAAAAAATACTTTTTATTTTTTTTTTTATTTTTCATCCTTTTGCTATGCTCTTTATAGTCTATAGCTACGCTTGTCAGTTACTTCTGTCACCTTTATCTTATTTAAAACTCCTTTTGTTTTTACTTAGGGGACCTCAGAACGTGTATTTCTGGTGCAATTTTAGATAGATCAAACTTGAACATGAAAAAGAAACTCAGCTCTCTTGTTAATGTAGGGCATTTTAGGAAATAAATAACCAAACCTTAAATACAAATATTATTTTACCTTGGTTGCCGGATATTAAGTTTTAATATCCAATGCAAGACCACAATGTACCAAAAAGTAATTAAAATGATCTTTTAATACACTTCCTGATGAGTAGGCTTAATGTAGTTCAGCTATATTAAAGAGGAATCAAGTTATGGGCATTTGCAGTGCATGTGATGGCACAGTGTGCGGAACCTGTTCTGTCCGTCTGCTGTACAGACAAAATGTGCACAACTTCATTCTTTTGGTAGCTCACCTACTAAGCTTACTGATGAGATATGTAACCTGTAGGTCCAGGGTTCAAGAGCAGATTGTATAAGTGGATACTAGAAATTGAAGCATTAAATACAAATTTATATAATAATGTATTACAGATTTGACAGTTGAGGTGTGACAGGAAATGCATGTTCTAAGGTTCCTAAATAATAAAGTTTTATAAAATCATCTAATTTTCAAGAAAATCCCACTTTTCTCCAATTACAATTTAAATGGATACTTTTTCACCACTTTTCATTTTCTCAAAATGATTCCACAGATTCAAGGTATTTTCATTACAAATAAAATGTATATCTTGAATTTTCTAAAAATAGCCTATGAAGTCCACTTCATTCTGAATGACTTACACAGTTGGTAAACCATAGGATGTAGACAGAATCTTGCTGCACAGTAAATGTAGATCTCGTTAAAGCACACAATTATGTTAAATAAAAATGTTTGTAGCATTATCCATTTCCGATAATGGTTCTATATTGTTTTAAACTTTCAATTACTTGTTCTTTTTACTTTCTCTACTATGTTGGTAAGTAGGGGAAGTATTGTATTCCAACCAAAAATTTGATGTCAAGATTTTACAGGGAATAAAGGTTTGTGTGTGTGTCTGTGAACAACATAACTCAAAAACCAAAGTTGGGGTTTAAGTTTAATATGATTCAAGGATGTGACATGAAGATTTAGATGAAAATTCCTCCAACCTAAACTACCCTTTACATGGAACATATTTTGAAAATTTGTTTTCTAGAAAATTGCTCTAATGATTATAATTAAAATGCCACATGTTTGAGATATTTTTATGGCAAATGAAATGCATATTTTAAATTTTCTGGCTATAGCCCCTGTAGTCGTATTTACTCTGGATGACTTTTGAATAACTCGTAAACCGTAAGAGATAGACCAAATCTTACTATACAAAAAATCTAGATCTTGCTAAAATACACAATTTATGTCCAAATAAATTTTTGTGTAGAGTGAATCATTTCAGAGATATTCCTTGTTATTTCTGTTTGTTTTACAATACAGTACTTTTCACAAATGGAAGATCATTTATTTTTTTGTCTCTTGGCCATGCAAAGAAAACAATTTGAAAGCTTTAAAACAGTTGACTATCGCTCAAAGCCTACTGTATTCTAATATTCCCCTTGTACCTACAAGGAAATAAGCAATAAGATAACTTGTACAAATGTTCATCTTAACTAACACGAAGAAGATATAGGAATAAGAGTTTGTAAGAATGGTTAGTACAAGAGTAGAGAAAGTCATGTGAGTGCAACACATCAGATTTTTTATAATAAATTAAATTTTTTTCTTCATGATTTGCGTAGGGCATTGAATTTTAAAGCGTGAGGTGCTATTTGAAAAACTGACTTTCGCTTTATACTACTGTATCCTTATGCCTATAAAATGTAAATATGAAAATTTATCATGATTGAGATGGAATAGATAAAAGCATAGTTTTTAAGAATGGTGTTTGGAAGAGTAAAGTGTGGAAGTCACTTGAATGCAACATATCAGACTATACAGGGTGTTAAGGATATAAATATGCAGCTTTTGCATAATGGTAGATACAAACATGATGAATAAAGTCCTATATCATATTCATTTATTGTGAAAGGTAAAGGAGATAACTAAGCATTCTTCTTAACATACACTGATTGGCCTTCTCCACAATTTTCCCCCAGTCAATGCGATCTAATCAACTCTAGCCAATTTCTTATTTTCGTGTGTTTTAAATGTTGATTTATATTATTATTCCATTTATTCTTGGGTCTGCTTCTTGATCTGTTATTGCATACATCTGAAGAGGCAAATGTTTTGTCTACTAATGCTTCTTTTGCTTCCATGAATATGTTCACACTTACAATGGGTGAACATTCAAACCAGGACAGGTCTTGAAAACTGGTTTCAACACTTGTGTTTGTTTGTTATCAGTCTACTGCAAGTAACAAGGGGAGGGGGGGAGGTTTTCCTTAAGCTTTCTGAGTAGGAAGTTTTTACTGTCAACATTCTTGACCTGGAATGCCCATATTTAAAAGATTTTATGGCTAAATGACCTGAGTTTGACAATAAAAGGGAAAGACATGAATAACTTATCTTTTGAAGCTCTACCTCTCTATGCTAATTGGAGAAGTAAATTACAAAGGAATGGTGACATTGGTAATCAAACATTCAACCAGTTTTATTTTTTACTTTCTCTACTATGTATAGTAAAAGGAAGTATTGTATTCCACCCAAAAATTTGATGCCAGATTTCATCGAAAATATGTTTTCAGGCACCCTGAATCCAGAAAAAAAAATTTTAGAAAAAGGTCACACGTGTTTGGTGCGTGTGTGTGTGTGTGTCTGTCTGTCTGTCTGTCTGTCTGTCTGTCTGAGACGTTGGGCAGCATAAATCTAAAATGAAAAGTTGGTTAAAAACCAAAGTTGGTATTTATGTTTAATATCTTTTAAGGATGCGATACGAAGATTCTGAAGAAAATTCCTCCACCCTAAACAACTCTTTACATGGAAAATATTTTGAAAATTTTGATTTTGTCGAAAATGGCTGTAACAATTTTGATTAAAATGCCATATGTTTAAGAAATTTAATGGCAAATGAAATGTAAATTTTGAATTTTCTGGCTATAGCCAATGTCTTGTTTACTCTTGGTGACTTTTGAATAACCTGTAAACCGTAAGAGACAGGCCACATCTTGCTCTACAAAAAATGTAGATCTTGCTAAAACACAATTTATGTTGAAATACATTTTTATAGAGTGAACGGTTTCGGAGATATTCCTTGCTATTTGTGTCAGTTTTGGAATACTTCAAACTTTTGTCAGTTGCAACATCATTAATTTTTTTTTTTATATGTTAACCGTGCAAAGAGAACAGAATCTCAAAGCTTTAAAAGATTTGACTATTGCTCAAAGCCTACTGTATTCCTATATTCTCCTTGCACCTACAAGGAAATAAGCAATAAGATAATTTTTGCAAAAGTTTATCTCAACTAATACGAAGAAGATATAGGAATAAGAGTTTGTATGAATGGTTAGCACAAGAGTAGAGAAAGTCATATGAGTGCAACACATCAGATTTTTATTCACACAACCATACACTATAGAGAAAGTGGTAGAGGTAGTTATTGAAGCTGTAATATCGCTTCCTAGTTATTACCTCGCCATTTGAAGCTGAAGTCGTTGGTGACGTGATGTTGTTGGTCACGTTGATGTGGTTTGGTGTGTTGTCTCCGGCTAGCTGAGCTTGATCTCTGAGCTTGATCTCTTTATCTCGGGTTTGCGTGAGTGTAAAGGACAACCCAAGAACAACTTTGCACATCAATTTATTTTATATTAAATATTTTCGGGAGTTATGCCGATTCTATATGTGTATCTGTAGAAGCATCGCAATCACATCTGCGCAGCACGAACTGCACGAACTCCCGTACTGCTCTCTCTGGTTGAGTACTGACTAGCCGCTTCTCTCTTACCCACGCCAAGAAGACCGTTCGCTTCCAATTTGAATGTCATGACGTCATCCAAGAAAGCCTCGTATCCAAAATGTTATTTTCTTTTCCCGCAATTTGGAAATGTCCCTTTCTATTATAACATGTTCTTTTATGAATTTTGAATATATAATTACCTTTTTAGGATTAAACGATGTTTACTTTATATTTTATTAAATATATCGCGCGACTTTTAAGGTTGGTAGAACTGACTTTCGAACGTGTATTTTAAACTATGTGGTATGACGTCATGACTCGTTAATTTCAAACCAATAATGCGTTTATACTACAAATTTAACGACTATCATTTACTCATATCTTGCTCACCTTACAACACTTGCTACTCTATTATCTATTTATGTTATTACTCAATATTTATCGCAAATCTCATATCCGGCAATTAAATTAAAACGTATCTTTTTCAAAAGCCCATTCAATCGGAAATCTAAATTTCGGTATCAAATGCCCCCATTTATGTTATTTTATTATTTCATAATAAAATAATGTAAATGTCTTGCCCGAAAGAAAAAACTAAAATTACTCCTGTATTTTGAATAATCGGCAACACTCCCCTTGTATACAATTTTCAATTACACTGTTTTTGAAATTGGTTATTAACACATTTTCTCATTAATCTATTTAACATGACAAACAATTGTACGCTTGACTAAACATTAATCCTTAAATACTAATTACAATATGTTATGGTTTCTTCTATGAAGCTTCTATATAAAGGTTAAATTTCAAGAGTCTTTCTTTATACTTCCTTCTTTTAATTCATGTTTGCTCACTTCGCTCTCACTATCACTTGCACTGTGATTTTTCACTTTTGTTATTGTAACACATATCTGTACTAGATCCTTTAAGCACTAAAATGTACATATATTTTTATATAAATCCATTGCACTCTTTAGACAAGTTCTTTCTTTGTCTTTCTGTGATAACTATCTATACATCTAAATATTTTAACAAATGTTTTACAAAGTAAATATTCTGTTTTCTCTCTATGCGGAGATGAACATTTTAACAATCTTTCTGAAGCTGTTTTTTTTTTTTTTTTTTTTTTTGTGAGCTCTATACAATATATTTTTAAGCTCTTTGTAGTATCTAGCAATTCACATTCTGCATTTTTCATGAATATGTAAGTACCTGACCCATGTATGGTTTTCAAGTAAGCTAACATTTACAATTTATCTCCAAGCTGATTAGGCGCCAATAGACAAATGACATTTCCAATTTTTCTTTTACATTAAATCAAGGTTCCAAGGCACCACACGGTTTCTTGTATGGTCGAAGGAGTTGTTTATGCCATCTTCCCAGACATTTTTCATTTTTAACATCTTTTAATTCATAGGTATGATAACCAAATTTGGATATAATTTCTGCAGGACCTTTATATAACAATTCCATCCTTTTGTTCCTACCTCTCAAGGCACTTGATAACTTATGGTCTTTAACTAGTACCCAATCTCCTATCTTAGGTTCCCATTTATGTTTTCTACTCTTTTTCTTTAATTTTCGCTTCTCTGCCTTTTTCTTGATTCGTTCAAAAGCAATTTTCGCTCTTTCTTCCTCACTTAACTGAATGTCATTAATTTTCAGTGTTTTTGGTACCCCGATCAATATTGGTTCTGGTTCAATTCCTAACATTAATTTTATTGGTGCAAACCCAGTAGTTACATTAATGGTGTGATTGATAATCTGTTCTATCAATGGACAATATTTCACCCAATCCTTGTGATTATGATGTGTAAGTACACGTAAATAAATTCCTATATCTCGGAGGACACGTTCTGTTGGATTCCCTAATGGAAAGTATGAGGAACAATAATTTAGTTTTCTCGAGTCTAATGTCACCCTAATCTTTCCATTGGCCTTATTTACAATACATAGGGGATTCACAAATTCTGAATTCGAAATCTCAATAACCTCATCTTCTAACATTGACTTTATAACTGCATCTACCTCTTCTCTTATTGTACTAGGGATAGCTCTCGCTTTATGTGTAAAAGGTTTGATGGGTATCATCTCAAACGAATGAGTATAAATATTACATTTACCAGGTTTCTCAGAGAATACTTCTTTATTTCGGATTAATATTTCAAACAGTTTATCCCTCTGTTGTTCATTTAGTTGATCAGCCTGAGTTACTTTTTCCCTCAACAATTCTTCTAAGTCTTCACTACTCTCCCTATCATAGTACCTAGTTGCATCAGAAACCCTCAAATTGTCTATGAAATCATTTTTATCCCATTCTACCTTTTCTTTATTATCGACTCTGTACTCTTTGACATTTACTTCAGTTAATTCCATAGCTCCTACTTTAACATATTCTACAAAGAATGTATCCCCTTGGATTTCTTCTTCCTCTTTTTCTCTTACAATAGTTTCTGAACTACTATCTTCCACAAAAGGCACTATAATGATCTCATCTTCAACTTTCATTTCTAGAATCATGTTTTTAAAATTCACCACAGCTTCCCAGGCATAAAGACAATCACAACCTATTATAATATCTGTCACAAGTCTTCCTACAATCAGAAATAAAATTCCAAGTATTCTCCCATTTATTTCAATATTTATCATTGCTTGAAATTTTACTCTCTCTTTTCGTTTTCCCACAGCTAGCGAGCAATATATCCCATTAACTGGTAAAGACATTACTTTAAAGCCACTACTTTGTAAATTATCATAAAAATTTTGTGAGCATACTGTGCTATTTGATCCCGTATCTATAATTGCATTGTATTGTTTTCCATTTACTCCAATTTTGATTTTAGGTGGATCTCCTACTGTTTCGTTTTCGTCGATTCTATTTTTCCATTCTCTTTTCTTTTGTATCATCATTTGCCTTCCAGGACTATTTATTTCCGAGTACTTATCACAATCATTACTATGATACCCAGTTCTCACTGAAGGCGCGTTTGACCGGGTCTGGCGTTTCCCTGATTTTTATGTATTGCTCCTGTACTATTTCCCGAATTGTTACTTCTGTTTTCCTGCATTAAATCGGGGTTACTTCCTACCATGTTTTTGACCGTGTTAATGGCCTCGACCATTTCCGCATTTTCGGGGGAATTTCGTCCATTAGAATACCTTTCTTCCTGTCTTGGTGACCTCGGTCTAAACTCGTTATCTCCATTTGTCCAATACCCATCATTTGAATTTCTACTATGTCCAAAATAACGTCCCCGTCTACCTCGATCAAATCTATTTGTATTCATATAATTCACCCTTATATTTCTTCCCCTTAGATTACCATTTCTATTTTGGTGATGCCCTTCCTGGTTATATCTACCTTGATTTTCCCACCGGAATGATTCCATCCTTGGTACTGGTCCTTTATATCTTTCCCTAACCTCACTTCTATTCTGATAATACTGTGCCCCTTGCCCGAAAGAATTGACAGTTTCTTTTCCTTCATATGTATTTCCAAATGCGTGTTTTGGCTTATTGACTTCTAAGGCTGATAATAATTCTATCATAGCTGCAATGCTATCGGGTCGGGCTATGATTAGGTAATGTTGAAGTGTTTCCGGAAAATGTGGAGTAACTATATTTATTAGATCTTTTTCATCCAAGGGAGGGTCCAACATCTTCGATTTTCTCGCTATTCTCATAAAATAGTTTACCATCGATTCCTCCGATCTAGGATTAAATTTTCCATTGCTTAATTCAACTCTTATATTAGCCTGCCTACTAGCTCCCCAATATCTGGTTAAAAAGATGTTCCTAAAGGTCCTGTAATCATTATTGTTACTCATAGAAAGGCCTAGCCAATTAGCAGCATTACCCTTTAGACATTTTCTTACTATCACCATCTTGTACTCCTCTGGTATACGTTTCACCGTGAAGTACTCTTGTAACCCTTCTAAAAAGGCTTTAGGATCATCTGAATCTTCATTTTCAAAAACTGGAGGTGTCATTTCATTTAAGACATGGTTAGGCCAATGTAAATTTGAATTGTCACCTATCCCTGAGCTATTTCCGAGATCAGAATGGGAATTACTGTTACCTCTATTTTGCATCGAAGTGTCAGCTGATACACCTGGTATTGCCTCGTTTCTTGCAACTTCTTTACTAAGATTGTTGTGATTACATGCATTTTCACTTAATTTCAAATTTTCTAAGGCCTCTTTTACCTGAGTAATTTCTGTTACTACCCCTTTTATTTGGTCTGTAACATCCTCCAAATTTCTAGCCTGCCTTTCACTTTCTACATCAGATCTCTCTATTCTAACTTTACACCCCTGTAACTCTTCTCTAATTTCTTCCCTTTCTTTATCTAATTTTTCACTCACTTGTTGACCTAATTTCTTTTCAGAATTCTTTACTTCTTGCCTTATTGTCTCTAATTCTCCCTTAACCTGTTCTACCTGTTCTCTATTTTCTTTTACTTCACTACTAACTTTATTAATTTCCTCCCTAACTTCTTCCCTAAAGGTTTCGAAAGCTCTCTTCTGATTTTCCAATTGCATTCCCAATTCCTGTTGTCCCTTCTCTACTTTCTGTCCTAACTCTTTACTATTTTCATCTATCTTTTGACTTAACTCTTTACTATTTTCATCTATCTTTTGACTTAACTCTGTACTCATCTTTTGACTTAACTCTTTACTATTTTCATCTATCTTTTGACTTAAATCTGTACTCATCTTTTGACTTAACTCTTTACTATTTTCATCTATCTTTTGACTGAAATCTGTACTCATCTTTTGACTTAACTCTTTACTATTTTCATCTATCTTTTGACTTAAATCTGTACTCATCTTTTTCATTATCGTTTGAAACATATTCTCTATTTCTGACATAAATGCTGGCCTTTCTGAATTACTACTAAACATTTCTGTACTACCTCTAGGTGTTTCTCTAACGTTCTGATCTTCTAATTCTTGGTATATTCTGCTACCAATTACATTCCGATTAAATTCTTCCATCCTACTTATACTTTCCTGAATTTCCGGACTATCAAAACCTCTAAACTCACTATCACTGTCTTCCATTTCTAAGCTATTTATATGTGTTTTTCTACTCACCAAAATTTTCAATATTTTCACTATTTCACTTTAACTGCACTTAAACTTGTTCACTACACGTTTCACAGATGTTGACGCGCTGGGCACCTTCTTGTCTGCTGGTTCGATGCTGGCTCGGTCGTCTTGGGGTTTGGTCCATTCTTTCGAAGCCACACGTTGGGAAGCCAATTTGAAGCTGTAATATCGCTTCCTAGTTATTACCTCGCCATTTGAAGCTGAAGTCGTTGGTGACGTGATGTTGTTGGTCACGTTGATGTGGTTTGGTGTGTTGTCTCCGGCTAGCTGAGCTTGATCTCTGAGCTTGATCTCTTTATCTCGGGTTTGCGTGAGTGTAAAGGACAACCCAAGAACAACTTTGCACATCAATTTATTTTATATTAAATATTTTCGGGAGTTATGCCGATTCTATATGTGTATCTGTAGAAGCATCGCAATCACATCTGCGCAGCACGAACTGCACGAACTCCCGTACTGCTCTCTGGTTGAGTACTGACTAGCCGCTTCTCTCTTACCCACGCCAAGAAGACCGTTCGCTTCCAATTTGAATGTCATGACGTCATCCAAGAAAGCCTCGTATCCAAAATGTTATTTTCTTTTCCCGCAATTTGGAAATGTCCCTTTCTATTATAACATGTTCTTTTATGAATTTTGAATATATAATTACCTTTTTAGGATTAAACGATGTTTACTTTATATTTTATTAAATATATCGCGCGACTTTTAAGGTTGGTAGAACTGACTTTCGAACGTGTATTTTAAACTATGTGGTATGACGTCATGACTCGTTAATTTCAAACCAATAATGCGTTTATACTACAAATTTAACGACTATCATTTACTCATATCTTGCTCACCTTACAACACTTGCTACTCTATTATCTATTTATGTTATTACTCAATATTTATCGCAAATCTCATATCCGGCAATTAAATTAAAACGTATCTTTTTCAAAAGCCCATTCAATCGGAAATCTAAATTTCGGTATCATTATGTTTAACTTAACATCAAGAAGTCTCCGATAAAGTCTGCGCACTTACAGTCCTAACATGTCTGGTGTCCTTGAGCATGTCACTAACAAACATTATTGTAATTAAGGCTTCACGGGTGATCAGCTGTGTGACGTTTAAGCTTTCGGCCATTGTAGACTCCATGGCCTTCATCATTCTGAAGATTCTGATGAAGACCATGGAGTCTACAGTGGCCGAAAGCTTAATTTTTTTAAACCTCTCACGGCTGATCACCCGTGAAGCCTTAATTAATAACGAGCACCATGACAGCTTTAAATCTAACATTATTGTGATCATTGTGTAAATGACAAACTTGTTAAAGTCAAAGGGCATTAATGAATACCTATTTGTTTCATGGTTCAGTGACTTTGTACTCCTTGTTAATATTGTAAGGTTTCCAAGTAAAACAAAGTGCGACACTGTGCACACTGGAAGCTGTTATCTTGGGTTCATTTGATGCCACATAGTTGTTCCATAAATGTTTGACTTGGAAGGCAGCCTTTGATATAGAAAATACTGAAATTGCTCAACTATTTAATCTTGTAGAATAAACATTTTAAATAAAAAAGAATTCCAGTTGATGCTGCATTTTTTGTTCTTAGGATAGTTACATTCATATCACAGTATTTGATCACTAGAAAACCAATGTTTGAGATAGCATGAGGGTTATAATGAATGATCCTGGATGTTATTTTTGCATGCTTCAGAGAAGATACTTTTTAATCTTTAAGGCAATGTATTGGTAAAATTTCATTAAAAATTTTAACATTTGAAATTTTTTCTTGTGTGCATTTTGCATTTTTGTGACAAGTTAGAGGTCCTGTTACTTTTTATTTTGCTTTATTTCTTCTAAAACTTAATCACAATTTCTAACCTTGCTGCTCACAGCAGCTCTTTTGTATCGTAACCTTGATACAAACTAGGGTTGCCAGGTTTTCAACCTAAAAGTACCACAGATTTCGAAATTTTTCCTTAATACCTGAACATATTGTCAATATGTCGATTTTTCTCTGTATTAATTTTAGAAGATGTATGCTTATTGCACAGAACTAGGTTCTACATATTTATTTGTAACATTTAACCAATGATTTCATAATTCACTTATTTCACTCTCTTAAAAAGCCATAAAGAGCAATCTTCACAGGTTCTGCCCAAAAATAAGTATCTTCCCAAACAGGAAGATAAACAAACATGTACTTAGGTTTCTTTCCGGGTGGAGTTTTGTTCAGTTCATTGTAGCCATTGCCTTCCATGAAACTTGCTTTATAGAACTACAAACAAAACACGTATTCCTCTCTTCAATTCAAAGACGCAAGCGAACGTGATGCATGCTTACGTCACGCATCAAATGAGCACAGGTATGTTTAAGGATTGACTACGCTCTACCAGCCAATAAGAAAAGAATTCTCGCTGCTACCAACAGTTAATTATAATACTGCTGCCAACATAGGGAAAAAGGAACTGTCAGTTTGATATATCACATATTCCAAATATCCTTCTAAAACTCAGAATTCAGGGCAATATATGAAATACGGGAGAAATAGTCCAAAATACGGGAGTTGGGATACTCAATAAAATAGGCTGAAATACGGGAGAACCACGGAACTACGGGAGACTTGGCAACTCCATCGCAAACTTGCTTGTATACAACTCGCTCTGACAATTGGGTACTAACTTCTTGGTCCATGCCAACTCTCATATATAGTCGAGAATTACTGGCAACTTTACTGGAAATAGAAGTTTCTCTAAGCTTCTTGTAGTCCCTGCACTTTGGAAGCTTGCAGAAAATGTATGCAATAGTGTTTGTTATAAGCCTATTGTCGCATATTGTATAACAGCATAGTGGTGTGAGGTAGCTGACCTTGAGTCTTCTTTGAGGCACATGGTTGCAGTGACTATTATGGTTGTAACTTGTACTTTCATGCTACACTTGTAATTTTTTAATATGAACAATTTTAAAGAGGCACATGCTATTTAGCCCACCTCTGTGGTATGGGTGTAGCATGTCTGCCTCCTTGCAAATTCAAATCTTGTCTAGAGTGAGTTATCTGGATAGGTTTTTTTTTCTGGGTTTTCCCTTATGAGAAGACTGTTGCAGAGTAACAGTTCCAGTACCAAATAAATATTAGGTTCCAAATAGCAGTCCAGGCTTGCTACAGTAAAAGCTACTATTGGTCCACTTTCACATTACTTGTCATCTTCTAGTTCTTTGCTCCAGTATCAGGAGACAGTGCTCTCCTGCCTTCTCTTCTTTCGACAAGGCATGCTCAGTTCATAACATGGTATTAACAACATACTGGCATTATTATTTATTTATGCCAACAAACTTACTGTTGGTGTTTTTAAACACACAAGCCATGTGTGGCATTGAATGTTTAAGTTGCAGTTCTACCTCTCAAACATACTGGCATGTTGCGTGTTCTCATCTTCATAGCTGAACTGCTGGCACATTTGGCTGGAGGGGAGGTTAGGAGAGGTATGACTTGGCGTTGCTAAAAGCGAAGGGGAAGGCAAGGGTAGGTGACATGTTTATGCACCAGGTATAAGTATTGGTGGGTGGAGTGGCAGCTTTAGCTGTCATTTATGACAAGGAGGTCATTTGTTTCATTTCAACCCTATAATCTACAAAAGAATGCAATTGTTTTAGGAAAATGAAGAGGAAAAGTTATTTGTGCATTAAAAGCAATTACTATTGTTTTAGTTCGTAGTGAATGATGATAATAATGTGCATTATTGGGAAAATCCGTGTCTCTTTGTCAGTGTTGTTTTAATCCTAACATACATGGTTTCAATTGTTTTATTTTTTGCTTCTTCAAATATAAAAAACTGAATCTGTAGCTAGGAATACATCATTTCAATAACATTCACATATACCATTTTGATTTGTGTGGATTTTCCCGAGATAATCACAGCCTCAGCGATAAGGTAAATGCACTGGGCGAGTGTTTTGTTTACATGTGCTTGCCTCAAAGCACACGTCGGTTGGGTACAACACAGGCAGTTGGTGTGTACAAGGATCAATCAATCCCATCAACTCAGTGTTACCATTTAGACTGCTGAAAAGCTGAACATTTTTAGAAGACGATTAAGCCTTGTGAAATGAAACTTAGTCTATATATATTGTTGTTAGCTAATGCTGGATTTCTGACAATGAAGTCATTAATCCTCTTGCTCTCCAATATTTTTCACTGATGATATTGAAGAGAGCAATAGCAGTAATAGTAACCGCTTTTTATATATATAAATGTATTCTAAAGTAAGAACAAATTAGAAACTAAAAACTTCACTTATCTTATTGTTTTGGTGCTAACCCTGGGGTTTCAAGCTGTGTCCAGCTCATTCTCAAAGCCATATAAAGTTTAGAATCTTGTTGCTTCACTGTTAATAGCTTAAATTTTTCCTTATATAAATGTATGTTTGTCCTCTGTGCGCTCCTAAACCACTTGACCAATCACCTTGAAATTAGGCATGTATATGTATTTTTCATGAAGAAGATTTGTATGTTAACCAGTGTTATCCATTTTATTATACAATGCAACATTCATATGGTTTTCTCTACTCACTTTTATTTTAGCTAATACTTTCACATATCCTTCCCTACTTGTCCAACATACAATTTTCTATGACTGAAATAGAAATGCCACATATTACATTCACAGTTTTTGCTACTCACTTTTCTTTTACGAAACAATCACATTTCTTTCTTGATTTGTCCTTCAACATGCAATTCATACAGTGTTCTATGTTGGAAATAGAAATGTAAAATATTACATTTGCATGATCTCTACATGCTTTTCTTTTATGAAAGACAATCATACTTCTTTCTCTACTCCCTCTTCTGCAAACAATTCTTACAATTTTCCATATGTTTGAAATTAAAATGCGACGTCTTAAATTCACTCAGTTTTCTCTATTTGCTTTTCTTCCTGTGCTGTTTGGGATTGTTTCACACTGCTTTTGCATAGTATTTTCCTGGTGTTTTTATTTGTTTTGGGTTCTTTATGGTACCAATGTAAGTCTAAAACTTGTATGGATAACATTGTCAAACCATGCGCATCGCTGGGTGTGTCAGTTGGTTAAGAAATGAGTAGTGAAGTGTCATGTTAGTTTCCCAAATGCTAATGTGTATGTGCTCCAAGATAGCATGTTCCATAATTACCTTTTATGCCAAATTTGCTATAAAGCTCGGTTTCCAAGGATGCGACAATGATTTTAAGTAAAATCTTCCCACTGTAAATTACCATTGACAGGAAAAGTTGTTAAAAAAGATCTGATTTTACCGAAAGTGGCTTTAATAATTTTGATTAAATTACAATATGTTTAAGATATTTTCATGACAAAATGTGTATCTTAATTTTCTGCAAATAGACTGAGATGCTTTTCATGAATGACTTACGTATGATTGGTAAACCGTAATGTAGACGAAGTTTGACTGCCAAAGAATGTAAATCTGATTAAAGCATACAAGTTATATGAAATAAAACTGTTTGTGGACAATTTCTAAGATATTCTTTGTTATTGGTTGGAACTCTCAAATACTTACACTTTTTGCAAGCAGCTAGTTACTATTCAGCATGGAATTTCAAAGCCGTCGTATTTTAATGAGCTTTTTAAAAATGGACTTGATTTAACCTGTTGTCTCCTCCTTGCATTTGTAGTGAAATATGTAATTAAGATTCATCTGCATTAAGAATAAGTAGATAAAAGAATAAGCATTAGAGTGAGAGTGATTAAAGAAACTTATGTGAATGTAACAATAAATTCTTGTATTGTTAGACTATTTTCCTCTTGGCAACCATTTCTCTTCCATCTTGTAGATATTAGCTTATATTTCAGACAGCAAAAGGGAAAGCTTTAAACTATTGTGAATAAAATTCCTGCATCAAGAAGCCAAAGCATTGCATGCATGTGTTTAATGTTACATAGTGTTTTTAATTTTTCTCCTTAAAATGGTTCTTGGTATATGTAGGGTATGTACAAGACAAAGCCTGGCTAGTCACTGTAAGCAAGATGAAGCTTAGCTGGTCACTGGTTACTTGGCTCATTTGTTGCAGTTGCAATTACGAACTCCAGCAGTGAGAATGAAATGTTATCTAATAGTAATACAACTAAATGGGTAGCATTGCAAGAAAATGGACTGTTCATTCACTGCATTTAGAGACTTTTTGATAAATATTACCATTTTATATAAAAGTTTTGAGACTTTTCCTGATTCTATTTTCTGCATCTCCTGAAGGTGCTGTAGATATCTTAACATTTTCAAAGAGCAAATAATTTCTCGGATATTTTACTACGTATAGTAAAGTAGAGAAACTATTGTATTACACCCAAAAATTTGATGTTGAGATTTCACTGGAAATAAATTTTGAGGCCCCCTGAATCCAAAAAAGGTATTTTTAGAAAAAGGTCCATGTGTATGTCTGTGTGTGGGCAGCATGACTCAAAAACAAAAAGTCGATTAAAAAACAAAGTTGGTACTTAAGTCTTAAGGATGCAACAGGAAGATTTTGAAAAAAATTCCTCCATCCTAAACTATCCTTTATATGGAAAAGTTTTCGAAAATGGCTCGAACGAGATTAAAATGCCATATGTTTACGATATTTTTATAACATGTATATTTTGAATTTTCCGGCTATAGCCTATGTAGTCCTGTTTACTCTGGATGACTTTTACATAACTTCCAAACCATAAGAAATAGACCAAATATTACTGTACAGAAAATGTAGATCTTGCTAAAACACACAATTTATGTCCAAGTAAATTTTTTGTAGAGTGAACCACTTTGGAGATATTCCTTGTTACTTGTGTGAATTTTGGAAATCTGAAACTTTCGTCAAATGGAACATCATTATTCTCTCTCTCTCTCTCTCTTTTTTTTTTTGTTATCCATGCAATATTCCCATATTTTCCTTGTACCTACAAGGAAATAAACAAGATAATTTCTGCAAATGTTTATCTCAACTAACACAAAAGTAGAGAAAGTCATGTGAGTGCAACACATCAAATTGTTGTGACGTATGTGCAAGCACTAACAGGCTGGTAGATGATCACAGAAAAAGTGAAGGCCAACTATGAAAATTGGTGGGTTAGCCAGCTTGCTAGCAGGTGATCGAGCAAGCTCGACTTGCATACCTCCATTACAAAACATTGTTCGTAATAGATAAGAAACCAGGCAACTAAGCTTTGTCTTGCACGTACCCTTACTGCAGTGTAAATATGCAGACTATCTAATGTGTAACCTCTCCTATGTGACAGAGGGCACTGTCCGAGGTGCCTGTGAGCAAGATGGAGAGTATGATGAAGTTTACGACACAGAACCCAATAACGTTACTTGTTAAATTTGGTATCATGGCGTGGAATGGTACCTGCAATGACAACTGCTCAGGTCATGGAGAGTGTCACAATGGAACCTGCCTATGTGAGGTGAGTACACAAAACTTCAACTGTTTGTAGTTCATAAGCAGGTACTCTTTACCATATCAGGTTCTAGTAACAGTTTATTGAGCATGGAAAAAAAGAAAACTGCATCAAATGATGTGGAAGATCCGGATTGTGCAATTGGCAACTTGCCAGTAAAGTGATAAATAGATGCAATATTTTTACTTTCTCCACTGCATATTTACAGTAAGTAGAAGCACCATATTTTACCTAAGCATTTAGTGCTGAAATTTCACTGAAATACATGTTTTGAGACTTGCTGAATTGAAAAAAAAGCATGTTCATAAAAAGGTTGTTTGTGTCTGTGGATAGCATAAATCGAAGTCAGTACCAAGTTTGATTTGAGAGGTAGAATTGAAACTGAAAAATTCAACGTCACAGCTCCACAGACCCTCCGCTTACTAGGATGGTGCTCTAACCATACTGTGACAACCTACCAGAATGACATTAAATTCTCCAACCAGTTCGTATTTCTCCTGGTAAACCACAAAGGCAGTCTCACATCAGAGATAATTACTAATGGCGACTTCTATCATAAGTACTTTATGTCTCGGGATTAAATAACCTTCAGGTGGTAATTATTATTTATTTATGCCAACAAACTTACTGTTGGCGTTTCTAAACACACAAGCTGTCTGTGGGCAAAGTTTGAGATGTTTACCGGGAGAAATACAAATTGGTTGGAGAATTTAATGGCATTCTGGCAGGTTGTCACAGTACCTTAATGGTTAGAGCACCCACCTAGTAAGCGGAAGGTCTGTGGTTTGAATCCCAGCTGTGGTATTGAATTTTTCAGTTCCAATTCTACCTCTTAAACATTGCCCACAGACGGTGTGTTTAAAAACACCAACAGTAAGTTTGTTGGCATAAATAAATAATAATTACCAAGCTTGATATTGTTAAATGGTTCAGTTATCCAGAAGGTTTTAGCAGACCATATGAGAAGTGTAAAAAATCAACAATAATACTCTTTTATTTATTAACTGCACAGTAATTTTTAACTCAGTATTTCAGTATGAAAATTTCAAGATTGGAAATTAAAAAGTTAGTAAAAATAAAATACGAACTCGGAAAAATGCAAATGCAACATTGCACTTTACCTTCATGGCAAGGGCCATATAAGTAGCCAGTTTTTAGCTTTAAAACAGGCTCATCTTTTTAACGAAAATAATAATAAGAAAACAAAATATTTTAAATGTACATCATTGATGTATTGCCTTAAATATATAAACAATCACTAAATTTATAATATCCTTCCAACAAATGTTAAGTCTGCAATATCATATTTTATTTAGAAATTGAAAAAAGAATATTTTAAAAAATTGGTTTTTAACTGTTAAAGCCATACAAATTTAACCAGTCACAAGGCATCAGTGCCATCATATCTTTGTGCAATGCAGTTAAATCATATGCCTATTTATAAGACCATAAATGTAAGAACTTAGAGATAATTTCAACATTTCTGCATTAGATTCATCCAAATGATGTATAATATGTGATCTAACCAATAAATTTTCGAGCAGATCGAGGTCAGAGTGTCAAATTATATTTATTTGGACTATTTCATAAATAAAATATGAATTTAAATGCTATATTGCAAAGATTTGACCAGAAAATGTTAACTTCTATGAAAAAACTAAAATATATTCATTACGATTAATGTAATTTGACTTACTCAGCACTGTCAACTGAAGAAAACGAAACCTAAGAGTTACACGTATTTCAATTTTCTCTTGTTGTTATAATGTAAATCCATTTGATAATCTCAAATAAATCTCACTTTATTTTTAATGTTGCAAATAACCTCTCTTCTGGGAAAACACATTAATTATTAAAAGAACAGTTGTTAAAAACATAGTTGTCAAATTGAAATGGAGTGCTGTTTTCGTTAGAACGGACATTGCATTTGAAAATGTAGATGTGAAAGTAAAATTTTGCACTTTGTTTAGCATTTCTATACAATGTTGATTTAAGTGTAGGTAAGACTTAACTACAGAAGCATTAGCATGTCCTGTGAATTTGATTAATTCTTATTCTTGGATGCCTGCTTGTGCCATTTGCGATACGAGCGTCAATCGACCGGAGTGATTAGTTATCGTTCTTCGTTTTGTATGAAAATGATTTATGGAAATACAGTTGGCAACACTGAATAAACAAACTACTGACCTAGCGATAAATTGTACAAAATAAAAGCGTGACTAGATAATAAATCGTACATGATAAATTAACACTTCTATGTCTGAAATAGTGTTTAAAAGACAATCTTAATAGTTAGCATGTGGGTTTTTGGACATTGTATAGAATGCAGGGGTTGTTTTTTAATTTTGACAGATCCAGTTTGACGGCCCAGAATGCCATGTTCCCAACCTGAGTTATTATGTGGCATTTGCAACAATCTTCTTTGTGTTGGCACTGGTGTGCCTCATCCAGCTTGTGATGTGTATTGTGGCAGAATGGCAGCGCATGAAGGCTCCATCATTTCTCAGGGCATGCAGGGTCACGACACAGAAACTTTTGTACTTTGTGGTGTTCCTGGCTGCGATCATCAGAGGAGCTTACTTCACCTCACCAGTAAGTAAAGTACAGCCAGCGTCTCTTTACAGTCTGCAATTATTAAACAAAGATTTTGGTTCAAATCCTGAAAAGTCTCTTCTCCCTGACTTGAGATTTCTTGCAGATTTTTCCCACTCCTCATAACTAACAAATGCTGGGGATATACAGAGTGCTTCAAAATGTTAGTGAAAAACTTAAGGAACAGAAAGAGTAGACAGAATAGAGTAACTTTTGACTAGGAACCCATGTTCCCAAACACGATCCTGAGTCCGTGCCAATGATAATACGGTTAAGTTGTAATACAACATTTGAATGGGCCAAGATACCTGATCTTCTTGGAACAAGTTCTTCCGGAGTTGTAAAAATTCAATGTCATTCTGGCAGTTTGTCACAGTAGCTTAATGGTTAGAGCACCTGCCTGGTAAGTGGAGGGTCTGTGGTTCAAATCCCAGCTGTGACATTGAATTTTTCAGTTGTCATTTATCTCTTAATTTTCTCTATTTTGAGCAATAAGTCATAAATGCAAAATCTTGCAAATGTCATCACTAATACAACCATTAGTATTGATTGTTTACAATAACATCAAAGTTGAAATGGTAGGATTGAAAGAAGTTTGACCCTAGGCAATGGCTTGTAAGTCCTAGGGGGTGTAAGTCCTACATAAGGGGAGAGTAATCAGGGAAAGAAAGAAGTTTGAAAAATAGAACTATAAAAGAATGGTACATTACTTATCTATAAAACTGATGAAGATGGAGTGTTTAAAATGGTGGAGCATATTAATAAATTGAAAAATGTGTTGTACATTTGTTATTGTTTGCAGGCGGCATTTGAAGAGGGATGGTCAAGCAGCTTAATGAGTGCTTACTACCCCTTGTTGCTGTCGGGGTCATCACTTATTGTCTGCTTCTGGGCGGAGGTGAGTTGTTTTTGAAATATTATATATGGTTTCAGGAGTTCTCCATTATTTAAGGGACATTGCAACTGAGTTTTCTGGCTTCTACATTCCCTGTTCTACTATTTTAAAACTTTCATTTATTCTCCAGTGAACTGTCAAACAGAAACATGCCACTCACATTATTTTGAAATAGAAGAGGTTTTTTGAGTAATTGATGTGGGGAAACTGCTCTAGAAAATTAGTCTCATGTGCATTAGATGATAAAACAGAACCATGGTAATCTTTTTAAAATGTAGGTCAGACTATTATCAGCTCTTTTACCAAGAGACATTTGTGCAAAGTTATTAATGTTACTTGTAATACTTTCATAAATGTTATGTTAATTTTTAAAGAGCATTTGTTTAACATATTTTTAACGAAATAGAAATTTCTGTCTATAGATTTGTAACTTGCTTATTTAGGAATATGCTGGCAAGTTTAATTTAATTTTGATAATATTTAATGCATCTGGGACATTTTGAGTCACTGAGGGTTGCACATATACTTGCCCTCAAGGCATTTAGCGCTGAAGCCTCTTGCTCCCAGTAGAAAGAGAAAACAGTTGACTACTTTCTACCGAAACCTCCAATGTAATGTCCCTTCTGCATGTACACTTAGTTTGTTATGCACGTATTGATTACTTGCAATTGATGCTCTAGAATAGACTTGTCTTGTGTGTGTTATTGAATTGTTTAACACTGCCAACAAGAGTTTGGGAACATTTTCTATTTTACAATAATTAGAAAACATTTTGGAGATATGCTTTATTTGTGTAAGTTTTGTAGAACTTATGTTGTTGTTAGCTAATGCTGGATTTCTGACAATGAAGTCATTAATCCTCTTGCTCTCCAATATTTTTCACTGATGGATGGGGCACTAGAAGTGGCCGGGCATATTTGAAGGTGGTCTCGATCCATTTCCTCTTGAAGAGACTTAGCAGTAAATGTAACCGCTGTTTAGAGAGCACCATATTTTTATGTTTTGGCGGTCACATCGCTCTCTCACAACCCCCAGAATGTCTGGAGGACCACACCTGTCGTTGGTTTACGGGTCTCACCGACCTGACTGGGAAAATTATCAAAATAAATTCACCAACCATATCCTCTGAATACCAATCAGAGGACGTATTACATGCCATGACAGGTCAGCATGTTGGGGTTAAGGTTTTATAGAGAAATTAGAGAAATGGAGAGGTTGGAAAAATAAAGACTCCCTAGCCCTTGGGAACCCTAATAGCATCGGGGTCAGAAGAGAACAAGAGCTGACCAAGGTAAGGTCAGATAAAGTTACAGTGAGGAGCAAAACACCAGTAAGTGGAAGTAATGTTCTGCTCAGCTTGGGTACCTTGTGTCGCCATTCACATATCCCATAGATGGAGACCCTTGAGTAATTGGAGAACTTATACTTCTTCCAAATGGAACATTGTTATTAATTTTTTTATATCTTAGCCTTGCAAAGAGACCGGAATCTCAAAGCTTTAAAAGATTTGGCTATCACTCAAAGCCTACTGTATTCCCATGTTCCCCTTGTACCTACAAGGAAATAAGCAATCAGGTAAATTCTGCAAACGTTTATCTCAACTAATATGAAGAAGATATAGGAATAAGAGTTTGTATGAATGGTTAGTTCAAGAGTAGAGAAAGTCATGTGAGTGCAACACATCAGATTTTTCAGTGCTCAATTCTCTCTATATACAACTTTTTCTAAAACTACTTTCTTTGAATTCACAGAGCCTCTGTTGAAATCTCTGCATCTAATTTTTGGGTGGAGTATAATACTTGGTAGAGAAAGAAAGTTGTTTGTTGTTTCTAGAAGCATGCATTTTAATATCAACATCTTAATGAGTTGATAAAACGGTTTTGCATATTTCTGATGATTTTTTTAAGTCAAAGGGCACAGCATATAAATTAGTTGCACAAGCTGGTTGAAAATACACGTAAGCTATAACTCTTGGCAGCAATGAGATCAAACAGACACTTCATCTGGGTATGCATTTCATAACTTAGGTCTTAGAAGATAACTTGAGGAAGAAACATAGAGAAACCTACTGCCCCTTATGACAGTTTGATATTGATTCATCGTGTTTGTTTATACGTTGACCTCAACCTTGTACATAAGAGCAAAGGGCATCACTTCCATAAGAGGTCTGCAGTTGCCATGTAAATATGTACAATAATGACGAGAATATATGATTACATTAACAGTTTCCTGCCAACAAAGGCAGGCTATGCATTCTTCTGGAACTTGCTAGAGGTTCATTGTTCTCAATATTTGGCCTTGTTATGCACAAAGCATTGCTTTTACCGGCCAAAAATATACAAACTATAAGAAGAGATCATTACTGAAACGTCAAAATCAAATGTTATTCTCTGTTTAATAGTTTAGAGAGAGAGTTTGTTTTATGTTGGAACCATATTTATGCAAAAATTATTAGACACTTTTTAGTTTGTATAATTAAAAAATCTGTCACACTCACATGACTTTCTCTTCTCTTATACTAACCATTCTTACAATCTCTTACTCCTATATTTTCTTCATGTTAGTTCAGATAAACATTTGCAGAAATTATTTTATTGCTTATTTCTTTGTAGATACAAGGGGAATATGGGAATACTGTAGGCTTTGTTCGATAGTCAAATCTTTTAAAGCTTTGAGATTCCGTTCTCTTTGCATGGTATAAAAAAAATGAACAATGTTCTATTTGATGGAAGTATGTTTTCCAAAGCTCAGGCAAATAACAAGGAATATCTCCGACATGGTTTACTTTACAAAAAAAAATTATTTAGACATAATTTATGTGTTTTAGCAGATCTACATTTTTTGTATAATAAGATTTGGTCTATCTCTTATGGTTTACCAGTTATGCAAAAGTCATCCAAATTAAACAGGACTACATTGGCTACAGCCAGAAAATTCAAAATATACATTTCATTTGCCATAAAAATATCTTAAGCATATGGTATTTTAATCAAAGTTGTTAGAGCCATTTTAAAGAAAATCAAAATTTTCGAAAAGTTGTCCATGTGAAGGGTAGTTTAGGGTGGAGCAAAAAATCTTCATCTTGCATCCTTAAAAGATATTTAACTTAAATACCAATTTCGGTTTTTAACAGACTTTTTGTTTCTGAGTTGTGACACACATGTACACATAGACCTTGTATTAAAAATGCTTTTTTGTGGATTCATGGTGCCTCAAAAAGTATGTTTCCGCTGAAATCTTGACATTGAATTTTTCATTGGAATACAGTTCTTCCTCTACTTTACTATATGTAGTAGAGAAAGTAAAAATGAATAACAATGTTCCATTTGACGAAAATTTGTTTTAAGTGAAATGAATAAACTATGAGTTGTCAGAATGGTAAAGTTCTTTTTGAAACATATATAAGAGGTAGAACTTGAATTTAAAAATTCAATGCCACAGCTGGGATTTAAACCATAGGGCCTCCACTTACTAGGCGGGTGCTGCGGATGGTCTGTGGTTCAAATCCCAGCTGTGGCATTGAAATTTTAATTTCCAGTTGTGCCCCTCAAACATTGCCCACACATGGCTTGTGTGCTTAGGAACACCAACGGTAAGTTTGTTGGCATAAATAAATAATAATGTTATATATGTTCATCTTGGGTCTCTATAGGCCAGAAATCGGTGAGGTTTGTCTTTTTCTGCCTTTATTGGTATCTTTTAGTTTATTTCAAATTTTGGTCTGACGATTGTGATTTAAACACTAGACCTCTAAGATATTTTCATAACAAATGAATGTTGAATTTTCTGGGAACATTCTCTGGAATTCTCTTCCTTCTGAATGACTTTTGCATAACTAGTGAACCACAAGAGATAGAATCTTTGGGCAGAAAAAATGTACATCTTGTTAAAGCACACAACTTATGTCTAATAATATTTTTTTGCAGAGTTAACCATCTCTGAGATACTGTGTTACAGGTTTAAATTTTCAAATAGTTATACTTTGAGAGGTAGAATTGGGACTGAAAAATTCAATGCTACAGTTGGGATTTAAACCACAGACCCTCCGCTTACCAGGCAGGTGTTCTAACCATTGTAGCTTGATGGATACCTTTGAAAATAAGTTGCATACAACTTGTAACTGTGGAAGATCTTGCAATATTACTAAGATAAGTGAAGCTTTTAGCTTCTAATTTGTTGTTATTTTAGATTGTGTTGCTTCACTGTTAATAGCTTAAATTTTCCTTAGTTAAAAAAAACGTGTTAACTGCTTTCTGTATTTTTATACTAATTAGTAATTAGTGTTTGTATAAGCTGAAAGATAAGAAAAGCATAAAATGTGATAAGGGAAACACGTGTGCGTTGTTGTAGGTGGCCCATGATCTCTTCACCTCTCCTTCCTTGATAAGAGGATTACAAGAGAACACTCATTAGCTGTTAATCAAAACAGTGTGTAGCTTAGACGGGGAAAGTTCAAGGCATCAGATTAGTTAGCTCTGGAGAATCTGTTAGTAAACATTTGGAACTGCATTGATCTCAGTGTTATGTGTTATTATTTGCTGGGTAGGTACTTGAAGTGCTTTCTTGTGTTTTAAGTCATATTATCGTGACAACTGACAAGTCCAGTTACTTTTAATGTCACTTTATTTCTCTTCTCAAATTGAATCACCAAACACAGTTCTCAGTTAATGCAATTTGCAACTCGTGACCTTGTCACAGCTGTTGTTCTATCATAACTTTGGCCCAAATACTGCTCATTGTACACAACAAACAACCTTGACAATTGTCTAAAATGTCTGACAGTAAACATATTCAACAGTTAAGACTGACGCAACACACACTGAACTATGTCTGTCCTGCTTATGTACCTGAGTGTTAGGTGCCACTGACTTCTCTGGAAATAAAAGTTTTCTCAAAGCTTCTTATACTGTCTAGAAGCAGCCTGTCTGGATTACCATTGTTCACGCTGCACACAGTCACAGGCCATATTGCTTAGCAACCTAGTGGTGTGAGGTACATGATCTTCAGCCTGCTTTGATGTGTAACTGTCATCACGGTATTTAGAGCAGACATATTTCAAGCATGCAAGAAGAGGTTTGTGGGAAAATGCCCATCAAGCAAAACATTTATAGGTTTTTCTATTTATATTGAATACCGCTTTGGAATATTCATATTACAAATAAAATGTACATATGTATTTAATTTTCTGAATAGTCTCCAAAGACGTTTTTTATTGTGATTGGATGTTTATACCAGGTGAGTTAGCTGAGTATCAGCTGCAGATAAGTCTAAACTGAAAATATCACCCTCTTGACATTATTATTAGTACCTGGGCAACCGAGCTTTGCTCGGCTATTCTTTTCCTTTTTTTTAACCATGTTTTTTTGGGGGAAAGAAGATACTTATTAAGTTAAACTTGAAAAGAAAATGTTAACTAAATATAAATTTTCATCCTAATTGTTGGAGCCGTTTCCGTGACGAGACCATTAATATCCTGACTTGTTTGTTGAAATTGGCTCATTAACAGAAATTATGGCCAAAATAATTGTGACTGCTACACATAGACTAAGATAGCTAAGTCAACTTTCTTTAGGTTTTCTGGAAGCTCTTGACGAGACCTTTAATATCCTGGCTAGTTTGTTGAAATTGGCCCATTAACAGAGACATTATGTTCAAAATAAGTTTTCAACTATTTGTGACTGTTACATATAGACTAAGAATTGCTCGTTTTATATAAGATTATTATTACTATTATTATTGTTTTGTTGTTGTTGTTGTTGTTGTGACCCTGGGTGTACCCAACAAAGGACGGTTGGAGCTAAGCTACTTCACACCATGTAACAGGCTGGTAAGCAAAGAAAGGCCCCCAAGGTCAGACTACCTAGTGCAACTGTGTATATGTGACTAACAATGAGCACGGCACATAACAAAGGATTACTGGAACCTATGAGAGGCATCCAGCGGCTGGCGTGTTTGTAGAAGTTCAAGAGGGATTCGTGTTATGTCATTCTAACTATATAAAGAGGTGACACGAGTTAGAGGAGTAAAGGTTACAGGTTGTAGTGTAAGATACGTCGTGCCCAAGTGAAGAAGTATTAACGAGTGTTGAGTGATTGTATCGTCAGTGTATGAGAGACAGAGATAGTGAAGAAAGACAGTGAAAGAGCTGAGTCAAAGTTACAAGAAGAGCACTGTTGTGAGTTGTAATATCACGAAAAACTGTAGACTGTGTTAACGTCAGTAGAAGAGTGTATTTGTACTAAAGTTTAGAAGAAAAAGTGATAAGTTATTGGGCTGATAAGTAAAGCAGCTCAAAGTTAGCCACCTCACACCACTACATTGCAAGGCAATGTGCATCATTGTTGGCTAAGAACAAAGGCAGTTTCCAGACAGTTTCAGAAACTTTGAGTGTTGGCTTGTTAGGCTAAGCTTCGCGAAACATTAATTTCCAGAAAAATCGCTAGTAACTAATAGTTGGCTATATGACCCAGTCGGTACAGACAGTCAGTTTAGTGAGTGAGTAGAATTCTCAGAGCGAGCTGTGGACAGTTGAGCAATGCTTTTTATGATCAGGGAGTGGGGTTTTAGTAAGAAATCCATCAAGTTAAGCGGGAAGTGCAAGCGCCGATGACGTTGTAGTGCTCTTGTAAACAAGCAGAGTGGAAGGCAGTATAACCCTCACGCTACCTGTAAGCTCTATACTCCTTGCTGTTAATATCATTCATATGTTTACTTAATAAAATCCCGCTCCCTGATTATGATAGAACAGAACAGCTGTGAGTTGCAAGGTCACGAATTGTGAGTTGTGATTCAGTTTTAAGGAAAATAAAGTGACATAAAAGAAACTGGACTTGCCATTTGTCACAATACATTTTTATTGTAACCCGTCACTAGGGTGGCACATTGATACGACTTACTAGAATGCATTTACTTTCTTGAAGAGAATGCTAGTTGAAGCCTCTTCCAATATATACAACCGTACCATGCGGGTTTGATTTTCCCAATTACTCGCGTTCAAAGCCGTGACTGACTGTATCTCACCTGTTTGACCACACTGTCCACTCCTCAGAGCTGGTAGTCTTGATACGTTGTACTTTTCTCTCAGTGCAGTGTTTGGATGTAGTAGACTACATAGTACATACACTGCTTGGGGCTATGTCCTTCGTTCTTGGTAGTGTGATACAACCACATGACTGCTGGAAGCCTTGTTGGTTTGTTGGTCATAAGGGGTTTTCATGCGGTGACTCGTCAGCTGGGTGTGCTGTCGTGGACTTGTCCACCAAGTCCTCTGCTTCCTGGTTGTTCTGCCCCAACAGAAGAAGCAATTCCTGCCAAACTTTAATCTTATTGGCATCAACCCATAGAGTCATGTGTTGACAGCATGTCTGTCACTTTGGTGACTGGCAATGATCTTCAGTTCTTTGGGGATGTACCGCTCTATCATACCGTCTGACTTGATTGAAAAGGTGGATGTTTGATCAAGTTGGGACTCTTGCTGAGAGAACTGGAAACACAGACGATAGAAGGCGTAAGAAGTTTATCCCTATGGCATATGTTAATGTCATTGTCAAGAAATACCATAGTTGTATCTGTGATAAATGTCATATTTTTGTATGGGCATTGCCCAATGCCTGTGCACTTTGCTGGAATCAACGTCTTCTTGAGCCTTCTGGATCAGTTCTTCAGGACCTGTTCATCTCTGTTGGCTGTCCAGCGGTCAACCAAAAGCAGGGCTTTAGTTTATTCCTTCTATATCTGGCCATATTACTTGCAGGTCTATACCGGGTGGAAGGAAAGTGATTACATTAATTTAAACAGTGGTAGATATCGGTATTTGGACATTTTGTGTCTTATGCTTTTGTCTCTGACCATTTCCTATGGAGATAGTTAAGTTCTGTCGAAAACCAGCTGGCAATCCTGCAGATTGTGTGGGTGGTACTTTCACTAGCTCAGTACATAAATACCGTGGCGGTACGTCCTGAGAACACAAATACACGGCCGTGTCCTTCCATGTTTACTGTGCGAGTGTAGGCCAATCAGAGGCGTTAGCTCGCAAAACATTACACGATCCTGCAAACGACTGGCCTGTTTACATCCAGAAACCGATACAATTCTCTGACCAACCTCAACGCAACGTTGCCGAGTTACTTCACGTCTGAAAAAGCTGCTCGGATTATTGCTTCAATTCTTTTAAGTGATTAATTATTTTGAAGCCCTGTGTGATGTCCCATAATTACCACCGAAGTTATGTCAGAAATAAGTTACTCTACACATCTTACAAGTAACAAACTGTTATCCTCGTTCATTCTTGTGGAATTACACATCCAATTTGGATCAAAAACAGTTTATTTTTTCAAACTCGGCTGATCAAAGAACAAAATGCCATTAGACATCTTTGTTTGTAATTCTTTCATAAAGCACTTATTTGAAGGAATGTAATAACTTCCCTTGTATCCTGTATGTAAATGGAGGGCTTTAGCAACGAGGGGAAACCTACAACCGCTCCCCTCTCGTGCCAATACAGTTGCAGCAGGTTTTCCTCTCTAGTCAGTAGTAAAGCTATAGTTTTATTGTAGTCTCCACGACAGCTATAGTGACTTTCTCTTGTCAGTTTGCTGATGCCCTTGAGTTTCCCTTCTATGGCGTTCACACGTTCCCGCAGGTGTCTGAGGCGTAAGTGCGTTTGTCGAAGTTCAATTGTTTCGCTACACCGGTGACCAGTTGTTTTGCCTTCGCCGATAAGTCAGTCAGCTTTTTCCTCGTTTCCATTTGCCGTTTTCATGTCCGTCTTCATTTGCTAACCTCTCCATGGTTCAGTCGCACTTCCCGGCAAAATCACCGGTTAACTCGCAACAAGCTTCGCTTATTACGCGACGGTGTTAAAAGCCTCGCTTTGCAGCCCTGACCCACAAAACGCTCGCAGCTTGTTCGCATAATATAACCAGACATTAGGAACTTCCAAGTATTAAAGCCAAGACAACGAAAGGAAATTAGATTGAACTGTTATCGGTCTTTGTTGTGACGTAATAGATGCGAGGGCGATTATTTTTAGAATGCCGTGTTTCTAAAACAAATGATATTTGTTTATATTTGACAGCTATTTTCTAATGCTTTGCGAGTTGATTGCCGAGAAGTTTGTTCCATTTTACTTTCTCTACCAGTAAGCAGAGGAAGTATTCTATTTCACCCAAAAATTCGATTTCGAGATTTCACCGGAAATATGTTTTGAGGCTCCCTAAATCCAAAAATAAGCATTTTTAGAAAAAGGTCCTTATGTATGTGTGTGTGCGCGCGCGCAGCTTAGCTCGAAAACGAAAAGTTGGTGAAAAACCAAAGTTGGTATTTAAGATTGTCTTTCAAGGGTGCGACACGAAGATTTTTGAAGAGAATTGCTCCACCCTAAACACCGTTTACATGGAAAATTTTACGAAAATTTAGTTTTTCTTGAAAATGGTTCTAACGATTTTGATTAAAATGTCTATGTTTGACATTTTTATGACATGAAATGTACCTATATCTTAAATTTTCTGGCTATAGCATATGTAGTCCTGTTTACTCTGAATGACTTTTGAATAACTCGTAAACCGTAAGAGATGGACAAAATCTTAGTACCTATAAAAAAAAAAGTAGATCTCGCTAAAAAACACAATTTATGTCCAAAGACAGTTTTTTTTAGAGTGAACCATTTCGGAGATATTCTTTGTTATTTGTGTCAGTTTTGGATAATTTATACTTCTGTCAAATGCAACATCGTTCTTCATTTTTATATGTTAACCGTGCAAGGAGAACGGAGTTTCTAAGCTTTAAAACATTTGACTGTCGCACAAAGCCTACTGTATTCCCATACTTCCCTTGTTCCTACAAGGAAATAAGCAATAAGATAATTTGTACAAATGTTTATCTCAACTAACACGAAGAAGATATAGGAATAAGAGTTTGTAAGAATGGTTAGTACAAGAGTAGAGAAAGTCACGTGAGTGCAACACATCAGATTTTTAAAACTAATCCTGTTTTGGTTTTCTAAAAAGTTTGCGTTGCCCTCGTAACATACCACCCCCATCCCTCGTGCACTTTGGCGTCTTACCTGCCGTCAGTGACTCGGTCACTTCTGTGTATGTTCCATGTATTGATGGGTTGAAGCGAACTGCTTGACAATTCCAATGCCTACCCCAGACTAACCCTTACATGGAACACTTTTGAAAATGTCAGTTTTATCGTACATGGCTAAAGATTTTGGTTAAAATACCATACTAACCCCACGGCGCAACTGCCCTACCGTCCGGCCGCTGCGTCCCGCATCTGTACCCATTACATGTGTCATGAGTGGGGTGCAGTGCTGGAGGTGGGACGTGGTCATCGTCCCGGTCCCTCCCGGCCAGTAAAGTAGCTCCTCAATGGGCTCCTCAGGCTGAGTGCTTCCCGAACCAGGTCTCTAAGCGGGAGAAAATCTCCCACGTGGGTACCGGGAACAGAACCCGGGTCCGCCGCTTAGTAAACAGCAGCACCACCACCGCGCTAAGAAGACCTAGAATACCATGTTTTCAGATATTTTTATGACAAATATATGTTGAATTTTGTGGGAAGATCCTCGGTAGCCCTTTGCAGTTGGCTGACTTGCCTAGCCGTTAAACCGTAAGAGATGCATAATATAGTCTTTCTATGCAGGATATGTAGTTCTCGCTAAAACATGCTTGTGCCTTACTTGAACGGGAAATGCTGCATTAGGCAGGAGAACCACTCAGTTTACTTGAAAAATAATGTAACACATTTATAATTATTTGGCGTTCCTTACTTCTCAATTTACAAATATATAGTCTTCTCTTCCTAGCTTCCCCCTCCATAACTACAAATATTTACGAAACTATTAAACAAATAACGCAATAACAACTCATAGATTCCACCATGGTCTGTCAACTGGAATAGCCACTTCCGGTCCTGCATCGAGCTTCCAAAAAATTCCGAGGAGAACCAAACATTTCGAGCGCTGCACGTCTCTTTGTACCGGATGTCAATGGAGGTAGAGCGAGTATCAGTGATGCCAATATTCCTTATTATGGGAGTATCGCACTGTGAAGCAATTTAATAGAAAATTCTGAATAAAACAACAAAACGAAGGAATAAATCATACAACAAAAGGAATTACCGAATGACCGAACTGAGTCAATCCCAAATATGCATAAATTACAGACCTAGTTTCGTAATTTAATGGAGTGTAAGTTGGTGATGCGACACGCAGTGACGTAATTTAAAAGTGATTTTTGATTCGAAATATGGTTAACGTTTTGTGATATCATTAACGGCAGCGAAGCGAAAATAAATCTGGAAGAATATTCTTGTATTTGTAAAACTCGCAAGATTTTAAATATGTGCTAGAGCGTATGGGCAGCAAGATGAAATGAATATATTGTCAAAAGGTCGTTGGTAAGTATGATGCATGTATTAAATACATAAATGTTAAATACCAGGACATAACCTGAATTGTAATGTATCTGCAGTACTTATTTTCAATATAGAACTGTGTTGGTATGGAATTGACTAATATTGCTTTTTGCGAATCAGCTGTAGTTCGAATCTACTCTGCTTAGAATGATAACATTAATAATAAGTAACAGTAGCTTGATAGTTTATGAATTATGAGTCAGCAAGAAAAGTCCACTCGAAAACCTATTTAAGCATGTAGTTGTTAGAAGATTGGAATTGAAAGTTTTTTGCTTTCCCATTTTAATATTAAATTCACTTTTGCATTCTTTGAATTTCAGAATGGTGCATATTACAAAATGAACTACTGCAGTGCTCGACATCTCCAGAAGTGCATCTTCAGGACTGTGGCACACATTTCCTTCATTTATCTTTTGAAGTAAGTTATATTTAATACATTTCCACTTTGCTGCAATAACCCAATGGCAGACTCATTGCTACATCTTTAGTAAATTATCTTTTCTCTAATTTTATTACCGTGAGAGATTAGTGCATACAATCTGAATATTGTGGGTACAGCATTATGACATGGCTTAGGATCACATGCTAAGATAAAGTTCTTTGTAAAATTATATTGCCGTTTTATCAAGGAAATCATTTAAATTTCAAACTTCGGTAAAGAAAGATGTGGTAAAATGTGTGGTATTCATACTTCATAAGTTGTAGCAATGTTTCAGTCTGCAGCACTATCTTAATATTGTTGTGATGTTGCTGGTACATAGCTTATGGTATCATTTCTTTGAAGAACCAGTGGTATGAGATTAAAGCGGGGGTCCCACGGTCCAAACTTTTTGTATCCAATGGAATTGTACACAAAAGAAACAGTGTCTGTCATACTGATGAATTTTGGTCCAACACAAATGACAGTTCACATAGCAGGTGTGAAAAATAAACATGGCAGAAGCAAATATTAATTTAGCGATTACTATATTAAGTATAGGTTTGCGATATATTTCCACATGTCTATGTAGGAAGAAAATATGTAATTACAAGTAAAAGATAGTGGGCACGGTCATGAGAACAGGACACAGGCCAGGGTATATTGGGTCTGCTACAGAACGAATTGAGGTTAGAGGAACTGGAAATTTATGGCAGTTTTCTACAAATTGGCGAAGCTTTATTTCCCAACCGTTTACTTCCTGTAGAAGGCAATATTACACACCAGGACACAAATATGAGACAAACTATTACTGTGCGAAAGAGATAAGGTACAATTGTAATGGTTTTAATCTTAGTATACATGGACAGGAGATTTGAACTCATTTCATAACGTAAAATTTGAACATACTGTTAACTGGGTTTCTTATTATTTATGAAATTTAGCTATGTAATGACCACCTTAGTAATATATGTTAATGGTCATGAAAAATTGTTATTGAATCTTGCAGAAAAAGTTTAAAACGTTTTATTAAAATACCCATCACATTAAAAGAGCCATGAGCCATACATATAAAACAGCTGACTACATGTTGCTTGTGTAGTCTGCCATATTGCTTTGTTACTGACGCTGATTGGCTATTTTCAAGTTGTTGGATGAAGAAACTAAATGCAACAAAATTGTATCCAATTCTGGATGTCCTACAATGCTCTGTAGTTGTATACAATGCTTTGTACCAATATGTTGGACCGTGGTCATCAACATAAGTAAAAATATTGAAATAAAGAAACACGTTTATGGTAAATAAGTGATAATACAATTAGAGAAGTTTTGATCTGTATTGTTGCTGAGTAATGAACATACAATAGTTGCTGAAAATGAAGAGAGAATGTGCTAAAAGTGTCAGGATATTTCATAGTTAGTGATGGACCAGCTAAATTATAGTATCCTGAAAAAACCAAATGTTCTCATTCGGTTTAGCCATTCATATAAACATGTTGAAATATAATTGGACCAATGAAAACAGTTTTCTTTTCAATATTCATAGAGCTGTTGTTACAATAATTGTATTTGGTTCTGTGTTGCATTAGAAGTATATTTGCAGCACAGGTGTAAACAGAGTTTTGACGTGGCCCAGAAACAGAATTTTAGCCACAAAACTGTAATTAATGATCTTAGATATACTCTTACTCAGTCATTAATTGCTCAATTTATTCAGAATGCTTGTCATTGTGTTAGGTTATGTTCATTTAAATGTAAATATACTTTTTGACATTGCACTAGGTGAAGTATAATAGTTATTTGACTGTTTGTTGTTGGTCGAGATCATTTACAACAATGCTATTCTTGTGTTAGAGATATATACAAGAAAAAATTACTTTTTTATGGATGCATTTTAACTAATATAGTTCTCAGCGTCCCATACTATGTTGAGAATGACAGATTGCTTAATTTTGCTCAGAGGTCTCCTTAATTAGGCTTGAGCTCTTCTTTGTGCTGTATATTTACAACACAGGATACTTCCCTTCTGAAGGAAGTTGTGCTAGAAAATTTTATCCCTGAAAATCCTCGCCCTCAGCCACATTCAAACACCCAGGGCACATACACAAAATTAACAATCAGTGTGCAGCCAAATCACACCAACAATATAGAAACAAATCTGTGTTGTATTAAGCAGGCTTAGAAACTAGAATTTAATATGTTTTGAACTGATCAGGTTTGTGAAAAGAATAAGATTTACTCCGACATTCCAACTCCCACAAGGAAAAAGGATAGCAAAGGATGTAAAATGTGTCAGTAGTACTATAGAATACACACAAAGAGTAGGAAATTGTACCAAACTAAATTTTGATTAAGATGGGACTTGATATCGTTATGAAATACTGATGAATTATTTGCACTGTTTCCTGTTGTTTGTTTCAGGAGAGCATAATTGGATTTGGCAGCACCTACCTTGGATAGTGTTATATGTATTTTGTATATTTTGCATACTGCTCGGTTGCCGACACTGTCTCATGTACTAATTTTAAGCGTTCAAATAAACTATGAATGGCATATGAGGCAATCTCAAATTTCAGGTCTTTCTCTTAATACATTCTTTTGTAAACTTGTGCTGAAAATAATGTATATATTAAAGTGTAATTGCTTTTCAAAATCTCATTAAACATAGGCATTAACATGACTTCTTTGTTTTCTTTTTGAAACAGTGCTGGTTTTTTTGTACATAGTTGTTGGTGTATGTTCATTTAGAATCTATTTAGTTGTTTATTTCTTGGTCACTAAGGTTATCTTTCAGAAGTTTGTTTTAACATTATTACTAATTTACTGTGTACAAAAAAAGTTGCATTACACATAACTTTGTGATATCCTTTCCTGTTTTCCTCCGCCATTAACTCAATGTGTAGTTATAATTGCTGCAAGCTTTGAAATTCTTGACAGAAAGAAAATATATTGCATAAGCTCAACAATTTGTGTGCTCTGACACATTTCATCGGCTTACTAAAGTTATGATTAATTGGACACATAACTATTCATACATAGAAAAAAATGGCAAGTTTAGAAGTGGCTTCTTCTTGCCGATCTTATATTCAGGAATTAATTGAACTTCTTTCGAAGTCACATCTCGCGCACTCATGAATTGTTTACAGCACATATCACATATTAGCGTAATACGCGTTACATCAACTACGTGGATAAGAATCGTTTACCGCATATGGCTTCCACGTAGCTCACGTAACGCGTATTAGGCTAAGATGTTAATATTCGAAAAGTGCCGTAAACTATTCACGAGTGCGGGAATTGTGACTACGAAAGAAAATCGGCAAGCGATGCTGGCAAAGAGGAGGGGTGGGGAGGGGGTGACGTAGCGCAGCTCAGTCGATATAGAGGCTTACGGCATTACCGACGGAATCGTTAGTTCGCAAAAGAACCGGTCGAAACATCTGACATCAGCGACATTTGTGACCTCAGCCCACAACACAGAGTTGAGCATCTGGTATAATCTGTGGATTCCACACAGTTACACACCGACTTCTTTCGAAGTAATGTTAGTCATGCTCCTTATACTATCTTCTGTGTCAGGCCTGGCGCTGAATAGATGAATACCTTTTGTTTACCCTTCTCGATGAAAGAAAGAAGTTACAGCCTTTTGGTTTATTTTAAAAACTTTATCCAACCCTTCTCAACATTTGTTCTCGCTGGTTCCCTGATGTAAACCTAATAACAAAAAAGTTTCACACTGCGTAACTTTTGCAGGGCACAGATATAAAATTTTCTGAAAACATTTAATTTAAAAAGTTGTAACACTTAAACTGAGTAAACATAGAGAATTCAAAGCATGCAGGTAGTAGCACTATAGTTTACTCCACCTAAGGAAAAAATATAGACGCATTCTAGCATTTAGTTTGTTAGTTATTGCGTGATGAGTATAGAAACAGCACATATCGGACTTCTATTGAAAAAAATGTTTGTTGAAGAAATATGGGCCTATAGAAATGTATAATGACTAAAAAGGATATAACCTGATACATAAAAAAATTCTGCGCAGGATAATGTGTTCAAATCTGAAATTTATAACAGCTGAATATTCACACCATGCTATTAGGAACCTGGCAACAGCGCGAGGGTAGAAAAGGACGCGGCTAATGGCAACTTGTATGCCTCAAAACATATATTTCCGGTGAAATCTTGACATAGAACTTTTGGGTGGAATGCAATACTTCCTCTACTGAGAAAGTAAAACCAAGTGATGTGCATGGGGAAGCTGGTTCAAGTGTATTAAGTAAATTGCTAAATGTGTTACAGAGAAATTCTGGCCATTTACCGCCTCCGCAGCGCGCCTGCCTCTGGCGCGATGACCCGGGTACCGCATGGGATTTTTCCTCCACTGGGAGCTCTGGTACGGGGTGCACTCAGCCTTGTTAGGTGCCTGAGGGGCCAATTGAGGAACTATCCTGATAGAAAGGTTGCGTCCCTAAAAGGTCAAGTAGTCGTCTTACGGTCGGGGGAGTCAAATTCTAACCCCCGATGCCCCCAACGTTCACTCCTCCGTGGCCTCGGCTGCGGCTGGAAGCGCACGCCAAGTTCTAAGTAGAGATGGTGCTGATCTAGTCAAGGACGTTTGTACAGGAAAAATTCCTTTCTTTAAATTTGTCACGGTTACATCATGTGACGTGGAAAGATCTTTCTCTGTCTATAAGAATATTCTCAGTGATAAACGTCTTTCAGTGAAAAGTACCTAATTATTTACTGTGCTAAAACATGATGGGTAAATATGATTTGATCGTGGTAACTAAGAAAATGATAAGTTGGAATTAAATATTTGATATTACATATTTTCTCCATTTAACATATTTTGCTAAGTGGTGCTGTATAAAACTCCCATTATTACTACATTGATATTTCCAGATTCTAGGGAGGATGGGGATCGAACCCGGGAGTTGTGTACTTGAAGCTACCAGGCCACAGAGACAGTCTACAATCTAATTATAAATCCTTATCTAAGAAGAAAACGACAGTTAAAAGTTTGATAGGCCGCTGAAGCATGAATCTGTCATTAACATTATCACTTGCGAACAAAGGTTGTTACTGTAATGTTTCCGAACGGTTTTATTAGAAATGACGACGTCTGAATGGTAATTGCCTTTATTAGCGCAGTTTCTTCCAGAAGCTTGTCTGGTGCAACACGTAGAGGTGCATTTGTTGGTTAGTATGAGTAGCATACATGGGCGTCGGCAGACCTTATTCCAGGGGGGGGGGGGGGGAGGGGCACATTTGGAAGTTTGCAACCGGATAATATTAATTCATTATTTTATTGTCAAATGTTATAGTATTTGTTGCGGATAACCGTACTAATTCGTGCTAAATAGAAATTGTTCTTTACATCAAAATTAAAATAATAGTTTAACAGCCAGTAATTGATTGCACATTAAGTTCATTAACTTCCAAGTGGGGGAGGGGGACCGCGGGCCCCCCTTGCTCGGCCCCCTTCGCGACGCCCATGTTTGCATATCTGTTGTACACTGTGTCAAAAGTATCTAGGGGCCACATGACACACAACTGTTTAGTGTACTTTGCCCACCCTTTCGATGGATGTGTAGGAAAGGCACAAAATAAGCACAGCCGATCCTACAGTTCATTTTGGTGTAACGTAAAGTGTTTGCAAACGTCGAGTGTTCAAAGCTGGAGATAAAGTTTGTCGTTTTTACTTTCTCTACCACGTAAAGTAGATGAAGCATTCTATTCCACCCAAAAATTCGATGTCGAGATTTCACCGGAAATATACGTTTTGAGGCACCATTAATTTAAAAAAAAAAAAAAAAAAAAAAAAAAAAAAACAACAACAACACATTTTTAGAAAAAGGTCTGTGTGTGCGCGTGTGTGTGTCTGTCTGTGGACAGCATAACTCAATAACGAAAGTCGGTTAGAAACCAAAGCAGGTATTTAAGCTTAATGTCTTTCAAGGATGCGACACGAAGATTTTGAAGAACATTTCTCCACCCTAAACTACACTTTACATGTAAAATTGTTTCGAACATTTAGATTTTCTTGAAAATTGCTGTAACGATTTTGATTAAAGTGCCATATTTTAAAGATATTTTTTATGACAAATGAAATGTATATCTTGAATTTTCTGGCTATAGCCCATGAAGTCCTACTTACACTGGATGACTTTTGTATAACTGGTAAACTGTAAGAGATAGACGAAATCTTACTGTACAGAAATATATAAATATAATATACTGTCTAAATATTGTATGTTTTATTGTAGAATGAACCATTTCGGAGATATTCCTTGTTATTTGTGAGTTTTGGAGAACATACTTCTGTCAAATTGAACATCGTTATTCATTTTTTATATCTTAACCGTGCAAATAGAATCTCAAAGCTTTAAAAGATTTGACTATCGCACAAAGTCTACTGTATTCTCATATTCCCCTTGTACCTACAAGGAAATAAGCAATAAGATAATTTGTACAAATGTTTATCTCAACTAACGCGAAGAAGATATAGGAATAAGAGTTTGTAAGAATGGTTAGTACAAGAGTAGAGAAAGTCATGTGAGTGCAACACATCAGATTTGTTATCTTATTTAGCAACGCTTTTTTCTCTACTATATGTACTAAGTAGGGGAAATGTATTCGACCCAGTAATTGGATGTCGAGATCGCACCGGAAATATGTTTTTAGACTTAAAAAAAAGAAACATTTTTAGAAAACGGCCCGTGTGTGCGTGCTTGTCTGTGAACAGCATAACTTAAAAACGAAAAGTCGGTTAGTGTTTAAGCTGTACATTTTGAAGAAAATTCCTCCACCCTAAAGTACCCTTTACATGGAAAATGTTTATGTTCCCATTAATGTCTCTAACGATTTTGATTGCAGTGCTATATGTTTAAGATATTGTTGTGGCAAGTGAAATGTATATTTCGAATTTTCTGGCTGTAGCCCATGTTGTCCTGTTTACGACTTTTACATAACTGATAAATCGTAAAAGACCAGATCCTACTATACAAATAATGTAGATCTCGTTAACATACACAATTTATGCCAGATGATCTTTTTGTGAAGTGAATCATTTCAGAGATATTCCTTGTTATTTGTCAGAATTTTGCAATAATTGTAGACGTTTTCAAATCGGAGGTCGTTGTTCATTTTTTTTTTTTTATCTCTTAGTCATACAAAGAGAACGGAATTTGTCACATAGTGACTATCGCTTAAAGCCTGCTGTGTTCCCCTGACACGTACAAGAAAATTAGCAATAATATAATTTCTACGAATGATTATCTCGATTAACATAAAGTAGACAAAGGAATACGTGTTTGGAAGAGTAGAGAAAGTCATGTGAGTGCAACACATGAAATATTTTAAAACCTGTTTGTCGCTTTAACCTACTACAACGAACGGTGTTCAACGTAATTTCATCTTAATTTTCAAGCTTTTGTAAGAGTAGTTTTAGACGAGTGAGTAGGGAAAGTCGTGTGAGCGCAATAAATCAAACACGTTTCTCTCAACGCATAGATTATTTGGATCATCAAGGTTTTCATTTATAGTGCGTGACTTTTGCTTAACCTTCCTAGCAGAGACATTGCCCGACATATTTTATTTAGAAATCCCGGGCACCGGGTCAAAAGTTTGTCGCATATGGTTGACGCCCTTAGAAATCGTTACTTCACATAAACACCGGCCAGTTTGTATTCAAGCGCTTAAGAATTGAAAAGCTCGGGTTATTATGACTTATGACACTGTGGGAAGCAGAATCATTGCCTCTTTAATTGTGCAGGAGGGAAATAACCTTGCCAGTCAATTATTTCAAGTACAAGTGCACTCGCTTTTGTTTCCGTACGGTATCTGCAGTGCACGTGCCCTGAGGCCTCGGTGCAGCCGTACTTTCGACGCCTGCGTGTTGAGGTCGATGTATAAGTGGCAATGTGTGGCGATGTATAAGTCTGTACTCCCAGGCATTTGCCGGCCAATAAAGGGTCACTGAAAACAAAACATGAAATTGTACTGATTAGCCCATATTGTGTAACACCTTGTTATCGACAGAGTTATCTTGGAATTAAGTGGCGTCAAAATGAGTCAGCATTACAATTCTATATGAAACAGGACACAAAACGTTTCTTCTCCAATTAGACGGAGGGAAAATTGTCATTTTAATGTGCCTTAAGAACCAACATGTTCATTTTTTTCTGCCAAGTTATTAAACGTTTAAAACAGCGTAATAAAGTGACAATTTAATCTTATATATTTTACAGTTATGCTTGTGAAGTAAACATGTTACGTACTCGTTCACATGATTTTATTCATCATTTGTTTATCAAACTGTTCTTACGAAATCTTATGCTTCACTACTTAAACTTAATGGAGAGAAACATTTGCAGAAATGGATTTACATTTTTTGTGAGTCAAGTTAATGTCTATCTTTTATGGTCTAATTGTTACGCGAAGTTATGTAAAAATCCTTGCGAATGAAGCCTTCCCGAGCTGTTCCCGAAAATTCAAGATATGCATTTCTTTGCCACGCAAATATATTTTAATCGTAAAGTATTTTAAGCAAAATCGCGAGAGCCATTTTTGAGACTGTTTACATGCAAACAGAATTTTGGAATGGGGTTGATTTTGTTGAAAATCTTCCTGCCACATCCGTGGAAAATCCTCAACTTTTAAATGCCGAAAATGGTATTCAATCAAGCTTGCGCACGCGCGCGGACCTTTTCTTAACAATGCTTTTTTTATTCAGGCCGCCTCGAAACATATTTGCGATGAAATCTCGATATCGAAATTTTGGGTCGAATACAGTATTTCCCTTACATACTATACGTAGCAGAGAAAGTAGAAAATATCTGAAATGGTTAATGAGATTTACATTCTGGTAGAATGAATTTTTTGTTTATCTGTAGTGGTTTACCAGTTATACTAAATTATGCAAAATTCATACGGAGTGAAGAGAATTTAATTTTTTTATCGGGGACGGGGTCCAGGAGCAATTAAACGTGTATTTTCGGTGGAATCTCGTTATCAGAGCGTTGGTGTTAGGGAAGGCAAAAGTACAACTGCACTCAGGTTGGACTCGCCCAGGTTCAACAGGAAGTCTGGGTGCGGCGGTTTTGCGCTCGATTTTAACTCGGGCTTCCGAACCAGGAACAAAGTGAACGTCATTTCCTAGGCACGCGATTGATAATTGATTAATTTAAGGACCCTAGTACTGAACAAATCTGATGTGTTGCACTCACATGACTTTCTCTACAGTTGAGATATACATTTGTACAAATTATCTTATTGCTTATTTCCTTGTAGGTGCAAGGGGAATATTAGAATACAGGAGGCTTTGTGCGATAGTCAAATGTTTTAAAGCTTTGAGATCCCGTTCTCTTTGCACGCTTAGTATATAAAAAATGAAAACGATGTTGCATTTGACGAAAATTTGTTTTCCTAAAGTGTCACAAATAACAAGGAATATGTCCGAAATGGTTCAGTCTAAAAAAATATTATTTGTACATAGATTGTGCTTTTTAGCGAGATCAACATTTTTGTGTGGTAAGATTTGGTCTATCTCTTACGGTTTACCAGTTATGCAAAAGTCGTCCAGAGTGAATAGGACTACATAGCTATAGCCAGAACATTCAAAATTTACATTTCATTTGTCATAAAAATATCATAAACATATCATTTTAAACAAAATCGTTAGAGCCATTTTCAAGAAAATCTAAATTTTTTGAAAATTTTCCATGTAAAGGGTAGTTCAGGGTGAAGGAATTTTCTTCAAAATCTTCGTGTCTAATCCTAAGGACATTAAACTCAAATACCAACTTTGGTTTTTAACCGACTTTTTGTTTTGGGGTTATGCTGTCCACAGACTGACAGGGACAACGACCTTTGCCTAAAATTGCTTCTTCTTTTTTTTTTTTTTTTTTTTTCCCATGTCTTTCAAGGATGCGACACGAAGATTTTGAAAAAAAAAATTGCTTCACCCTAAATTACCCTTTACATGGAAAATTTTGATTTTCTTGAAAATGGCTCTAACGATTTTGATTAAAATGTCATATGTGTAAGATATTTTTATGACAAATGAAATGTATATCTTGAATTTTCTGACTATAGCCTATGTAGTCCTATTTACTCCGGATGACTTTTGAATAACTCGTAAACCGTAAGAGAAACCAAATCTTACTATACAAAAAATGTAGATCTCGCCAAAACACACAATTTATGTCTAAATAACATTTTTTTGTAGAGTGGAACATTTCACAGATATTCCTTGTTATGTGTGAGTTTCGGAAAACTTAAAAAACTTTGGTGAAATGGAACATCGTTGTTCATTTTTTTTTATCTGTTAAGTGTGCAAAGAGAATGGAATCTGAAAGCTTTAAAACATTTGACTATCGCACAAAGCCTACTGTATTCTAACATTCCCCTTGTACCTACAAGGAAATAAGCAATAAGATAATTTGTACAAATGTTTATCTCAACTAACACGAAGAAGATATAGGAATAAGAGTTTGTAAGAATGGTTAGTACAAGAGTAGAGAAAGCCATGTTAGTGCAACACATCCGATTTTTTATTATAACATTGGCTGTTTAACATTGCAGACCTGTGTGTATGGGAACATGGCAAATATCGAACACTATTGATTATTAAGTACTTCGTAAATAAGGTTATGAATCAACAGAACTTTATACCGAAATGACATACACTTGAGGTACTCGACACAGGTACTTGCCCAAGACAAGAAGGCAAGTCTTAGGAATGTGTAGCGTAATCATTTTGTGCTTTCCGCACGATGTTTGCCTAGTTTCCGAGTATGAGAAGGATGCTAGGCTCGTTTAAAATACACAATGTTGTCACATAACTCAGTGGTGTCAATCGTGGCCCCGAGTGGCAATGCCACGGAGAGAGCAAGTCGCCGTGCCCTGGGCATAGAGGGCCAGACCGTTAGAAACCAGTTCAGTCCAGTTTTCCGTGTGATGCAGGCAGAGCAATGGCTGCGTCCGAGAGCACAGACATGAGTCATTTGGATTCGCATGTTTCGAATGGGAAAACAATTCCTCTGCAAAGTTGTGGTAGTAGTATTCAGTACCTAATATGCAACCAGTATCTTGCATTAAAAAATACAACATACAGTGTTCTTATGAACATACATAAAGTAAGTAATACAGCAGTTCAGCTGGAGCTGTTAGAAGTACAGTGTGATCGTCGCCTTCAAGAGAAATTTGACAATTATTCATACTCAGACTGACTGATTGAATTTTACCAGAAACTTGACAATAGGCGTTACCTAAATTTGATCCCTAAGACAGCAAAAACTATGACAATGTATGGTAGTACCTACCTTTGTGAAGAGGGTTTCTGCATAGCTCCTGAAAACTCGCCACAAAAACAGACTCTCGGATAGCAATTTGGCATCCAGTCTTAGAATCTGTCTTTGTAATATTATTGAGCCAAATTTTGAAAAGTGTGTGAATTCAAAAATATGCCAAGTGACTGATCCTACAAATGTGTAACATGTGGTATTTTAGTTAGGTGTTCAGGAAGATTGTCTTAAATTCATTATGCAAATGCTTAGCACAAAAACATGTATCTTTAAGGACAGCAGTTTTCGAACAACCTACCTGTAGTTCTTCCCTTTAATTTTGGAGGAAATCGTCAACTCCTGTTACTAGTAAAATGGTTCGTGTTATTTCACTTGTTTGAAGATAATCCAAGTAAATATTGTCATTTATGTTTAATCAAAATAGATAAGAATATCCGTTTAAGGGATAACAGGATTTCAAAGCCGCCATTTACTTTTTGTATAAAATAGGTATATCTGATACAAGTTCGTATAAAAAACACTATTGTTAACACTGTATAATTATTCTGTTATTTATTTTGTTTGTTTATTTATTCATTCATTTGAAAATCAATTTTGACATTTTTACATCTGGGATTGAAAAGTCTATCTTTAAGAGGTATGAAGAGTGTAAATGGTGTACTTCACAGTACGGGAATGCTAACCCAAGGGCTAGAGTAGGTTTAATAATACCTATAATTCAGCCTAATCATCAGAAAGTTGCAACTATGTTACTATTTTAATCAACTTGAATAACTGTCAAGTAGTTTTCTTTTACGCGTGAGAAATATTGTTCCCCTTCATAGATCCAACTTGTATCTGTGCTATGCATCCTTGTAGGCAATTCTGAAGGATAACATTCATAATATATACGCACTCTAAGAAAGGTTTTATCCGTGGACGCAGCCAAGTTGCAAATAAACAGGTATCAGGTGATAACGCTACTGGTGTTGATATGATTACGTCATGTTTTGCCCTCAGCATGTACAAGATGCCCAGGGGAGCTCTCGGCGGCCTGTAACCTTGACATCACTGATAACTCACCGATAGCTAGAAATATGCACTGTCATACATTCATTTCCTAGTAAACAGATCTGCTACCGGAGTAGATACACAGTTCAAGCCCCCTCTGCCCTTCATTCCCCTCTAGCCTTCTTGTCGTGGGCATACAGTAGTGTGCAATTCCAAATGGCTCGCGTAGCCGAGAAAGCTTGAAAGGCCGAAACCCAATGAGGAATAAAGGAATACTCGCACACTTCAGCTTGAACTCTCGTATAGTGTTGTTGAAAACGGTAACAACACTTCTCAAATCTTTTACGTAGTCGTACTTCAAATTATACCACAGAAGGTCGTGAGTTGTAGTTTCCGCAATTGTTTTCTACAAATTATCCAACGACATTATGGGATTATGTTGATGATTCTGGATCTTCTTTTTATGATAGTTATGAGCACAAAATACAATTAGAATGCATGCTCCATCTATTGTAATAGTAATATTTAAAGGGTGATAGAGAAGGGTGAAAGTTGAGGGAGGGGGAGAAGCTACGTCGTAACTTATAGTGGTTGATGCCTCAGTTTTTTTAAACATGCTCTTTTGCGATTTGCAGTAATTCTATTGTTACGCTAAACTTTCATTTTCCTTTCAAGTTCCGTTTTCCTGCTATTTCCGACAAACAGCCATTCCATGTTTTAAACTTCGATGTGAAATTTCAGGTGAAATACACGATTTCATGTTCGCTGAATAAAAAGTTTGCAAATTTTACAGTGCGCATGCGTGTGTCTCTGTGAATAGCTTAAAAAACGTGGTATATTAAAGTTATTTAAATGCTTTAAATGTAATTTCATTATAGTGATATGGCGCCTCTAATGCCGAATATTTAGTTTCCATCCTCGCTGCGAGCTCGTGCTGGATTTATAACGTTAATTGTTGTTTTCTTTACATCGAGATTACTTTGTTGCGACGAAGTTTAAGTGAAATGTTAGATGATATTCTCTTTGGACTTACAAACACATTACGCCCCTCTCCTTGTAGACAGGTATGAGCTGGCAAGTCGACCTTTGAGACCACCTGGCATAACTAATGGATAAGCCATCCTGGCTTCCCCCCGCGGCTAGGAGCATGGAGTCTGAAAACTTTTAAAGCCGACCTGTATCTATTGAAACCATTGCTGTATATTCTACTCCACGTACTCGTTACTGCTTGGCACTCTGTAACGGCGCGTAATGGTGGGCTCGTGCTTATCTCGTAGAAAGTAAACATATTGAAGGCCACAGCGATAATGCGGTTGTTAGGGTTCAAGATGCAGGCAAATGCTGCATAATAGAGGGACGAACATGCCAGTTAGTCTGTGATGAAATAGAGAATCTTCGTTTGGACGTGTGGCCGGTCTAACGGGAATTTTCTTGTCACCGGGAACCACGCTGTTTGCCGGCGCAGTTGCTTTCAAGCGCATATACTTCTCATGCAAGTTATAACGTCATGGAAGACGTTGGAAATGACGTCCTCGTGCCGCCACACATAACAACATTTGCAGTAGCAACATTAACTCTTAGCCGTGTAAATAAAACCATGCTTCGTCCATAAACGGGGGTCAATAGAGCGATCAGTAACATTATCCACCACCTAACTGCAGAATTAATTCTACAAAAATATAGCGTTGTTGGAATTGCCGAATTACAGTTAATCTATAGGGCGGTTCTGGCGACAGTTCTCCGAAGGTGTGAACGGAGCAGTTCATCCCCTCTTTACCTGCAGCATCTACTCTTTGCCCACAGAACACCAAGCTTAAGTGTTTGCCACAGGGAGTGAGGTGCAGGTGAGGGATGCTGCCAATTAGATATGGGTCAGATACCCATCCTACCGTTGTTTATGATACACAGGACAGCTCAGTTACAGCACATTAAAAAATATATGACTATCATCTGACTCCTACGTTTACCAAGAATATCTTCTGGGTTTTAGATTACGTAGTGAATTCTATTTGTGTACAATTTGCAGAAGCACCAAATATGTCTAGTATGCATAAGAAAGGTAAAACTTGCCACAGTGAAGTGCGGCCAGTGTGGCACATGCTTTTGAACAGCTTTACTCCTTGTGTAGCATGCATTCTCCATCACATACATTCACTGTCCTTGTTGCACTGTTTCAAGACAGATAAAGGTAGCACATTCCTGTCAGGGACTTCTCTCCGTTGGCCAACAGTACTAGCACACATACAAACGTTTTAAGTGGAACCGGTTTTCCCTATGGTTTTTTGCTTTCAGGTGGTCGTGAATGGAAAGTAGAGGAACGGCTTGACACCTTGGGAGTATTGTTTGCCAGCCTTGCTGTAGCATTTTTAATTTTAATATAAGCCGGCATATGGACAGGAAGGAAAATGAAGGGAAAAGAGAGCCAGTTAAAAGAAGAGTATTGCAGGATAGCATGTCCCTTAATACAGCCATCAAAGCTTCTAGCATAAATATTTACTAACCACAAGATTGGGGTTTTGTCTTTATCTGATTCACGAAATTATCCCAAAACAGGATTGGTGGACTCTTAATGCCTGATATGCAGATGGCAGATAATATGATCAACCATTTATGCATAGTTCAGGTCATGCACAAAGCTTATTGCAGCCTATTCCGAACCTATATGAACAAAATCCATGATCAAATTCAGGTAGCAACACAATTGCAAAGTAAAATAAATACATTTTTTAAGAACATTTGAATTACGGTCACATGACAGGCTCGTTCTATTACAAATGTTGTACATACTTTAGATATTACAGTACAGATTTATTAGTAGATAATATGCATTTTACCTTTCTCTACCATGGACCAGTAGGTAAAGGAAGTATTACGTTGCACTCAAAAATTCAATATAGAAATTTCAATGAAAATATGATTGCAACATAAGTCATAAATTGAGTTTTTATATATGGACACTCTTTAACTGCTATTCCGTTTTAGCATTCCATTTTATTTTTGGTCATGAAAGACTGCGTAGTTTTGCTCAGTGGCTCTTTCATGATGAAGATTCTGTTATGTAGCATAGATCTATGACACAGGACCACCAGCCTAACTTCCCTTCCAAAGTAAGCCATGCTAAGAATTTTTACGCTCAAAAAAATTCCTCACCCTAGATTATATTTATTATTATTATTATTATTATTATTATTATTATTATTATTATTATTATTATTATTATTATTATTATTATTATTATTATTATTATTGTTTTTGTTATTATTGTTATTGTTATTATTGTTATTATTATTATTTATTATTATTATTATTATTATTTATTATTATTATTTATTACTTCTTTTTTGCTATGTGAACTTCAGTGTTTATGCTTCAGGTAAAAGTACAAATAGAGCTGCACTTCCTAATGGGCATGATTATCTATTGGAATGGCATTCTAACAAAAGGTGTTGTATGCGTTAAGGTGCTAATCAGTGATTTGTATTTCAGAGTTGTTCGTGTTATTGTTGACACTTCTATTTATGCCTCACTAATCATGTTCCTATATTCGGCACTTTAATGGCCCCCGTCTCCTTGAAGGAATGGTATTCCTTGTAAAGAGATTCACTTCTGGTTGGACAGTGTATGTGGTAGCCAGTGCTTGCATTAGTAGACAGTTGTGTTTGTAAGTTAAGTGTGTTTGCTAGGAAAGGATGGAGCATTCTACTGAATTGAGATTTTTAATAGGCATTTTATGTGTAGTCTGCTGGTTATCTTGTATTTACACTTGGCATGTTTTGTCAAATAATATTTGTTCTGTATTCTAGACTTTATTTGCGGACACAGCTCTGTTTACGTTTGTGTTACAGGTTTTCCATTTGCGAGACATACGTTGGGAAAAACCACAGTTTCTGTCAAAGTCATTCCTTGGGTTTGTGACTTTTAACATCATCACATACTCGCTTCTTTTGGCTGAGTTTGTAACAACTCAGTTTGCTGATGCTACCTCAGAAGAGAGGGTAAGTGTTCATTGTTGCTTCTGAATGTAGCCAGTGATACTCCAGACGAGTGTCATTTGGTCACAACTATGCTGTAGTCTCATACACAAAGTTATTAGAAGTATTATTAGACATAGGTTTTGCATGCAAGAAAAGTGTCTAAAACACACATGCATTTGTGCTCTCAAAGTATGCTCTAAGGTTTTGAAAATATGTATGTATGTATTACTATATTGGTATCTTTTAATGGCTAAATTGAAATTATTAATATATTCACAATGCTATGAATAGATTATCATGTAAAGCATAAATTTAGATTATTTTAAACATTATTAAAGATTAATTAAAAAATACAAAGATCTGTATTTCAATCAACGAGTTCAATTGATCTAATGGGTTGTTTTATTGCCAATGTCATTGTTGTATCGTTAGATCCTTCAGAAGGTGAATCAGAAAAACCATTCTTGCTTACTACAGAGTGTGTGGAAAACATGCTTAGAACAGGTGTCATTGAGCTTGTAATCTGTTCTAATGTTGCAAAATATACAAAGTAGTACTCCATCACTACAATAAAATCCTTCATTGCTGTATTGTTCTGCACACGATTTAGTGGAAACTTGAATGGATGTACAACCCATCTTCACACTCGCACGTCTCCAACAATATAACTGGTCAGGTCCATGAAACTACATTGTATCATTTTTGGTCGGAAACATCCCTTTCATCCCCACTCACATAACAAAATAGACCGCAGGCAGTAGCTACCTCGCTGACCTTAAAGTCTTGGAATTCTTAGAATTTTCGTGTAAAAATTCAACTGCTAAGAAGTAAATAATTGGTGTTGATTGATGATGATCAGTTATTATTGTATGTTATAAAATTCATTATAAAATAAAGAAATTGCGATAATTCGTGATTTTGTGAACATTTCGCTATTACGGTCCCAATTCGTGATTTATCGCAATTATTTTATTTGTAAATTAGCTTTAGAAACCTCTAATTCATGGATATTTATAAGAAACAGTAGCATATACATGTCGTGATTATCGTGATCTCCATAAATACCTGCCTCTGCCTATGAGAATACATGCAGTGGAACCTGGATAGTTCAAAGTTGAGGGGGCAAGAAAAAAGTTCAAAATATCCAAAAATTTGAATTATAAAAGTTAGTCTAAAATTGACATTTTAGCAATACAAGTACATATATCCATCAGGATTTTGCAGTTGTCTCACTCTTTTTCAAGTGTCCATTTTCAATGTCAATTTTCAACTGTCAGTGTTTCACAAGTACACTTATAGATTTATATAATCTAACCTTGGTTTTCCTGTGTACATTGCTAGATTTTAGTATTCCTATTAGAGCATAATAGGCTTTATTGGCTGCAGATATTCTGTTCTGTATTTCCGTCCATTCTTCATTGCTTTCATTGACATATGTTTCGAGATAAACTGTTTCACCTTTTCAAAATTATCTAGCAGTGAATTTGATGGTTTCCTATAGTCCGTTCCTTCAAACATTGTTCTTTCTTCATTCACTTTTAATTCCACTTCAGTGGTTGCAGCTATATGTTTCCACTATAACCTGTATATTTCTTCCCATAATATTTATGTCATCTGGGTATCTGACAATCTACACTTTTGTGTAACAAAATGTTAAATCATATAATTAATTTGTACAAATACATTCAAACTGGAAAAGACACAGTGGGTAGACCAGTGTAAATCTGTAGATATCTGTAGTAATCTTGATGTTTTAGTTTCTAGATATCTGCTTACAGATAGGTGAATTAAGCAATTGTTTTTATGTTGCAGAACTTTTACAAGCATGTGTTCAACGGCTGTTATGCTGCACTGCTCTTCATAGTTGTTATCTTCTTCCTTATCTATGGAGTGGAAGTGTTTTTCAAGGTATGTAAGTACATTTTAGCAAATATGGTTAGGACAAAGTAAATGGCACTTGGTGTGAAACTATTAGGAATACTGCTATTGTCAAGTTAATGAATTGTCAATGATAGAGCCTTCTCTAAAGCAGTACAAAAGGTTTTATTAGCAGTAAGTGGCCTTTTCAACTCATCTATTTATGGTTCACACTTAACTAGAAAGTCAGGGACATGGCTAGTTTTCAGAAAAATGTCTGGGAAGTTCACCGGCATTCTCTTACTGTGGGTTTTGCAAAAAGGGAAAACACAGATGCTGATTAATTGGAAGTATTGAAATTGATTAGTTTTTCTGTTTTGCAGTTTGAGTTTACATGTTTTACGTACGGTACTTACAACAAGACAGAATTCTTTGTGCCACTTGGCAAAGTCTGAAAAATTTAAAATTCTGACGTGTTACATTCACATGATCTTCTCTATCTACAATCTTTTATTTACAATTGTAGCGGTTCTTTTATGACGATTCTGCTGTAGCTATGAGTCTCATGCTCTGGGCGTTATGGGTGTAAGCGGACAGATAATGGCAATTATTATTATACTTCCAATAAGTGTTCAATTTTCCGCCAATTCAGTGTTATTCTTATGAACTTACAACAACATAATAAATTATTATCTTTTTATAAGCTAGTAACAGTGATGTGAATTTAAATTATAATGAAAACTGAGTCAGATTGAAACAGAAAACATTACTTACATATAATTAAAATTGACCGGTTTCAAGAGCCCAACTTGCTCCCATCATCAGAATTAAACAACTGGTCCTTGTTGATATTGTGTGATGTATGGTTGGTTGAGATGACATCTAGTGGTGAGCCAATAAACCTCTATAAAGGATTTTGTGGAGGCAAATCAAAGTTCATTACGCTGAGCTTGTTTTTTATTATGTGAATTTTTTCCCCAAGTATCCAACTCTGCAGCAATTTTTGTAGCTTTTAAAAGTTTTATGTTTGGCGTAATGTTGTGGTTGGATGTCCAAAAATGGTGTGCAACTGCAGATTTATCCATCTGTTTGTATTTGATACATCTCGTGTTCTTTTAAACTGGTTTCTAAATTCCTCTTGTTTTTTCCTATGTAAATCTAGGCAACTGATTTGATAGATTCCTGCTGTTTTGTTCTTTGGTAACTGGTCCTTTGACTTGTTGCGCAGTAATTTCTCTATACTGAAATTATTTTGTGGGGCCAAGGTAATGTATTTTTTTAAGATGTTGTGGAATTTGTAGTGCTTACTTGGATGGTAACTGAATTTTTGGAAAATCATATTGTTTTTTTGTTCAGAGAGTTTAATGATCTCTTTCAAGTGTTTGTTTTTTAAATTGTGCTATTTTCTTATCAATGATCTGTTTGTTGAATCCGTTATTAATTGCTGTGTTGACTATGTGTTTGTATTCTTTTTTATATTCTTCTTCTGATAATAGAGTAAAAACCAATTTTAGATTGTAAGGATTCCTTATAAAATCAACTGCAATAGTTGTGAGAAAAAGCTATATAGGAAAAACAAAAAAGAAATTTGGATATCAGACTAAAGGAACATTAGAGGAACATAAAATTAAAACAAACAGAAAAGTTTGCTGTCGCACACCACTTTTGGATTGAAAACCACAACATTGGCATCAATATAAAATTGTTAAAATCTCTAAATTCACCAACAGAAACTGCACATTTGGGAAAAAATTTACATAGTAAAAAACAACAATAAAGTGATTAACTTTGAAATCCCAGCTTTAAATGAAGTGTTAAAACGGTGCGCCCCTAACACAAGATGGCAACAGGACGATAGCAGCTGAGAGGGGGAACAAGAAGATGGCGCCGTCACCCAACGACTGACGATGGGACCAAACGGTCTTGAAAACGTTTCCTGTTTTTTAAAACAATTTAAGTGAAGGTGTGTAAAAAAGAGACTCAAAATGACCTCAAACATGAAGAATACTAATGAACATGAAGAATGTAATAGTGCTTCTATTTGTAATATTCTATACAAAAGATTTTGTAGGGCCATTCGAATTGCTTCAATTTCTCCATCAAAGTTAGTAGTTCCATTACTTAAAGATTTGTAATAAGAAAAGAGATGACATGTGACTCCAGCCCCTGCTCCATTTTGGTTTGATATCAATGATCCATCGGTATAAATATGGAGCCACTCATGTTCTGGAAATCTAGTATGGATTGTCTCTAATGCCAATAATTTTAGAACACTAGTTGGAGTATCACTTTTCTTAACTTCTTCTGTCAGGTATAAATAATATGTGATGTCTAATGTATGTGTTGGATTGACTTTAGATATAAAGTTTTCCTTTGAATTAGGAAGGTATACATTCTTCTTGATGTCTTGATTTTGGAAAGTAAGCTCTCCTGAGATTTTAGTGTATGTGTAAAATTTCTCTTGTTCCATGTATTGAATGGGAGTCTGATCAACTTTTCGTGTTGAATAAGAGCTGTTTTTTCTATTTCATATTCAAGGGGTATTGGTTGATTAGTATTTCCATAGCTGGTATTGGTGTGGTTTTGATAGCACCTGTAATTAGTCTGACTTTGGTTTTGAAAGATTTGAATTTTTTTTTGTATTTGCTGTTACAAGAACTTCGCTGCAGTAAGTAAATAATGGCTTTATATACACATTGTATGTTGTGTTAAGAGTTGCTCTGGAACATCCCCACTTCATTCCTGTTAGACGTTTTAACAGTGAAAGGTGCTTTTCTGCTCTTTGTATTACATGAGTAGAGAAAGTCATGTGAGTGCAACACATCAGATTTTTTAATGTTTTTATTGGCATGCCTATTTTGTTTGTTATGCTTAAACATCCAAGCTCTCATATAACTTACTAAAACATCACAAAAGTTAAATTTTTGGAGATAATGAACTGTTATTTCCCTTTTGTTAATTTTTAGCTACCAAACAATTGCAGTGTTACATTTTGTGTTGACAATTGATTGTAGGTTCGTGGTGGTTTTCTGCCAGAGTCTACAGTGACAACCATTGCAACCAACAGTCGCACTCCTGCAGCCGAAGCCAGTGGAAGTGCCGAACCAGGAGACCCAGCAACTGCCAGACTCTTTGCTGGTGCAGACAGTTCTCCATTAACTCAGCAGAATATTGATACTTCCCAGTTACATCAGTCTCGAGTTGGCCTGCTCTCTCAGGCATTTATGCTTATTATTGTTGTAGCATTCCTTTTCAGTGAAACACTCTCAGAGTTTTGGAAGAAAAAGTAAGTCTAAAATTAGAATAACTAATACAGTAAAACCTGCCTAAACTGGATGCTCCATATACAAAGCCTGGAAAAATGGAAAATAAATCTCAGCACAGCTATTTCCCATGTTAAATAAAACACTAAGGCTCGTTTCACACTAGGACACTGGCAAGGGTCACCGGTGTTTGTGGTGAACACTTCTAGATCACTGGTGTCTGACATTGCAGGTATTGCCAACTGATTAGTTAGTGAAATGGGCTTGAGTGAGGAGGAACATTTATTATTCTATTGCTATTTAGCCTATACAAGTATATTTTTTGAGCTACTTTTCATCCGTGTTAGTTAAATCCATTGTGTCATAGCATTATTTCTAAGCACACTTTACTCCAGTAAATTTATATTATATTTGTGTTTAGTATTTGAGTGGTTATTGTATTTAATATTAATTTTGCATTGAATGTTTGTGTACTTAATTGAACTGAACTGCACCTGAGCATGAGCCCTGTTCTCATTTGAGTGTCAAAAACTTTTTAATCAATAATATTATGGTAAATAAATAAAATTTGTTATTGTAGCAACATGTGTATAAATAAATGTAACTTAGAATAACATTTTAACTGTGTTTTTTGGACCGTAAGGTCTTAAGACGATAAGACACACCCTTAATTTTGTTATGAACATTTTAAAATACAAGTTTTTTTAAATTTTCTCTTCATTCGCCCTGTAGGAGCGAGTTCATCCATTTTGTCAATTCTTCTTGCATTGAGACTGCGTAATGGTACACTTGCTATCTGTTGCTATAGTGATCGCTTTTGATATCCCAAATAGCAGGATGACTTTTTACTTCACTTATAAAATCTTCAGTGTTAATCAAATCTAAACTCATGTCTACAGTGTGTATTGTATACGTATATCTATAATGAATTTTTCGATGTATCATTGTGCTTAGAAATGACTGTCTGTCTGTTGGCAAATCTGCTATGCTGTGTCTGTGATCTGTGTCCCGATATGAACACCCCAACTCAAACTAATGGATGTCCAGTGGTGATGCTCTGAACACAGTGACCTTGTCTGTCATATGTAGTGACGGTGAGACACTGCTGCGTTACAGTGGCTCGGTGAGGCAGTATAGTGTCCCGGAGTGAACACCCCAATTCAAACTAATGGATGTCCAGTGGTGATGCTCTGAACACAGTGACCTTGTCTGTCACATGTTGTGACGGTGAGACACAACTGCGTTACAGTGGCTCGGTGAGGCCGTATAGTGTCCCGGAGTGAATGCTCCAACTCAAACTAATGGATGTCCAGTGGTGATGCTCTGAACACAGTGACCTTGTCTGTCACATGTTGTGACGGTGAGACACTGCTGCGTTACAGTGGCTCGGTGAGGCCGTATAGTGTCCCGGAGTGAATGCTCCAACTCAAACTAATGGATGTCCAGTGGTGATGCTCTGAACACAGTGACCTTGTCTGTCACATGTGGTGACGGTGAGACACTGCTGCGTTACAGTGGCTCGGTGAGGCCGTATAGTGTCCCGGAGTGAATGCTCCAATTCAAACAAATGTATCTCTATCAGTGACCATTACCAGTGTCCCAATGTGAAACGAGCCTAAACCACAAAACTGCTGAACTCTGAAACAGAATAATTTGTTGGAACAGTTTGTGTAACAGGTTTATGTGTAATGAATAGTTATGTTCTAAAGTTTTAAAGTGATAGCCATTAATTTGGAATGCAACTCTACAACAGAGCTGGGAACTGGTGCTCGCTGACTGCAGCCTGCTCACTGCCTTACTGTATGTTTAACAGGTACGAAAAAGACTGCTAAAGCTATCCTGCGAGTCACTGAGGTCTGCTCTACACCAAAATTTTAAGAACTGTTAGTGAGGTTTAACTTGGCATATGTTACGTCGAGACAGAGAAGCTATCAGGAATTGCATTAATCATATGAAAGTTTAAAATACAATAAAATATATACATTCAAACCTACTTTTTATTTACAGACCTTTATTTTAAATTATTCCTTCAATGTAATAAAATTCTATGGGATCACATTTTTACTTTCTCTACTATGTACTTAAAATAAGTAGAGGAAACATTTTGTTCTATTGAAAAACTTGATTTCACTAGAAACACATGTATTGAGATATCCTGAATAATTAAAAAAAATTGAAAAAGCTCTGTGTGCACATGTTTTGGTTAAACATCAAACTTGGAAATTATTTAATTAAACCAGGGACATAAAGTACTTACGGTTGTAAGTCACCGTTGGGGTATTTATCTCATATGCAAGATTTCCTTGTGGTCTACTGGAAAAATTATGAATCGGTTGGGGAATTCAGTGTCATGTTGGGGCCTACCTTGGTAGCGTGATGGTTAGCTTGTCTGCCTCACATTCAAGAGGTTGCGAGTTCGAATCTCACTTAGGGTAACTTATCCAGGTGAGGTTTTTTTCCGAGGTTTTCCCTTATCCTGAGAAGACGAATGTTGGGTAACTTAAAGCTCCATGGACCTCGGGCTCATTTGAGCATTTCACCCATTTCATTCATTTACTGTCCGATATGACATTACATTGGAGGACGTTAGCAATGTTGGTAAGTTGCCGTGGTAGCTCAGTGGTTAGAGCAGCGGTGCGTGAAGCAGAAGATCCGTAGTTCAAATCCAGACATTGGTATTGAATTTTTCAGTCCTGATTGTACCTCTCAATTAATTTTGGAATTTAAGTTCAGCATTTTCCAGGTATTCAACACAAGATTTTCAAGAAAACCTCCCAAAAAGAAAATACCATTTACATGCAAAAATCTTCAAAAATTTTTATTTTCTCCAAAACAGCTGTAACAATTTTGATAAAAATATCATATGTACCAGAATTTTGTACTTTTTTTAGTATGTGAGATGGAAACCTGTGAAAAGGAAAAAAGAAAAAGAGATGTTGGAATGATTGCATTCCATTTCAGGCAGGTTTTACTGTTTAATTCATTGTCAAATGAAATAAGCACGGCTTTGAAATCATTTATTTATTTATTTCAATTTGCTGTTACAGGGCATTGTGCCAGTTATAACAGCGTATACAATTTATATATTAAAATGTACATTCATTTCAAATAGTGATATAAAAATAAAACATAAAGGTTACATCATAGAACAAAGAAAAATAAAAAAGGAAAATATATATAATAATATATACAAAGCATAATCTTTAGATAACAGAACTTGACAGTGATAATTTCGTTTGTTCCAGAGTACCTCTTTATAGTCGCAACTGGCATGACATTGTGTTCAGGGTGGTAGAGATTGGAGTAGCACTCTGGTTTCCTTGTGTTCTATGGAACTGCATGAGGTAAGCATATTACCTCAGAAACTATTTGATAATTGAGACCGACATTTCTACAGGAGGTAGATGCATACTTTTCCAAGTTCAGTGAACTATTTTCGTCCAATATGTTTGTTTATTAAGGAAGATAGGATTATTTTCTTAATTATAATGTCTTTTGATTAACATTTATAAGCAATTATTTTTTATAAAAGTAGCTCCATGTAATTAATACCAAAGTAGATCCACAACAGTACTTATAATAATTACATTATTTACTGGTATCCATATCTGGTAATTTCCACTACTACACGTTTATATATTTTAATATGGTAATAGTCTACGTAATGTATAGATGCTTTTGAATGTAAATGTTTAAAGGGAAGTATTAATTTCAGGAGGAATGTTTCACAATTGAGGTAGGCATGTTCCCTGCTTCATTTTCTGCAATTGCAATTAATATCTTATGAAGCATTCAGTTGTAAAATTGTAACAGTACTGCAGCATTCATAAGACGGTGGGAGAAATTACAACAGTACGCGGAATAAAGATACCTAAAGGAGGAGCTTTATGAGAAATAGATTCCATTAGTTTGTATAATTTTATATTTTGCACAGGTTGTATAAATAATAATGTTCCTGTTAAACAAGAAAAAAGAACAAGGGAAATAAAAACAAGTATGTTAAATGGGATTCGAACCCATGTCAGCCCACACTGTTCATTTGAAACAGCACACCTTAGCCAGCCCAGCTATTGCGAATACTCGGATTTGCCTGGCTCACGTTTTATAACACTAGCACCAACACTGGAATAATTTTAGTTGTAGCCCACAACTTAATAGAAACACCATAAGAACATATGTTCTGCAGGTGCACTGAAGTTGAATCTGCAATGTTTGCAAGTTAATGTAGAAGGATTGCTGAAACATTGCTTTTCCAAACTGCGAGGTTATGTGAGTTGCGAGGTGACATGGCTGCCATGTCCTCCAAACAGCAAGGGAAGCATATGACTAATTAAATTCTCATACCACCTATGCAAGTGCGCCTGAGAATTAGGTGACTCTTCGCACAGGTCTCACTGAAGATGGGTATTTACTTTTGTGAAAGATAGTACAAACTTGTAGAGAAAAGCTTCCCCTACAAGATGAGCTAATGTTTAGTTCCCTACTCGAAAGTGTGAAGGAGTTTGAAACAATACAAAGTTTAAAAGTTACACTTAAAATGGAATGTTGTGCATGTAATGATAAAACACATAAAATTAAAGAGGAAATTCCAATTATTACAATGTTTAAAAGTTATATTTAAAATGGAAGGTTGTGCATGTAATGATAAAACACATCAAATTAAAGAGGAAATTCCAATTATATTTTGACATTCTTGGTCATGTAGTCTGTCCTTGATAAAGTATTGATAAATGCTAAAGGGAACTAATGGAATTATATTTGTTGCAGTCCAGAACAGTTATGGATTCTCAATCCGAAGCGCATCCTGAAGAAGTTGGATTTGGAGCCATCAGGCAAACAGCCTGGCCAGGACTATACAGCTGATAAAGCAAGGGCTGCTGGTATGCAAGTTTGTTAGTTGTTTTGTTTAGGGGCAGGAAGGCAAGCGTACTAACTTCCACTGGACTCGTCCTGGAATCTGTTACTGATTTAATATACAAGGGCTATTTTTTAAAGGACTGATCGGTCGTGAAACCTAAACTAAAGTGAAAGGTCAGTTGAAATTTTTATACAGATGTATTGGGTAATGTCTGTAGTATGCCCCTTGATTGTGTCACATCGCACTTGTCAGTTCTGAGTGCACAGTGAGCAAAAAAACATGTCTATACCCTGGGAGAACCAACCTGGCACTTAACATTACAGCTGCCTGCTGGCCGCTCTATCGCAGCATTGCCACTTTTTCACTTGCTGTCTGTTGCCAGTGGTTCCACTATAATAGGAGGTCCACCATTTTCCTTTTCTTTTTCAAATATTCTCTTACAGCACATACCATCTCCTGGGCGTGACGTTTTAGGGTTATTCCTGTACCCAATACAGGATTTTTTACTTTAAAAATGGCTTATAGTCCTGATAAACAAAATGCAGTGTAACCAAGGCCACTAAAATCTGTTACGAAGGCAACAAAACACAGAAATATGCAGCAGTAAACTATATAAAGTATATGAACTAATAAACTTACAATCCCTCTAGATACACTTTGTATGTAATTTGTCCATAAGTCACCTTCTTTCACTCTGCACATATCAATCAAACAATATATTGTTGTGAGGAGCAAAACGCGCGGAAGTCAGAAGCCGGGAATACACATATATATTGCAACCTGGGTGAGTACACACCTCTGGTCACATGGTGTATTTTTAATGTGATTGGATGTGATAAGCCAAGCTCCCTTACTTGCCCCCTATGAGCAGGTGACATGGCTGTCAAGTCCAGGTTAGATCTCCCAGGGTATAGGACAACAGTCTCCCACCAAATGTGAAGTGCGTGTTGTTATCTGATTTCTTTATTTAGAGGGATGCAATGCAGCTGAAATTCATCGACAAATGAGTAATTTGTGCAGTGAAACTTTCATGAGTGACAGCAAAGTGGGTAAACTGTGTGTGAACTTTGAAGCATCATGTACAGAAGCTCATGATACAAATGGTCAGGGAAGAAAACAAATATCAACTGAAGATCTTGTTCACCGAGTGGATCAGGCGATTTGAGAAAATCTTTGATTCACAATTTTTGTGTTTGATTCATTTCCCAAAATTTTAAGATGAGCTCTCTATACCATCGTGAATGAGATTGATCCTTCAGTACCGAGATGGGCTCCCAAGATGCTCTCCGACCATCACAAAACACAGCAAAAGGTCGCCGCATTAATATTTCGCTAGTGCTACCATAATGGAAAGATTTTTTTTTTAATAAAATTGTGACGGGGGACGAAACATGGTCCATTTCAACTGCAGCCTCATGCAGCATGACTTTTGAACGTCTACAAAGGGCAATTTAGAACAAGTGAAGAGGAATGTTGTCATCAGGCGTTGTCCTTTCTCACGACAATGCATGGCACACAGTGCAGCTGCAACACAGAGGCTGCTCCAGGATTTTCATGAGATGTGTTTGAACACGCACCATACAGTCCAGACTTAGCTCCATCCGATTAAGCTGTTTCCTCACATGAAGTGGCGGCTAGCAGGACAGCCTGTTGGCACAGACAATAAGCTGCAGACCAGCATAAAGAAGTGGCTGAAAGCACAAGCGGCTGCCTTACGACAAGGGAAAGTTGCTACCACACTATGAATAATGTCAATGTCAGACCTGCGACTATGTAGAGATGTAACATGTAGGTGTAGCTAAATGTTGCAAATAAAATATGTTTCATTTTCTCTGCAGTTTTAGTTTCGCAGCCAATCGAACCTTGAAACAGAAATAGCCCTCGTACATGTAAACTTTTTGTAATTCCTTATATATATACTTCAAATAAAATGTGTCTTTGTAGCACCAGTTAAGACAAATGTAAAAGTACAAAAAGGTTCAAAAATTGGGGTGCATGCAAGTATACACAAATTTGTATCAGCTTTGAGCCTCTTAATTACATACTGAGAAATGTCTCAGTATTATGCGCAAGAAAATACATGGATGACCAGTGGAACATTTATAGTGCAAAGATTTTTTATTATCTAATTATGTACTGAAGAAAAAATAGCTTTACAAGTGTATTTATGTAAGGTAATTTTACAGCAGAGGATGATGCGTGCTTTTCCAAGGACTGCTGGATCTGTTATGATAGTGACCGACAAGATGCAGGTCCGCTGATACAGCCATGTCAGTGCAGAGGAGATGTCAGCAGTGTGCATCATGATTGTTTACGACGGTGGCTCGTAGAGGTTAGATATAGATGTTACAGTAATTAGGGATTTGAAAACTTATAAAACAAAAATTAAGGAAAATTGAAGCTATTAACAGTGAAGCAACAGAATCTAAAATAAGAATAAATTAGAAACTAAAAGCTTCACTTATCTTAGTAATATTGCAAGATTTTCCACAGTTGACTAGTTTCAAGTTGTATCCAACTTATTTTCAAAGCTATCCAAACAAGTTACCATAATTACTGATGCTCAACTTAAAAAATCCATCACCAACCTCTGAAAACAAAAACCTATAAATATAATCTATTGGTGGTATTTCAAAATTTGTAACACGGTTCTTCTTTTTTAAAATGAATATCTTTTCCCAAACCATTAAATCTGTAGGTCCATTTAATTGTTTTTATGATTTAACCTCTGGATTAAGTTCATGATTAAATGACCAAAAATGATCTGCCACAGTCGATTTATCAATTTGTTTATATTTAGTATTTCTAAAATGCTCTTTTATTCTGGTTTCTAAATGATGCTTAGTTTTGCTAATTTAAACCCTGTCACAACCGAAACAGCTAAATTGATAAATGGCAGATATTTTTATAATTTGGAATTTTATCCTTTTTAGAAAAATTTAGTAAATTTTGTATATTAAATTTATTTTGAGGGACCAAATTTATTCCATATTCTTTAAAAAATTTTGTAAATTTTTATTGGCCCAAGGATGGTAAGAAAACTTTTTAAAAATGCAATTATCTTTTATTTTTTTGAGGGTAGAAACCTCTTTAACAGCCTTTTAATACTTAATATTTCTACCTTTATGTGTATGAAAACTGAGTTAAAACCCTTAATTACCGCATTGTTAATAATGTGTTTATATTGTGTTAAGTTCTTCCTTATTAAGGGATATATTTATTAACCTATAAATTAAACTATTGAAAACAGCAAATTTGTATGAAAAGAATTAAAACTTCTATTTTTTATGTAATTATCAGTATGGGTAGATTTTCTATAAATACCAAAATTCAATTTATTGTTATGTTTTTTAATTTTTAAGTCTAGGAATGGAAGGCATCCATTATTTTCTGTCTCCAAAGTGAATTGTATGGCTTTATCCTGTAAATTTAAAATTTTTAAAGCATCAAGCTTTAATAGGTTCAATTTTCCTTAATTGTAATTATTTTGAAGCATTTGTTCCTAGTTACAAGATGCCATTTTTATTTATGATGGATAATTTGGAAGAAACAGATAAATAATGCTTTAAAACTTTAATAGTAATTTTGTAATGGGTGAATAAAATGATGAGATATCTTATGTTGTTGCAGAGTTCAGCAAACCCAGACTCACTGCGCTGTAAAGTATGTGGTACAGCGTATGAAGTAGAGAGGGGGACCAGGCTAGATTGGCAACATGGCTTCACAACGCAACACTGGCTACAGACAGTAGCTATTGTCACATGTATGTGCATATCTGCAGCCGGAGCATGGGTCACCATTCAACTGTTCGAGGACCCTGTGATAAGAATATTTGCAGCGGGAAGTGCAATACTCATACAGTATGTCTGTATCAGGTAAGACATCACTTAATAGCTCTTTGTTGATTACGACTTCATTAAATAATAAGGCTGAGGTCTTTACGCTTATTTCATAATGTCTTAAAGGTTTACCTGATATGAATGAGGACATGGATCGTTACAGGATATAGGAGTCTCTTTATCCGGTTAATTATAATAACACTCTAATTTATTAACAAAACAGTATAACTGTTTTTTGTCGTTACAGTAAGTGTAGGGGAGATCACACGTTGGGATGTCACATTTGTAACTAATTTTTTTGTAGTTATCTGCTCTGCAGCTGACGTCTGGAAGTTCCATGTAGATGGTCGTTTATCCACAGTGAACTGTAGCTTACTTTGGCTTTGATGTTCTCTCGTAAGATGATCTCGTTATAGTGGACACAGTTTATCTGCAGTTCCCAAGAGTTTAAAATGGCTGACATTACACTAAACAGCTGACGAAAGAATCGCAGAAAGCAGTACTGCCAACATACAAATAAAGGCATGTCAAACCTCAAATCTCACAGGGTTAAAGTAATATACTTTCAAACGATAATAATGTTTGAACATTGTTACCACGTAACACATGATGAACCTACTCATCTTCGGCAAATCTTGTTCTGCAATAACACTTGAATAAAATCACTTCCGAGCGCTAAATATTGTAATATATTTAATTTAAAAGGTGAGTCAATTAATAACACTAAACAACACTTAAATTAATTATTTAGTGTTGAGACAGAATATTAGAATACCCCAAAAGAAAATCGTTCATGTAAATGTTTGTTAAAAGTGTAATTCGTTTTTTGGTGTTGGTATGAGATAATTAAATGACGAAAGCATGTTGATAAGGTTCATTGTTACGAACAACTAAGTTTGCACAAACACGTCATAAATCTTTCCATATTTGATTTTAATATATGTGTATAAATATTAGAATTGTTTGTGTTCCATAATAAAAGTAGGAGACGATGATTGGGATCGCTTCCCTAACGAGAAAGAACTATTTGCGCGGATGAATATGAAAAAGGCATTGTGTCGCGTAAAAACGACGCCAAAAAACAGTTCTCTAGCGTGTGTATCTCCGAGGTGGATGGACGTATTTTTATGTGTACACGTCATGAAATAGTAAAAGTGAATTTACTAAGTGTTTAGAGACCTTTAATTAAATTTTGGCGATGTTAGGGAAGTTGATCCAAAAATAAGACTTTCTACTGTGATATGATTTAAAAATTGTGAACAAGAAGGTGCAAATAAAATGTTTGACTAAAGTTAAACCCGAGTGTATGTTCATTCCATCCGTTACCAAGCCCTGAGATCAAAAAGATCTCATTAGCTAAAAGACACAGCGTCGTTAATAATCGCAAAAACAGCACCAGTGTTATTAATTGACTCACCTTTTAAATTAAATTGATTATAACAACACTGTTTTCAAACTTCTAAGAAAGGAAGATCATAATATATATTTAATGCACTACTCTGTAGCAAACACAAAAATAACAAAAGTAACTATATCTGCATTTATTGCTCTAAAAGAATCCAAGACAAAACCACACAAACACGAGCAGTACATCCACAGTTTGATTAATTAATATGTCATCTAAACAGAATTTTGTTTTAAAATCTATCGGTTGGCCATTCTGCAATGCATCCATAAACAAGGGCTTCTGTGGTAACATAACAGACGCAATAACACCAGCTATGGCGGTAGCTTTACCATGGTTATTTGTTACGAACAGTTGGCGGCACTAATGCAACCTAACGAGTGGAATATTGCTGCGTACGAGGTGTATTCAAAAAGAAGCCAATATAACACCAACCAGCAGAGGAAGTGCGCTGCAATTACTCTGAGTGGACATAGTGGCAGTTTAGACAACAATCTGCTGTTTGCTTTGTTGTGCTCTGACAATTAGTAAGTGATACAGTTCAAAAGTATTGGAAAGCACGAATGCTAATGGCTTCATTGCCAGATGCAAGGCACTAGAAAACAACAATTAGTAAGTGAGCCACAGCTGCTGAAGTAAACACGTGTACAGACTGCTTGTTGGACTAGTGACAAAGTGACAATGAAGAAACTTGAACAACGTATATGTGTGAAATTTTGCTGCAAAGCTTTCACATAGACAATCCAAATGTTTAGCCAATCAAACGAGGATTGTATGAGTCACACACAGCGTTATGAGTGGTTTAAGCATATTTAACACAGCAGAATGTTGGTCTGTGGTGATTCCAAGTGTGGACGACCTTCCACATCAACAGCTGAGCGGACGTGTGGATAGAGTTTGTGCTGTGATTTGCGGAAATTGTCATTCAACTGTTTGGGAAGTTACTGATGAAGTGGGCATCAGTGTAAAATCATGCCAGCAAATTTTGAGATGTGTCTTGTCAATGCAAAAGTCGTGCAGCGTTTGTTAATTGAAGATTAGAAAGAGCCCCATGTTGAAATCTGCGAGGAACTGCTTGCCACTGCTAATGACAATGAAAACTTTCTTAAGAGCATCATAGCAGGTAATGAGATGTGGGTTTGTGGCTGTGATGCTCAAATGAAGGTGTGTTTGTCCATTATGAATTTGTACCACACGGTCAGATGGTAAATGAGGAAGTCTGCCAGGGAATCCTAGTGTGCATGAGGGATGCTGCACACAGGAAGGGGCCTGAATTGTGGGAAAACAAGAATTTGGTGTTGCATCATGACAATGTACTGACTCATGCATGGCTATTTATCTGTAGCTATCTGACAAAACATCACATTCCCATTGTGCCCCATCCATGGTATTCTCCAGACGTAGTTCCAGCAGACTTTTTCCTGTTTCCCAAACTGAAAAACACATTGAAAGGACATAAGTTTCCAAACCATAGAGGGGATTCAGGACAATGCGATGAGAGACTTGCGCACCATCCCATAAAATGCATTCCAAGAGGCATTCCAAAAATGGAAGAAATGATGGGTATGGTGTATTGCCAGTAGAGGGGACTATTTTGAGGGGGGCAGTGCTTAAATTGTTATACAATAAGCAATAAAGGTGATATAACCAAAGCTGTTTCTTTTCGAGCACACCTCGTATATCAGACCTATCAATAATTGTTTTAACATACATATACTGCGAGATTTGAACCACAGATCTGCTCTACGTGCGACCACTCTTAACTACTTAGCTACCATGACAACATGCTGGCACAGCTTTAAATTGTTCAACTGATTCACGTTTTCCCGAGAGACCACTTTTGTAGTTTGAGCCTATCTAATTCATATCAGAAACTAACTAAGCAAAAAAAGATTTTGAACATAAGTTTACAGTTATCAGTTCACAATAAAGATTATTGTTTTTTGTTGTACCTATTTTTTGTAAACTCAGTGTTTACTGAAGGTAATAGTAATAATTTTGATTTCAATGTTTAGGTTCCTTGGATTGAACACAGTGGTGGCGTATGAACGTGCAAAAGTCTCAGCTCTCAGTATCGTTGGTGGAAGTGGCCATGTATCAACCATCAGCGAAACTGTTGCAGTGGATATTCCCAAGACTCCTGCACAGGCACATATCTGAGACACGTTTTTCAGGTAATTATATTGAGAGCAATTCAGTTGTGATTGATGAAATAGCAAATTGAAATCGTTTAACCCCTTCGGACCCCACCTTCAATTCTTTTAAGTGTGACAGTTAAGGTATGGCCTTCAAGCAAAAACAGACTTTATCAGTCTTGAGTTCAGTAGTACTTAAGGTCAAAGTTCACATATATGCCCCTTGCACATAGAGAACATAAGGCATGTGTTGTGTACGACACATGGGGTCCGAAGAGATTGATAATCACAGTTGACACACATATATGATAATCACTAAAGCCTGGATTTCTAATCACAATAAAATAGTAAAATAAGCAAGCAAATAAGCATGAAAAATGATGAAAATAAGCAGAAAAGCAAAAACGAATATGTGCAAATATGATGAAAAAATAGTTGAATGGAACTCTTACCTCATTGAAAGCTGTTGCAGTACACAAAGAAGGTCATCCTGAGATTTTCTTGTGTAAACCTCCTGCATCTGTCAGTGAAAAATGATTTTTATAATGAAGATGTTCTTTTGACGTCACATGTGCTTGACAGAAGCACTGTAGTTATTTGGTGAATTCCTCTTGAGTATGTGTTTCTTCACCAGAAAGCTTTTTAAGGATGGCAAGGACTAATGTTACTCAAATTAAACTCTGTATTTCTCCAAAATTAGTTATCTATATTTGCATAGACTATGCTTACAAATTGTCAGACTCTTTTTCTTAATGTTTTCTGAAGATAATAGCTGAAACTGTTTGGAAGTCATCTCAGAGTTTTCTTCTCAATATGACTTATACACAAAGTTCAAAATGGCATCACTGTTGGTTATTTCTTTTACTATACGATCTCTTGTCAGGTTGTTTCATGTTGCTTTTTAGGACCATGGATTACCAACTCGTTTCAGATTGGTATATTGTGTACACGCTATTACTTGCACAAAATATGTCTTCACAGCTTGACGTATGTGTTGCGACTATACAGATAATAGATTCATAATTTATTCTTCTCGGTTATCGATCATTGTATTGTTTCTTCTTTATTTTCACTCTCAATTGATGCTGGTCATGTTCCATATTACCAAACAATTTCAGATGCGATAGTGTGTCTTAAAAGAATAGATATAACATTCACATAACAGGAAACTGACACATTTTTGATGGACATAAGTAAATACAATAAATACCAACATGAATCATCCCATTAAATTTCCTGGGCACAATTTCTGCTATGCCCTTTACATAAACATTTTCTTGATTTTGATTTTCTCAAAAAGTTTTATTGAAGTACCACATGTTTTAGATATTTGCATAACACAAAAGTTAAATCTTCAATTTGCTGAGAATAATCTTTGAAGTCCTTAATTCTGAATGACTTGTATAGCTTTGCTGGTAAACCACAAGAGAGAGACACAATTTTACCATAGAAATTTATCTTTATCACAGAATTTATCTTTGGTTTTGACCCTTTCTGAGATACTTCTTGTTATTTTGCATTTTCAAGCATTTTTTTTATGTGGTAATTCCCTAAAATAAGAACAAATTAGAAACTAAAACCTTCACTTATCTTAGAAATATTGCAAGTTCTTGAAACGCTGACTACTTAGAAACCAGAATGAAGGAGCATTTTAGAAATATTAAATATAAACAAATTGATAAATAAGCTGTGGCGAATCATTTTTGGTCATTTAATCATGAGATAAATCCAGAGGCTAAATTATTAAAACAATTAAACAGACCTATAGATTTAATGGTTTTGGAAAAGATATTCATTTTAAAAAACAGGGACCGAGTTGTCAATTTTGAAATACCACCAAGAGATTGTATTTATAGGTTTTTGTTTTCAGAGGTTGGGAACAAATAAATCTTTTAAGTTGAGCATTGGTAACTATGGTAACCTTTTTGGATGGCTTTGAAAATGAGTTGGAATCAACATTTGTTGTTAGCTAATGCTGGATTTCAGACAATGAAGTCATTAATCCTCTTGCTCTCCAATATTTTTCACTGATGGATGGGGCACTAGAAGTGGCCGGGCATATTTGAAGGTGGTCTCGATCCATTTCCTCTTGCAGACCACATAGAGGACAGAGTGGTGAAGAATATATCCCAATTCTGTTTAAATGTTTTGCCAGACAATCATGTCCTGTAATCAACCTGAAGGTTGCAACTGCCACTTTTCGTGATTCAACATGTAGCTAGTCAGCGTTTGAAGAACTTGCACTATTTCTAAGATAAGTGAAGTTTTTAGTTTCTAATTTGTTCTTATTTTAGATTCTGTTGCTTCACTGTTAATAGCTTCAATTTTCCTTGATTTAATGGTAATTCCCTATTTGTTTTTTCCCTGATTATGCAAACAGCATGGCATTTTAAAGCCATCACAAGCAATCTGCTTTTAAAAAAATGTATTGCTTTAGCCTACTGTATGCTGATTCTTACAACAATGCATATTAAAGTTTATCTTGATTAACGAGTAGTAAACAGAAAGATAAACTTTTGTAGGAGAGTGAATAGAGAAATTCGTATGAATTTAACACATTAAATATTTTTACTTTCTCTACTGGTAAGTAGAGGAAGTATTGTATTCTATCCAAAAGCATTTTTAGAAAAAGGTCTGTGTGTGTGTGTGTCTATCTGTTAGTCTGTGGACAGCATAACTAAAAAATGAAAAGTCAGTTAAAAACCAAAGTTGGTATTTAACTTTAATGTCTTTCAAGGATCCGACACGAAGATTTTGAAGAAAATAGCCCCACCCTAAACTGTCCTTGAAAATGGCTCTAACGATTTTGATTAAAATGTCGTATGTTTAAGATATTTTTATGACAAATGAAATGTATATTTTGAATTTTTTGGCTATAGCCTATGTAGTCCTGTTTACTCTGGATGACTTTTGAATAACTTGTAAACCGTAAGAGATAGACAAAATCTTACTTTACAAAAAATGTAGATCTTGCTAAAACACACAATTTATTGAGAGGTAGAACTGGAACTTAAAAATTCAATGCCACAGCTGGCTTGTGTGTTTAAAAACACCAACAGTAAGTTTGTTGGCATAAATCCTGCCTATTAAGCGGAGGGTCTGTGGTTCAATCCTAGCTGTGGCATTGAATTTTTAAGTTCCAGTTCTACCTCTCACACAATTTATGTCTAAATAAATTTTTATGTAGAGTGAACCATTCCAGAGATATTCCTTGTTATTTGTATGAATTTCAGAAAACTTTAAACTTTTGTGAAATGGAACATCGTTCATTTTTTTTATATGTTAAGCATGCAAAGGGAACAATCTCAAAGCTTTAAAACATTTGACTATCGCACAAAGCCTACTGTATTTCCTTATTCCCCTTGCACCTACAAGGAAATAAACCATAAGATAATTTGTACAAATGTTTATCTCAACTAACATGAAGATATAGGAATAAGAGTTTGTAAGAATGGTTAGTACAAGAGTGGAGAAAGTCATGTGAGTGCAACACATCAGATTTTTTGTAATGCAAACTAATTTTTTATTGTTTTTTTCAGTGGAAAATCGGCCACGTACTGTAACTGATGACACATCATCGAGAATATCATCATCTTCGTTATTGGTACAGTATACCTGGGATAAATCACCATTCTCATCCTCTTGCCAGACAATGCATGAAATGACTTATATATTATATATTACATCTATGTTTATTTTAACATGGTAAATGTTCACTACCCTTTTTCTGTGAGGGACGTGAAATTAGGTTACATGAGACAAACAATGTATATAGTATAAGGGCAGGAGTTCCCTGGTTATATTTAAGACTTTGGGCAGTGGAGATACTAAACATTTCCATTGTTTATTCCCTTAAATAATGTGCATTAAACTAAGCAATAGCATAACCCGAAGTATTAAAAGAATATTTTATCTTATATTTAAATAGGAACTACATTTTAACTTGAAGCATATACTAGTCAAGACTACTTTTTATAGAGATATATGCTTGAAAGAAGGGAAATTTTTGTTCATATTTGCTCACATAATTCCAGCATTAATTTATGTTTGTAAATTTTAACAAATGTGGAATCAAACACAGTAAAGCGTTCATAATTAATTTAAAATTATATACACTCTTGCTTATTGTGCTTAAGGAGTTTTTACCTAGGGCATGTTCTGCAGACATTTGCCTGCATCTTCAGCTAAGCACTGTCAGGGACTTACAAATGAGTTTGTATTAACGAGGAGGCTTCCAGATATTTTTTAGTGAACTCGTTCAGCAGTGACCCATTTCTAGATTAGAAATCTCCATATATTGGAAGTTGATGACAGTATTGTTGTAATCATTCAGAGTTAAAACTTGAGCTTTAAGTTTTGTGCAACATGTTTTGGAGGCCAGTTATCCATTATTATCAAGCAAACATTGACTAATCTTAGCTGGTGGTGGAAGTGGTCCATCTGTAGTGGTGGTTTTGGGAACTTTCAAAAAGTGTCACTTGGGGAATTTATTGAAATTGAAGATTCAGTTCTTATTTCCAAATGAAAATTTGTTTCCATTTTACAGATTCTTTTGTTTCTGTTTATTTTTTAATGATTTTGATTACATATGTTATGATCTTTTCGTGCAAAAAGTTGCAAATGCTGATTTGTTTTTATTTAATTGTTTTTTGTTATTAATAGTTTGGTTCTGGATTTGTATTCGTGATCTTTTTGTATAAAAATGAAAACTACTGATTTTTTAAATACTTTTTGTTTCTGTATTTATATTCGTGGTTTTTTTGTGCAAAAATGAGTCAGAACTTTAAGAGGTAGAACTGGAACTTAAAAATTCAATGCCACAATACCTCTTAAACTTTGCCCACACACGGCTTGTGTGTTTAAAAACACCAACAGTAAGTTTGTTGGCATAAATAAATAATAATGAGTCAGAACTACTCATCTTTTTTAATAGTTTTCGTTTCTGGATTTATATTTGTGATCTTTTTGTACAGAAATGAGTCGGAAATGCTGATTTTTTAATCGTTTTTGTTCTGGATTTGTGATCTTTTTGTACAAAAATGAGTTGGAAATGCTGATTTTTTTTTTAATAGTTCTGGATCTGGATTTATATTCATGATCATTTTTGTACAAAAATGAGTCGGAACTGCCGATTTTTTTTGGTAGTTTTGGTTATGAATTTATGTTGTGATTTTTTTGTGCAAAACTGAGTAGGAACTGCTGACATTTTTTCTAAATGTTTGTTTTACATTTCCTGAGTTAGATAGTTATATAAGTTTACTCATCCTTTTAGAACATATACATGTTGTTGGATATATCAGGTTACATAGCCATATATGCACATGTTTCAGGTTTTGTCAGAATTTGAGTGCTTGGGAAACTCAATAAGATTTTAGTGAACACAACAGTTAAAAATTACACCATAAGAAATGGGTTCTACCACTAAAGACAGCGTTTCTTCAAATAAAAAGTGTACCGTTTGCCAAATATAACAATAACTGCAACTAAACTTGTATAGGAAAAACAAAGAGGAAACAAGGACCAAGAAGCACTTCAGAAGTTTAAAACGCAAACATTTAGAAAAAGTCAGCAGCAGACTTAAATCTGGAACCAAGACTGTTAAAACGCATAACAGCAAAACAGAAGTTGACTACATTTTTTATCTTCCCCAGAACAATTCTTTATGCAAATTCCTAGAAAGCAGTTTATGGGTAGAACAGCCTCCTCAAGTAGGATCATGTCAATGTCTGGCTGATATTGGAGGAAACTAATCTTCAAACATGGTCTGGAAAATTTAAAAGGTGAACCATTAATCAACTCGATTTTAACCCTGGAAATCAAAGTTAGAAATGAGAGTGAGTGAGAGTGACAGTTAACAGCATAACAAACTCAAAAACATGGCCTTCGAAATGCATCCGGACAAAAATAAGTGTAAGAAGTGTAAGTGAATCTGTAAGTGTCTATAGGTTGACTCAATTGCTTCTAAAACATCAAAAATGAAAGTCAATTAAATACCAAGCGTGCAACTTCCAAAGTTACGCCACAAATATTTCCAAGAAAATCCCCCACTGCAAACTGTTCTTTACATTGAAACTTTTGTATATTTTTTATTTTCTTGAAAACTGCTCTTAGCAATTTTAATTAAAGTATTGTATATTTAATATATTGATATAAGAAATAAGATTCATATCTTGAATTTTGTGTGAAGTCACCGTATTCGTTTCAGGCTTGCATAATTTTGAATTAGCAGGAGGCCGTTAAAAATAGGCAAAAACTTTCATAGGAAAATGTAGAGATTGTCAGTTTTTTGGAAAGTTACAAATGGATGGAGACTGTAAGATCCATGGTTCAAATCCTAGCTATGGCATTGAATATTTCGTTCTACCCTTTCCAACCTTGTCCTACACATGGCTACTGCAAAAAACAATTTGTATTGATTGATCCTATGCACAGTTTGTCTTAAGTAAACCTTTTCATACTATTAGGCATTCAAAATATTCCATGCTAATCGACACCTAATGAATGTGTCTACAAATATAACAAATAGTTTGACGACTATAAGCTTCACTTATCTTTGTATTTGCTGTAAGTTCTTGAAATTAAATGCAAACTAGTCTTGCGATATATTTATCGCATCATCAATGCCATTCTTGTTTATACTGGCAAGTTGCCATGGTAGCTCAATGGTTAGAGCAGCCGCTTGTGAAGAGGAAGATCCATGGTTCAAATCCCGGATTGTTTCAGTCCTGGTTCTACCTCTCAAACATTGCCGGAACATGTTCCAGAGACTAGTCTAATTTCAAGCCTGGGGCTTTTAGATGGCATTTTCAGGCTGATGGACTGTGATGAGATTAATTTTAATAAATGAGCATCACCTTAATAGTACAACTACAGTTTAATGCATCATATAAGCAGACATATCTTTTGATTGAAAATACAAGTATTATGTCCTCCGAAAGAATCAAATTCTTTCATATTCTTTAAATTTTCTTAGAAGCCCACTCTGAATCTCTCTTGTTATCACAAAACAAATTATATTTTTTGAGCTTTTGTCCTGTTGAGCATAAATGAACCCAAATTATAGCAACAAAAGAATCTGATTATTATTTATTTATGCCAACAAACTTACTGTTGGCATTTTTAAACACACAAGCCGTGTGTGGGCAATGTTTGAGAGGTAGAACTGGAACTTAAAAAATTCAATGCCACTGCTGGGATTTTTAAGTTCTAGTTCTACCTCTCAAAAGAATCTGATGTTATAACTAGGATCAGTTTTGGCAAGTGGCCAAAATATTCTTGTGTATATTTGGGGAGTGGTTGTATCCTTAGTGTGGTGGTAGCATTGCTGCTTACCAAGAGGGGCCCTGTGTTTGATTCCCAGTATTGGCATGGGGATTCTCTCCTACTGGGAGACCTGGTCCAGGGTACACTCAGCCTCATTAGGCCCCTGAGGAGCCAATTGAGGAGCTACTTGATTGAAAAGTAGCAGCCCCTGGTTGAGGAGATTGCATAACCAGCCGGGAGGGACCAGCACTGACCACATCGCACCTGTAGTACTGTACCTCCACTCATGACGCCTGTGGTGGACAGAGGTAGGGGACACAGTGGTTGAGCAGCAGGCCTTGGCCAGGGTGGACTGTTGTGCCACAGGGGTTATATTTGGGGAGTGTTTACTAAATTGACCTCATATTAAAGTAGGCCATGATGCTTACGTACAGGTATTTAGAGTTCTGCAGTTTATTTAGTAAGTTAACAATTTACATAGAATTTTCATGAAGTGCCAAAAATACTGTTTGCTTTTATACACTTGCTTTGAAATTCCAGTCTTGTCTTCCTATTATCATTAAGTGTCGCTCATCTGGAAAATTATAATTTTTTGAGATAGTTACAAAAACAGCTATACAAAAGCTAAAAGAACTGGACATTTCATAACATCTGTGTCAAGAACATGAATCACATCTAATGAATTGTGACTCTAAGCTACGTAAACCTCTCCTAAAGTTCTTTGAAAAACCAAAGTGTTTGTTAACATTAACGAAAATCATTCTGGAAGCCACCAACAATCAGAACTTAGCTGAGAATGTCAGCAAATGCCACAAAACATGTCGACAAAAATCTGGTGACCTAAGCAAGTACAAATTAATTCCTTAGTAATTTTTGATGGCTCTTGTATAATAATTCAGAGCTTAGCTGGTTTTTTTAAACTTGACTGCGTAGTGATATGACTTTTGAATAAAGGGTAAGAAGGTAAATAGATAATAGAACCTGTAAATAGATTTTAATGAGGCTATTATAGCGTTAAATTCATTTTTAAAATCTACTCCCTAATTCTCACTTATTGTGTAGTTACTGGTATGAAATGTAAATAATTTAAAGAGCATAAGAGACTCTCACAAATGAACAATGGCACTGTATGTTTTGCATTTTCCATGCGTTTTGAGAACAAGGTGCCAAATAGCAAGTCTTTCAGTGCTTCTGCAGGAATTCAACAGGAACGTAGGTTAGCTGCTTTTCTAGCTAATGTATCTAAATTTTTAGAAATCTCCCACTTAAGCTAAATGATGAATTATATTAAATTTGAGTCTGTTTCTAAAACATTTACTCTGAAATACATCTCAGAAAGTTATTAGTTTTACAAAGTGATTCAAATTCAGTCAGTTCAATTAACGTTAATGACCTGTAGAAAACTTGATTGTTGTGGATAGAATGGGAATAAATGGCACAAATACTATCCCAACTGAAATGCATTAGCCTTTTCTATGTGAAAAATTGTAAATATTTTCGATTTTATCAACAAATGTTTATACCTTTTATCAGTTTTGTTTTTGATAACATTTTGGAGCATATTTGTTACTAGGCATTGATTGTAATGTATGAGAAGTGTATGCATTATGCTTTTGACTAAAATTGTGACAGTAGAGTTGAAACATCAACTTGTCTTTTTGTACCTTATATTCTTTCCACCAATTATGTTGATTTTAAAACTTATGTTTTGGTGTTGTTCTGTGTACCAATTCTGCTTTATTGTAGATCGCCCTTTATTCAGTAACGCAGGATAGTAAAATACAAGTGTTAAAAACCTCTACTACAGGGTAACCAATTCATACAGTTCTTCTCACATACGAGTTGGTCAGTTGGTGTGCCAATGTAATTCTGCAGCTTAAAACTCATTTGTTCCTACAGTCTCAAGGAAACTTCTCTACTTTGGAAGTATTTTTAGTGTTTAGATGTGTGGCAGAAATTATATGTCCAAATGAAATAATGAGAAGGTACAACGTGCAGTTTTCTTATACAGCTTTTCCACACGTTGAATTCAAAATGGCATCCATGGATATGAGTTGTGTAATAATATTTTTCCACACGTTTGCTATCAGATTATTTGGTATTCCAATTATTAATTATGGATTACCAATAGATTATCCACCATTTATCTATACCATGGGATGTTAGAGTTGCAGATGTACTGAAGAAGGTATAGCGTTTATTTCAGTTGGTTACTTAGCTAAGCACTATTGTCTCTTTTTCAACATTTTTTGTAATCTTCTCTTAATGGTCAATGTTGGCCATATTCTATTTTACAAAGTAGCTTTGGATTCGATAGTAAAATTTACAAATATAGGTACAATATTCATATGGCAAGAAATTGACATTTTTGATGGGCCTAAATTTGACATAATAGATATTAGCATGAGCTTTCCTATTAATTTTCTTGGATACGGCATTTCTGCCACAGTACTTTTGACTGTTTTCAAAATATTCTTTCCCGAGATCTTCAGACAGACATGCTTGATAGTTTTAATGCTCTTGATTTTTGTTCTGTGTTTCTTTTCTTTCCATTCCAATAGTTTACCACAAATAAACATTTGAATGCTGTTTCCACATGTAATGTGGATTAAAGAATCATATTTTATGTGAATGCTCTTATATATAATGAATGTATGTGTATTTGTCATTAGAGGAAGTCATGTGAATGTAACAGATTTTTTTTCTGTGTTATAATCATGAGAAGCTGAATCATTAAAAAGTTAGTTGTTTCTGTTGAGATATATATTGCGATTACCCAGGATTAACTGTTTTGGCTGCTGCAGTTATACCCTTTGAACAATAGGCCAACTTGTATGAGAGAAACACTGGTATTTAGTTTCCAATATTCTCAATACTCATTTGAGGTGTGGGATGAATGGATTATAAGAGTGTTGACTTGTTCCTATCAAGAAATATATAAAATAATCAAGAATTTAAAAACTGAACAAAACATAATGAAAGAATTATGTGAGTTAGTATGGTATTAATGATGAATATCGAATCATTTTACTGTAAATATTATAAAACAATTAGTAAATAGATAACTCACTGCTAATATATATTATTTATTGTAATCATGTTACATTTGTAGGTAAAGGACTGGCTTTATTTTAACAAAAGAAAGAAGCATTAGCATATCACTGTAACATCTGATATCTAGAAGCTTTAACTGTAAGTTATGTTCTGTACTTAACAGATAAGAACAAATGGATAACTTTATTTGAGAATGTAAGGAAATACAGTAGAACAAAGTACATTTTTTTATGAAAACATTTCACTAACAAGACACTTACATGTGTGAAGGGTGCGATGTAAACCATAGTCATGATGATACATGTGGTTAACCATTCGGCCATTTTTGTGATATCGTAACTTCAGTTTAAAAATTATTTGCACAAAAAAGTGCTAAATTGTGGTGTAAGGGAATTTGATTCCGAACTTTTGACAATTTTGAGAAAGTATACATTTTTTAAATTTTTACAGAAAAATTCTCAAATCATTATCTGGATCCAATAGCAGTTTGCACTTTTGGTCATTTAAATGCTTAAATGTGACAGGTATGTGCAAGTTCATTGTATAATTTAGTTTAGATAAATTGTTTGAAATTTATAGAAATTAATATCAGTACAGTGTTTCTGGAAGAAGGGAAGCTATTAAAACATGAAATTATTTGGCAAGATACCTAGCGTTTTTTCTAGCCTAGCCACAGAACATGTGTGTATAAAAATAGAAGCAATATTAACAGGGAAGTATTTTTCGTGTATTGAATCCGGTTTTTTGAGTAAATTTATGTACACTCACATTGAACATTTCATAGGTGAAGCTAAGTGTAAATAAAGTGACTCAAAAAACGAGGTTCTGTACATAGTTTGTGTGCGCTTGCTTGTGTACAGGCGATCCGTGGTCAGGCCATGAAGCCTGGATTTTTTTATTACCAGAGCAGTGGTTCAGTAAGCTAAAGTTACCATGGCTGTGACATTCAGTTTTTAGCAGCAATGTATGCAATAAATTCATATAAAATGTCAATCCAAATTTAAGAATATTGCAAAATGATCCAACAACTCCAAAAACTACAGAAAAAAATTCAATTACAAGGGATACCTGCACGTTGTGGAATTGCTGGAAATGAAACTGCTGATTTTCTTGCCAAAAAAGGTTCAAATTTTTTTCAGAATACATAATCTATAAAAGGACCAATTAAAAATGAGTATAAAATCAAGCAAACTCAAACTCTTTGTAACAAATAAAAGACAAAAAATGGAATGTTCTAATTAAAAAGAAAGGGTGTGTCGTAAAGACACAGGACTGAAGTGAAACTTTTGTATTACAGGAAAACATTTTAATAATTCATTAATCACTTTTGAATAGCATAAATTGTGTTTATCATTAACATTCTGAACTGTCACTTCACCCGCACCTTTTCTCTCACGCCATGCTCTTGTTCTTTCTGTGCCTGACTTAGGCATATTCACAACAAAATTGTATATTTTAATGAAGAAAATAGATTATAAGCGAAGACAATAAACAATACTCGAAATGCCTTGGTTTTACACACATGTTTCAACAGATGCTCTTGGCAACCAACAGCTGTACTCAGTGATCGCCACGCTGCCTGAACGCAGTACATGCAACCACGGACAAGGAGAATGAAAGAAAGCGAGAAGAGCATATGCCTCTCTCTTCTCCGATACCCTAAGGCAAGCGAGACACTGCTCCCACTCTATCCAACACAGTGTTTACCCCCACCACTTTTTGTCATACAAAAAGGTTGTGGATCAGAATTTCAAAGCCCTCCCATAAGAAGATTCACTTTAAAAACTAGAAATTATTCCAGAAATCCCTCGAAAAACTGCCTTAGCAAAATTTAGATTACTTGTGGAACATGATTATTTGGCCAAACACCTGCACAAAATAGGAATTTATACAAATCGTCGATGCAACAAAGTAGAAGAAATGACTGAAGATCATCTGCAAACCTGTGAAGTTCTACCTGTTGGATCCACTACAGAGAAATATTGGAGAGCAAGAACACTAATGGCTGCATTGCCTAAGTCCAGCATTTGATTACATTTTTAGTTGGGTCTACCTTTCCAACTGTAGGCTACAATCATCTGTGAAAGAAAAATTAATATTGTGACAAAAGCTACAAAATTCAGTTCAGTTACTCTTTTCTTTTTTTCACTTTTTTCTCTGAGTGCATGACAACACAGTTTTCTTTTACTGACATATGACAGTCTACAGTCTTCCTGACCTTGCAACTCACAGATGTACAGTCCTTTCGTATCCCTGTTACACTATTTTCTGTCTTTCAGTTCTTCTCTGTCTCGCAAACACTAAAGCCGGTGTGTTGCAGTCCAAACTTTTTGTATCCAATAGAATTGCACACAAAGAAACAGTGTCACACTATGATTCATTTTGGTCCAATAAAAATGACAGTTCACGTAGCAACAAACAAGTGAGAAATAAACATGGCGGATGCAAATATTAATTTCCATGAGTCTGTCTCAGTAGGAAGAAAAATGTATTAGAAGTGAAAGACATTGGTGGACACGGTCATAAGAACAGGACATGGGCTGAGGTATATTGGGTCTGCTACAAAATGAATTCAGGTTAGAGCACCCGGAAAACTAATGCAATTTTTCTACAAATTGAGGAAGATTTATTTCTGAACCTTTTACATCGTGTAGAAGGCAAAATTACACACCAGGATACAAATATGTGACAAGCACGAAAGAGATACGGAACAATTGTAATGGTTTTAATCTTAGCCAGGAGATTTGAACTCATTTCATAACATAAAATTTAAACATACTGTTAAGTAGATTTCTTATAATTTATGAAATCTAGTTATGTAATAACCACCTCAGTAATTTATGTCAGTGGTCACAAAAATCATTAATGAATCTTCCAGAATAAATTAAACGTTTTATTAACATACCCATCACATTAAAAGTGCCACGAGCCGTACACACACAAACGGTGACTACCTGTTGCCTGCACAGTCCGCCATATTGCTACGTTACACATGCTGATTGGCCATTTTTAAGTAGTTGGTTGAAAAAATTAGATGCAACTCAATCACATTGTATACAAACAGGTTGGGTACAAAAATAGAATAGAAATTGTATGCAACCCTCGGTGTCTAGTTTTGTTGCACACAATGCTGTGGACCAAAAAGTTGGACTGTGGGACACCAGCTTTACTCTTGATGATACGACCACTCAACACTCATTAAAACTGCTTCACTATCTTGTTCCACACTCACTCAAAACTGACTAAAAGCTGCCTCACTCACACACTCTGCAAACTTTTATACTAGCGGTGACATAGTCAGATCTTAATCAAAAATGCTCTTTTTTCTGGACTTTGTCAGCAGCTAAAAAATTCACAAAGATTCTAGTAAATTGTTGGTAATGCTGCACTGATTGTTGTCATGTGTTTGCTCGCATGAGTGGTATGGGGTAGCTTGACGACCATCCTTTGTTGTGTGTGGAAGCTGCGTGATGTGGCAACTTGACCCCAAACCTTCCTTTGATGTGCACTGTGCAGTCGGCATCAAATATCAATAAAATCATCTATTGCTCCATCATATACTTTCATGAAACTGTTTAAATATTCTGCAATTGAATTATAACCCAACAAAAATTGTGGAAATGTATTTTTCCACTGAAATAACTGTTCAATGGCTAAAAAGATAATTTTCATTTGTTCTTGCACATAACTGACGTGGGTGAAAGCTCTGGATGTAAGCTGTTGCAGAGATATTGTCAATGTGTGCAGACTCACCTCTTCTGCATATGTTGGATTACGTAGCATCATATTTATTGTAATACTCGTAGAGAAGCTTACACTAAACACAGCAACCCTTGTAACAAATATTGAATTTGTAATGCAGTGCAATTAAGGCTGGTCCTTTGTAGTTATTTTATTATTACTAATTGTAATATTTCACTTAGAATAACTGTACATATGTGTACAAATAAGAATAATGTTAAAAAAAAATAGTACAAATTATATCCCATAAGACAAGCAATGAAATGTAACAAAAAACAAAAGGGAAAGCACATGTTAAGAAGTAAGGTATTTATGCTGTCACATCAAATTTGAGTATCATTTTTAATATTTTTTTTTTTTTGTGTGTGTTTTTTATTATGGAAACAAACGGTGAAATGTTTTTATTTCTTACTAAATGACATGCATTTCTTATTGCTGTGAACTTACTACATTTTACTTGTATATGGTATAATTTCTGTAAGTGTTCTTATCTTGTTATTCTTGATGTGATGAGGGAGAAATTCAGTTGTTTCTTTGTGTATTGAATGTAATGTTTCAACAATATGGTTATTATGATTGATGTCAAAGTCTGTGATAGATAATAAATCTACTGTTCTGATTATATGGTGTTGTTCTTCATTGTTTTATTCCATTTTCTACCCTTACATATTGTAGGCAGGGGAAGTATCTACCAAAAGTTACGTAGACATACAGCAGCTTTATAAGAGGTTTGTACATTCAGGGAGTATTGGCTTGTGAAAAGAGACCTAGCCTAGCAAATGAGAACTCCAAATACAAAAATAAAAAATCTGATGTGTTGCACTCACATGACTTTCTCTACTCTTGTACTAACCATTCTTACAAACTCTTATTGCTATATCTTCTTCGTGTTAGTTGGGATAAACATTTGCAGAAATTGTTATTGCTTATTTCCTTGTAGGTACAAGGGGAATATGGGAATACAGTACGCTTTGAGCGATTGTCAAATCTTTTAAAGCTTTGAGATTCTGTTCCCTTTGCACACTTAACATAAAAAAATGAATAACAGTGTTCCATTTGACAGAAGTATAAGTTCTCCAAAATTCACACAAATAACAATGAATATCTCTGAAATATTTGACTGTAAAAAAATGATTTAGACATAAATTGTGTGTTTTAGCAAGATCTACATTTTTTGTATAGTAAGATTTGATCTATCTCTTATAGATTACCAGTTGTGCAAACGTCATCCAGAATAAATAGGACCACATGGGCTATAGCCAGAAAACTCAAGATATACATTTCATTTGTCATAAAAATATCTCAAACATATGGTATTTTAATCAAAATCAATAGAGGCATTTTGAAGAAAGACAAACTTAAATACCAACTTTGGTTTTTAACCAACTTTTTGTTTTTGAGTTACGCTGTCCAGAGACTGACACAGATACACACATGGACCTTTTTCTAAAAATGCTTTTTTTTTTTAATTCCAGTGAAATCTTGACATCTAATTTTTGGGTGGAACGTAGTAGAGAAAATAAGAAGTTGTAAAGTTTTGCCTTGGAAGCAATGGAACTTAAAATTTTCTGTAAAACAATTCTATGTTAGACCGTATCGAAAGCTCTGGAGAGATCAAAGAACCTACTTGGTACAATGTTGTCTCTGTGTTTTCATAACAGTTTAAGAAAACATGTGACTGCACTAATGTACTCGTACCATTACTGAAACCAACTTTACTTTTGTTACAGTAGAGCTCTGCTTAAGAGAAACTCAGCTTAACGAAAACAACATGGAGGTTAGGGATAGGGATGCACATGTAAGAAAGAATGAAGGAACAAATGCAAGATGCTTAAATGTACACTGACATTGCCTGAACAACCGCCAATGTTCTTTTCTCCCCAATCCTAAATTCCAGCACAGGTACTTGGTGTTGTGTAACTTCTACCCGACATTCAAAGAAATACAGTACTTTTAAGAGGTGGAATCAGGACTGAAAAATTCAATGCCATAGCCGATATTTGAACCACGGATCTTTTGCTTATTGAGCGACTGCTTTAACGACTAAGCTACCATGGCCAACTTGCCAGTACAACATTAAATTCCCCAGCCGATTTGTACTTTTTAATGTCATACTGGCAAGTTAGCCATGGTAGCTTAGTGGTTAAAGCAGCCGCTCGATAAGCGGAAGATCCATGGTTCAAATCCCAGCTGTGGCATTGAAATTTTCAGTTCTGATTCCACCTCCTAAACATTGCCCACACATGACTTGTGTGTTTAAAAACACCAGCAGTAAGCTTGTTGGCATAAATAAATAAGTACAGTACTGTTGTAACTAGGGCCCAGATTAATGACTGCATCTTTTTTCTGATGATGCCAGAGTGATGCTATGTGGAAAATATACACAGCTCATAACATTTTGAGTAAAATTAAATTAAAGTGCTTTTAAGGGTCATTTTTTAAGGGTATTGTTAAGTTCAGAAGTAATATTTAAGTATAAATCTCTTTATTCTTTTTCCGCGAGTTTGGTTGCATTATCCTTATATTAGTACAATAAAGTTTCAGAACCTCAAAATACACATATTCTGGAAAATCTGTTAAAATTTGGCTCCCCTATTCATTTGTTAAACATTTGGACTCAACAACCACAAGTTAATACATCCAACTCAACCGTTTATGCAGGCAATAGAGACAGGCAGAGTTCAAACAAGCATCTACTGCCTTGACCACCTGGCTGGGAGGTGTGCAGCGACGACCCGCCCAGTTCCCTGGAGGGTGACTCAGAGGCCCCACTCCAGTGAGAATAGCAGAAAACTTGGCAGAGCCAAGAGGAAGTTTCAACTCACAAGACTGCGCCATCTGTCCGACGTCTGTCGACATACAGCTCTGGAGTCGTCCTGTAACATGAGAGAGGGTGATGAAGTGGGAGAGGAGAGCCGTCGTAGAAACCATCGCCCTAGCATTCGTCCTGCCGACCATGGTCAGAGGAATCAAACCCGGACCCTCCCGAATGCAATCCTTACGCGTTACCGCGGAGTAACCATAAGAGATAGACAAAATCTTACAATGACCAGGGAGCGGGGTTTTAGTAAGTAAACATAGGAATAAGATTAACAGCACGGAGTATAGAGCCGGCAGGTAGCGTGAGGGCTATACTGCCTTCCACTGTGCAAGGTCGCCGGCCGGCGCTTGCATGGTTAACTTGATGAAACCCCGCTCCCTGACAAGGACAAATAACAAATACGGCTTCTTTTAATATCACTTTATTTCTTCTAAAACTGAATCACAAAACAGGGCTCTCTGTTTTATCGTGAACACAATTTACAATTTGTCGTGACCTTGTAACTCACAACTGTTGTGTTCTATCGCATAACCTTGATACAAATACAGTTCACAGTACATAACGGGAAGGAGAGGTGAGGAGGGGAGGGGAAAGGGGAGTGAAGAGGAGGGGAGAGAGGAGAGACGAGAAGATGGAGTGGGAGGAGGGGAGAGGAGAAGACAAGGCGCGGCAACGCAACGCGAGCTGTGTGACCTGTGAAATGATGCACATGCACACTATAAATATATTTACACTATTTTTATAAATGGTGCTAAGTAGCAAGAAGTATGCAAGATAGAACAATAATTAATTATATAGTGTTTAATACAACATTGTTATTAAATTCGGAGTTCAGTAATACATTTCTTATTTTCATCTTCACAAATTCCCGTTTGTAAGACTGTCCCAATTTTTCGGCAATAATGGCGTTTAAAAATAGGGGTCTTGTTTCCTCGGTATTATAAACATAGTTCTGTACAGAATCTAGCCATACCTCTTCTAAAATAAATAAATAAAGTGAAAGGTCTATAGTCAATGTCATGTTCAGGTGTTGCCAATACACATGAAATCTCTATTATTTTCAGCTTAAAAACCTTCACCCCGTGCTTTAGAGCAGGCGTCGGCAAACATGTACTCAATGAGGCCTCGCAACTATGACGTGTCAGGGGCAGCGCTTACTCTGTCTCCCCCTCCCCCTCCCCCTCCCTCGCAGCCTTAACTGGCACTGCATACACACCGATCACGGGCGGACTGTCCTCTCGATTTACCTGCACCTCTAAACATGTCTGTCAAAGTGTAATTTAATACTAAGACTTAAAGATAAATTTCTGCGCTTTAGAGCGCATGTAATTATTCCTGGTCTATTAAATTTGATATTTAGAATAGCACTTTGATTATTTCTTGTCTCATCATGTAAGGAACGTAAGGTGTTTGTTGTGCTCTAAAGTTCAAAAAGGCACTCATCAATGGAACATCAAGCGGCATTATGATACATGTCATATCACCATACAATTATAGACAAGCATGTACTCAGAAATTTATACCACGATTTAAAGTAGCATAACACTGACGTAATGTCTTTCATTCGTTTTTTTATTATTTTTTTTATTTTTTTTTTTTATTTTACTTTTTTATTTTTATTTATTTATTTATTTATTTATTTTTTTTTTTTTTAAAGATCTAGATCGGAGGAACCAACTGCAACAGCTCAAAGAGCAATATTCAGATAATACACCTAATATTAATTGAAATATTACAACTGATAAACAACTTCACGCCAGCTATGCTGTTGCTTTGGAGATTGCTCAGTCACTGAGGTGTTTAGTGATGGAGATTTCATAAGAAATGTGAGAGTAAAGTTGCCAACATAATTTTCCCTGAATAATATGATATGTTTAGTAATATTGCATTATGACCACGAACCATACAGAGAAGGATATATAAAATAGGAGAAATAGCCGAAAAAAGACTACCAACCGAGGTCCATGAATTTATAGCCGTTTCTCTCGGGTTGGATGAAAGCACTGACAACGTTGACACAGCACAATTGGTAATTTTCACTCGTGGAGTTACTAACAACCTCTCGATACAAGAATATATGCTTCAAGTCATTCCACTTAGGGAACATACACAGGGACAGAATCATTTCAAGCATTTTAGAAATATGTAGAAGGAAAGAAACTGAATCCAAAAAAAATCTTGTATTGCGATTAACAGATGATAATTTGCGTGCTATCCTGAGAGTGGCTACTTGTGGTATATCACTAGATTTTCATGGTACATTGCAAATAGAAGTGAATTGAAATATATTGCTCAAATATCTAGGCCTACCTAAAGTATCGTAGACCAAAATAGCTGGATTCAAGTATATGTACTATTTCTTATTGTACTCTGTAGCGAGCGAGTCCAACACTGACACTGAACGAAGGTCAATGCCGTCCCCTGTTCTACATTACGTCATGTGTATTGCGGGTTGCATGTTGAGACGTCATACTCACCCCTCATTGAGTACAGGTTTGCCGACGCCTGCTTTAGAGCGTTAGAAACATACCATTTGGCAGTGGCGGCTCGTGACTTGTCGCAGTGGGTGTGCAGAATATTACATCCTCTCCACCTTTACTCCCTTTCTTTCTCTAACACACACCACACAATTCTAATTCTAAATTCATATGGGCAATTGAGCTCTATTTTTTGTTTTAAGTGACCAATATCACAAGAACTGTTATTTGTCCAGACACCATTTCTCCCACTCGCAAACAATAAGCGCGAAAAACAGCTTCTCTTATAAGAATATACCCGAAAGATTATCTCCTCCAGTTTCGCCATGTTATTCATTTCCACACTTTGATAGATTCAAATTTCCCGCTATGAGCAGACACAACTGTATGCAACTTGCTGCCAGAACACAAACATAACAAACAGTAATAAACACTGTAACAAAATAACTATTCCAAACTGAAGTATTGGCCTTAGTAAATTACGACATGAAGAGTAATTATATGCATTTATAATCGTTTAATAAGACTAGATGTAGATAATTCCGTTTATAACATTAATATAATATAGAAGATGGCTACATTATATTTAGAACCGTCACGTTGGCTGCCTAGTAAGTTCTGCTAAACAACGGGAGGGAAATGCTCGTAGCAAGGAACACAGAGGGACTTGTACGAGAGTGTAGTGCGCTTGCGCGGTAAGAATCGCATGTGTTGGCCTTGTCGATTATGCTGCCTTAACTCGCCGTACTCTTAAATGCAAGTTTTGCACCGCTCCCTGCATACCCCTCGCCTGAAAGCTACATTCTAAACTAAACTAAACCCTGGCGCGACAGCCCACAAAGGGCCAAGACCTACCGCCCAGCCGCTGCGTCCCCCACCTCTGCCCACTACAGGCGTCATTGGTGAGGTGCAGTATTGGAGGGTGGGACGTGGTCAGCGCCCCGAGCCCTCCCGGCCGGTTATGCGGTCTTCTAGACCTGGGGCAGCTACTTCTCTATCAAGTAGCTCCTCAATTGGCCCCCCCGGGACCTAACGAGGCTGAGTGCACCCCGTGCCAGAGGGGATAAAATCCCCATGCTGGTACCGCGCCAGAGGCTAGCGCGCTACCAACTGCGCTACGGTCGAAAGCTACATTCGCCAGTCGCAAAATCGGGTTTATGCGCCTCAGCTTGTTGACTGCATGAGCTGACATTTGCTAAAGAGGGCGCGGGAAAATTAAACGGGCAAGTTCATATACGTACAAGAAAGTTGGACATTCGACTTTCTCATATGCATGTCTATACACATTCGCATGCGGAACAAATTAGTGGGTGTGCCGTTGCGAGTATGCAATCCCCCAGGAACCGCCACTGATCTTACGTATACTAGACTCTGTGCCTTTGAGAAAGCACTTAAGAGATTCTAGTGTGATGAAGTCTTCCTGAGTCATCCTCACCTCCGTGAACTTTTTATTAGCCTTGGCTACAATAGCTTGCCAGTGTTCTGGAACAAACACCTGCCGGTCAATATTCTTCCTAGCATTCTCTATTAAACCAACGTTCCATGAGTGACCAAGAACTAGGAATTGGTGATCTACAGTTTGAATATTGGTGTTACGGATAACATACACCAGACTTTGGCAATGAAATGGCTCTTGTCTTGTCCCCCCTGCAACCCTTGCCCTCATTACGAAGTCATTTTTCAGCTTTCCTCACCCTCTTTCTCCAGGTGGTTGAAGTGTAATTTCGTTACTTGATTCACTAGGCCTATGAGCTGCTGGATTAAAAGTAGGAGCAATGTCACAATCATCTGAAAAAGACGGGATAAATCAATATAGAAGTATGTGCTTAACAGTATTTCAATGACAACATGATAATAGGCAACACTGAGCCTAGGTCTAGAACAAATTGTTTTAGGTTATGATGTGCTTTTATAACAATAAACATTGAAACTAGTATTTTCAGTTATAATATGCATGTAACAAATGAGTAAAAAGTCCTAGAATACTACAATTATTCAAAAAAGATTACTTACAAAAATTCTAATGTGTTGCACTCTCATGACTTTCTCTACTCTTCTACTAACCATTCTTACAAACTCTTATTCCTATATCTTATTCGTGTTAGTTGAGATAAACATTTGTACAAATTATCTTATTGCTTATTTCCTTGTAGGTACAAGGGCAATATTAGAATACAGTAGGCTTTGTGCGATAGTCAAATCTTTTAAAGCTTTGAGATTCCGTTCTCTTTGCACGCTTAACGTATAAAAATGAACAACGATGCTCCATTTCAAAAAAAGTTTTGAGTTTTCCGAAACTGACACACATAACAAGGAATATCTCCGAAATGGTTCACTCTACAAAAATAAATAAAAAAAATAAATAAATAAAAAAAATTCAGACATAAATTGTGTGTTTTAGCAAGATCTACATTTTGTATAGTAAGATTTTGTCTATCTTTTACTGTTTACGAATTATTGAAAAGTCATCCAGAGTAAACAGGACTACATAGGCTATAGCAAAAAATTTAAAATATACATTTTGTTTGCCATAGATTTATCTTAAACCTACGACATTTTAATCAAAATCGTTAGAGCCATTTTCAAGAAAATCAAAATTTTCGAAAAATCTTCCATGTAAAGGGTAGTTTAAGGTGGGGCTATTTTCTTCAAAATGTTCGTGTCCCATCCTTGAAAGACATTAAACTTAAATACCAACTTTGGTTTTTAACCGACTTTTCGTTTTTGAGTTATGCTGTCCACATATATTTCCGGTGAAATCTCGACATCGAATTTTTGGGTGGAATACAGTACTTCCTGTAGTTTATTAAACCTAGTAGAGAAAATAAAAATGTGTATTTTTACTATTAAACAGAGATCTGCTTTAAAAAATTTGACAGTCGCTCAAAGCCTACTGTATTGCTATTTTTCTTTGTACCTATAAGGAAATAAGCAATAAGATAATTTGTACAAATGTTTATCTCAACTAACACGAAGAAGATATAGGAATAAGAGTTTGTAAGAATGGTTAGTACAAGAGTAGAGAAAGTCATGTGAGTGCAACACATCGTGCTTTTTCTTTTTACATTGATCTGCTGAATAGCCCGAGAAATGCACACTGTTTTGGTTAGTTGTATGTGCGTATGCTGTTCACACTTGCCACTCCTGGATCCGCCTCTGCTCATCAACACACTCCTATCACAAACGCAGCACTAAAGCTGCACTTTTCTTATCTGTGAGGGCAATAAAGTTCCGAGTATTGTGATAGCGCGCACAGGAGGCAAGCGTTACAGCACGGGGGGAAACAACTTCAAACACAGAAACGGTCGTCTTCTGTCTGTCAGTACCTACATGGGAAACGGCGGTCAGGTGGGTTATTTGGGATGCAACGCACAAAACTTAAATTAAGTGAATAATACCGGGTTCGATTCTCGAAGACTATAACCCTAGTTTTCTGTGCTTGTTGTAGAGGAACACTGGGGCAGTTTCTCATCAACCACTTCCTTTCCCTTTTTTACATTTCAGATGGCGTGGGACTTCCGTGCGTCAGTGTCGCTTATCTGCCTGCGGTCCTTGGCCTGTTTGGCTTCTTTGTTAGTCACAATAGATTGTCGCAGTGCGAGCTGTCCCCCTTTGTTGTATAAACTACACTGAATTTTATTTTCTACTCACTGTGACAGATGTTAAGTCCAGTTACTTTTAATGTCACTTTATTTTTCTTCTGAAACTGAATCACAAAACACGGTTCTCTGTTTTATCATTAACACCTCATGACCTTGCGACTCGCAACTGTTCTGTTCTATCATAACCTTGATACAAATGCCACTCACTGTACGTTTGGACGCTGTAGCGCATCGAAGTGTGATGACAATTCACATTTCGTCAATAAACACAACATCGAGCTGTCTGCACTACAAACTGTGTACCTCCTACGTCATTGCAGAGCCTATATCGGCGGTGGTGAGCCTCATGCACGTGACCCAATACGTGCGGTTGTCTTTTAAGATTTCCAATCGCTCATGACTCGAGCCATAAGGTCCTCTGCTGACGTTACAGGAGTGCCATACTCTTCATACAACTCCACAGAAAATAGTCGAGAGGTGACCATGCTGGCCATGCAACTGGTCCACTTCTACCAATCCATCGATTTGAACATGCGACGTTGAGTGGTGTATCAGTGAATCAGCCACAATTCTTACGCATCCAAATATTCATTACTTGCGTTATAGGAAACATACTTTCACAGAGAAAGAAATGAGAAACGAAGTTTAAATACGTTTAACTAAAGATTAAATGCTTATCTTTACATTTCATTGTTTATATTAATGTGTAACAGTTTGAATGCTTTACGCAAGGATAATGATACCAGACTAACCGGGCCAGCAAGTCAGGTATTGAAGTGTGAGCACGTGGGAGTAAACCGCATAGCCTATACTGACAGGCGTTGTTTGTTTTGCGGTGCAATTATGACCGTGCTGTAAACATCAGGTAATAAATATGTAATGTGATTGTGGGAAAACTTATAGATGAAGGGGAAAAATAAATAACACTGAAGTGGATATATATTAAGGTACCAATTGTCAAAAATGTGATGTGTTGCACTCACATGACTTTTTCTACTCTTGTACTAACATTCTTACAAACTCTTATTCCTATATCTTCTTCGTGTTAGTTGAGATAAACATTTGTACAAATTATCTTATTGCTTATTTCCTTGTAGGTACAAGGGGAATATTAGAATACAGTAGGCTTTGAGCGATACTCAAATCTTTTAAAGCTTTGAGATTCCGTTCTCTTTGCACGCTTAACATATAAAAAATGAACAACGATATTCCATTTCACCAAAGTTTTGAGTTTTCCGAAACAGACACACATAACAAGGAATATCTCCGAAACGGTTCATTGTACAAAAGAATTTATTCATACAAATTGTGTTTTAGCAAGATCTACATTTTTTGTATAGTAAGATTTTGTCTATCTCTTACGGTTTACGAGTTATACAAAAGTCATCCAGAGTAAACAGGACTACATAGGCTATAGCCAGAAAATTCAAGATATACATTTTAATCAAAATCGTTAGAGCCATTTTTGAGAAAATCAAAAATTTCGAAAACTTTTCGATGTAAAGGGTAGTTTAGGGTGGGGCTATTTTCTTCAAAATCTTCGTGTCGCATCCTTGAAACACATTAAACTTAAATACCAACTTTGGTTTTTAACCGACTTTTCGTTTTTGAGTTATGCTGTCCACAGTCTGACAGACTGACACACAGACACACACACACACACACACACACACACACACACACACACACACACACACACACACACACACACACACACACACACACTCGGACCTCTTTCTAAAAATTCTTTTTTTTTTTGTATTCAGGGGGTCTCAAAACAGATATTTCTCGACATAGAATTTTTGGGTGTAATACTATACTTCCTCTACTTTATTAAACCTAGTAGAGGAAATAAAAATGTGTATTTTTACTATTAAACAGAGACATGCATGAGATACTTAAGGGAAGTTGAATTGTTTATCAAAGTAAACATCTAATGTGTAGTGGATATCTTTAGTGAAATAAAAATTGAATAGCGGTACGTATACCAGTACCTGCTTGGTATGGTAACTTTAAGTTCGTGGGTTCCATGCAGTTCGGCCCTACTAGCCGCCACTGATACCTTAACCTGGCAGGCTAAGCAGTCCCATTCTTTCAATCACTGCCACGGCCAGGTTTTGTTCTGAGAGGCGTTTGACAGTTTTACGCGAACTCACCACTGCAGAGCGTCACCCGAGGACTGCATTTGTCGTACGAATTGGAACATTTTATACAGTCGTTCCTAAAGTATGTACCCCCACTTTAAATTCATAAAACTTTATCTGCTAATTCTTCCACAATCTGATTACTTTCTCTACTGGTAAGTAGGGGAAGTAGATATTGTACTCCACCCAAAAATTCGATGTCGAGATTTAACTGGAAATATATGTTTTGAGACCCCCTGAATAAAAAACCATTTTTAGAAAAAGGTCTATGTGTGTGTGTGTGTGTGTGTGTGTGTGTGTGTATGTGTGTGTGTGTGTGTGTGTGTGTGTGCGTGTGTGTCTATGGACAGCATAACACAAAAACGAAAAGTGGGTTAAAAACCAAAGTTGGTATTTAAGTTTAATGCCTTTCAAGGATGCAACACGAGTATTTTGAGGAAAATAGCCCCACCCTAAACTACCTTTTACATGGAAAATATTTCGAACATTTTTATTTTCTTGAAAATGGCTCTAACGATTTTGATTAAAATGCCATACTTTTGAGGTATTTCTATGGCAAATAAAATGTATGTCTTGAATTTTCTGGCTATAGCCCATGTAGTCCTGTTTACTTTGGATGACTTTTGAATAACTGGTAAACCGTAAGAGATATACAAAATCTTACTCTACAAAAAATGTAGACCTCCCTAAAGCACAATTTATGTCTTAATAAATTTTGTGTAGAGTAAACCAATTCGGAGATATTCCTTGTTACGTATGTCAGTTTTGGAAAACTCAAAACTTTCGTGCAATGGAACATCGTTGTTCATTTGTTTATATGTAAAGCGTGCAAAGAGAACGGGATCTCAAAGCTTTAAAACATTTGACTATCGCTCAAAACCTATTGTTTTCTTATATTCCCCTTGTACCTACAAGGAAATAAGCAATAAGATAATTTGTACAAATGTTTATCTTAACTAACACGAAGAAGATATAGGAATAAGAGTTTGTAAGAATGGCTAGTACAGGAGTAGAGAAAGTCATGTGAGTGCAACACATCAGATTTTTTCAAGAGGTAACTCTTGTCCAACCTTCGCTCTTATGAGCTAATGATGTCACTCTGTCGCTTCACCCCAACCCCTTCGTTTTGTGTTTGTGACGGTGCCAGAAGCATTTCCCCTCCAGTCACAATTTAACGGCTACTCTCCCAATGGCAGCGCAACGTCCAGTGCTGCAGAGTGAATGGAAGCTTTTGTTTTTGTTTTTTAAGGGGAAAACACGGCGAGAAAACTTATAATTATGTTAGCATCACTTATGGTGGGGTAGCTGACTTAATATAAAATGACCTATCGTTCTATCTGTTAGCTAAATGTACAATAATTCTGAAGGGACTGTATGACAAATTCGAGTCCAAATTTCAAGACCTGAAATCAATACAGTCGGCCTTTTTAATAACCCATTTAATTTAGGCTGCATAAACGCTCCTCGCGCCCTGCAAATGGAATTAGTTGCTTTGGAGACAGAATTCAACAGCCTTAAACATTCCGACGAAAAATATAAACCGTAAGAAAGTGCGAGAGGGAAAAAATCTGATGTGTTGCACTCACATGACTTTCTCTACTCTTGTACTAACCATTCTCACAAACTCTTATTCCTATATCTTCTTCGTGTTAGTTGAGATAAACATTTGTACAAATTATCTTATTGCTTATTTCCTTGTAGGTACAAGGGGAATATGAGAATACAGTAGGTTTTGAGCGATAGTCAATCTTTTAAAGCTTTGAGATTCCGTTCTCTTTGCACACGTAACATACAGAAACATGAATAATGATGTTCCATCAGTGACCTATGGTTGAAGTTGTCTGGGATAATGGCTTGAGTGCAGATAACGTGATAAGAATTTCTATACCTGCTGAAGTATACGTAGAATAAAATTTGGAAAGGAAACGTTTGAGTCTTAAGTTTAGGCTACTTCTCCAGAATTTTTCGACTATCGGCAGTGAAGAAAATCTGAAAATCTGCTGGCGACATTCGAACCGTAACGACCTCGGTTACCGATGGTGGTACGCGCTCTTATTTTTTCCTTGTTAACGACTCTGTCAATTGCCAGGATCATTTCAGCGCCGCTGGTGAGTCGGAATGTTTTTCACTAGGGATTCTTTTACATGCCAGTAAATCTACATTGTATCACTGTCGCTTTTAAGCACACTTAAAAATCCGTCGGTCTGGACCGGGTTTGAACCCGCGCTCTTGCAATCAGTAGGCCAAACTGAGTCACCGGGACTGCCGCGCGCTTCTATTGTGTGCTACAATGGAAGAGAGCTCGAGACCTCACACCACTTGGCAACGCTTGACAAGAACAAAGGCTGATTCCAGACAGTTCCAAAAGTTCCGAATGCCAAACTTTGGCGAGAACCTTCGAGAAACGAGTATTTCCAGAAAATTCATCGGTATTCGCCTCGACTATATAAGTGAGCCGGCATGAGTAAATTAATCAGCTTTTGGTTTGAGTGCAGTAGAGTTCTTTGTATACAGTTGGGCAGTGTTTTGTGTCAAGGTTGCAACAAATCAGAAAAGTTGTGACTTAACAGAGAACTGTTTTGTGATTCAGTTTGAGAAGAAATAAAGTTTCATTAAAAGTAACTGCACTGGTCATTTGTCCCAGTGTTTTAGAGCTAACAGTTCATGCAGAAATTGTTTTAAGGTATTTATGGTTCTAAATTAAAGGGAAAGCGCCTAATCTTGTTCCCTTTAGCAAGTGGCGCCACTGTAAATTAATGTTTTGAGGAAGAAAGGTGAGTGTATTTCAAAGTTGCAAGCCGCCACTGCTCTGTATTCAGTTTTCTAAGAATCATGTGGCAAACCAAATACTTACCTACTCTCTGATAAGCAAACAAACTAAACGATATCTGCAAAGCGTCAATGTGTCGTTAATGTGTATTCTAGCTATTTGATACTTTTGGTTTCTCTTCACTTACCTGAGGTGGAATAACTGCTGCGTTTTACACAAATGTTTGCTTTCTCTACCACGTGCATAAAGTAGAGGAAGTGTTGTATTCCACTAAAAAATTACATGTCGAGATTTCTCCAGAAATGTATGTTTTGAGGTCCCCTGAAATAAAAAAGTGTGTGTGTCCATGGGTAGCATAACTCAAAAACGAAAAGTCACTTAAAAACCAAAATTAGTATTTAAGTGTTAGTCTTTCAAGGATGCGACACGAAGAGTTCGAAAAAAATTCCTCCACTCTAAACTACCCTTTACATGGAAATTATTACTAACATTTTGATTTTCTTGAAAATAGCCCTAACAATTTTGATTAAAATTGTATATGTTTAAGATATTTTTATGACAAATGAAATGTATACTTTGAATTTTCTGGCTATAGCGTATGTAGTCCTGTTTCCTCTGGATGACTTTTGAATTACTGCTAAACCGTAAGAGATAGACAAAATCTTAAAATAAAAATGTAGATCTCGCTAAAACACACAATTTATGTTGAAATAAGTTTTTTTGTAGAGTGAACCATTTCCGAGATATTCCTTGTTATGTATGTGAGTTTCGCAAAACTTACTTTCGTCAAATGCAACATCGTTGTTCATTTTTTATATGTTAAGCGTGCAAAGAGAACGGAATCTCAAAGATTTAAAAGATTTGACTATCGCTCAAAGTCTACTGTATTCTAATATTCCCCTTGTACCTACAAGAAAATAAGCAATAAGATAATTTGTACAAATTTTTATCTTAACCTACACGAAGAAGATAAAGGAATAAGAGTTTGTAAGAATGGTTAGTACAAGAGTAGAGAAAGTCATGTGAGTGCAACACCAGATATTTTTTTAAATGTTTCCAAATAAACTCAAGGTTATTGGATAAGTGCAAGTAGCGATAAATCTCAAACCACGGATACTTCACCTAGTTAACTAATAAAGCAAAACTTCTTGTTTAAACGTCACAACGCACAAACTGTAATATTATTTGTTATTTTTGTACATAGAAAATTACATTTTATTATCCCTTAATTTACTTATTAGAATTTTTTAAACTGGTAAGGAATATGTTCTACAGTCAGTATACGTCAAGGAAAAGCGCAGAAAGTCACATTGAAAATAAAGACACATCGCTGATAACAATTTCGAAATACAAACTACAGACGGAAGTTCCGAGAAATTTTGACAACCCAATTTGGAATTCATAACGCTTCTCTGTTTCCTGTTTACATTCACACAGCAGCAAAGCGGTGGGGGGATGATTTGTCCGCATTCTGTAATGGCATTGGCGGGGGTGAAGTTTCAAAGAGCTTACTATGAAGTCTACCCACTCCGCCTCATGGAGCACGTTTCTTCCCTGGCTGATTGGTGGATAGGCTTACCGGGCGTCGCACTGGATTATCTTCAGGATGCGTACTCTTTGTGTGACGTCACGAGCCATGCTTCTGCTGTATTTATTGAAGCGGGTAGTTTGGCATTCATTCTCGCGTCGTGAGACCAGCAGTTAACACTGTTTTGGATACTTACGGGATCTGCATCGTCTAATTGGTGAGTGGCTGAAAATTGTCTTGCAATCCTTCTAGAATTTACAGTTCTAGAAATACGTAGTGGTGACTACTTATTAAAATTATGCCTGTGTTTGCCTTCAGAAATAGAAGTCTTGAGAACTTTCTAAAATTATACCGCATTTAACTTAAAAAAATACGTAAAGGCATTTGACTTTAGAAATAAGTAATGGTGCGAACTTGCTGAGATTTGCTGCATTTGACTTTGATTCCTTAATTCGTAAATGGAAACAATAGTTCAACGTAACTCTTAAATGGAAAGCATATTTCGCCTATTAGGTTGCATCAAATTCTGACTTGAAAGTCTATGGATTTTGTGCATGTTGAAGTTTAATAAACTATTGGTCAAACTTGCAATACATAATGGTGAGGAGTTCCATAAAGCGTGTATTTGGTTAGTTCGTTGACTAAATTCTTAAATGGAAAGAATATGAATTAAAATTGCAGTTCGTCCTCGTGTAATTTTTTTCTGATGGGAACATTTTTGGAAAAGTCCTATTTAGATTGCGTCAATATCCTGTCTAGATTTTTCTGAAGTTAAAACTGCACGTGTTTCCTCGAGCATTCTTTGAATACTTCCCATATTACATCTGCTCTAGTAACTTTCTTATGAAACTAATTTTAGTATTTAAATTAGTCCTTGATATTCGAGCATATACCTTGAATTTTCTCTGCTGTCTTACTTTTTAAGGAAAGCCCGTGTTGGATTTCACGTGCGTTTACATGAAATTCTGTGGATATTTCTTTTTTTCGATTCTTTGAGTGTCGAGTAATATACCAAAAATTAAAGCGTTTTAGTGTAGAACATTTATAGGATATTGTCAAACATTCTGGTAGTATATTTGTGAATTTAATTACCTTCGTTAATAAAAGGATTTGAAAATATTTCCAGGTTCAGTTTACATGGAATATTGTGAACATTTTTCTGGAGCCGACACTTCGGATTTAATTTTCTTATCTAAAAGTGTAGACTGTCACAAAATTGGATCGAAGTAATTTTATCAAATGCCATTTTGCAGTTAAGAGTCAAACAGGATTCTAGATTTTTCCAGTGTTTATACTCCTTAGATTTCATTACATATTTCTCGAAATTTAAATATACAATTTATTCCAGTGTGGAATAAGTATTCTGGGATTTCAGAAAAGTTGTACTTGAGAAACTTGCGTTTTATTGCATGCAATCCTGCCTAATATCCTATGGATTTCTTTGAATATTTCAAGTTTTGTGGCCATACACGTGCATATAAAAGGACAAGTGCTTTTCGAGTTTAGGCTTTTAGAATCAATGCCTGGATTTTTCAGGAGTTAAATCTTGTTTACGAACCTTTGATGGTTACAACATTCAGTTGAATTGGGCTTCGCAGAGTTGACAATTTATTTTAGCCTTTTTCTATAAATTGGTCCTCGACGCACGTTTACCTTCAATTGTTCAGTTTTTGACATTAAAGATGGCTTATATCCGGGTTTGTTTACGAATGCCTGTTGAGTCTGGAATTAATATTAAAACGGCACACTGTTTAATGCAGCATTAAAGAACTTTATAAATGTGCACTTTAGTGCAATTTTCACTGCCCTTTTTCACAATTTGTTTACCTTCCGAGCTAGTTGCGATAGTGTGGAATTCTACACAAATTCCAGGGAATGATTCATCGAGGAAACACGTTAGGCGGCTTCCTGAATAGCATTTTCAAGATTCAATGAACATAGTTCTAATAAATTCAGAGAAATCCAGATTATATCATATCCCAAACTTAGTGTTTAAGTTTAGAATCTTTCAGTAACAAACATCCCCCCCCCCCCCCAAACCCCAAACTGTCTTTACGTGGAACAATGTTCAGTATTTTTTATTTTATCAAAAAATTTCAATTAAAATACTACATAATTACATTTACTAGGGGATTGAAATCGATTCGAGTCCAATTCCATTCTCAATAGGATCCACGTTTCCATGGTGAATTGAATCCGGAATGAGATCGGTTTGGATACGCAAGCCTCAAGCATGTTTCACTTAGTTTTTTGGTTATCCTGTAAAGTTTTCTGTGTATTTTGACTAGGTTTTTGAGATTAGTGAACGTTTTTTAGAGTATTTTGCGAGATTATAGAAATAAGTGACTGTTTTATTACTACTTTCGCTAAGAAACAATGCATACAGCGTGTAGTACAGTAGAAATTAGCATCTTTGGTTGATCCAAATCTATTTGAATCCGGTAGGTGTTTCCATGCAAACATTTCGATCCTGTACCACTTCCAAGAGGATCGGATCCAAATATTAGTTAAATCTGAATCCATATTCAAGATGCTCTCGGGCTTCGAGCCAGGTGTAGTGATGAAGACATCGACGTTTCGGGAGTGTACATCTCTCCCATCTTCATCTTCTGAATCCGTTTCCATGTAGTATTCAATCCGGAATGAACTCGTCGATTACAATTCCCCATGGAAATGTAACAAATATTTTTAACTTATTTTCTGGAGTACCCTAATAAACCTTAAGAAATAGAAAAAATCTTGTATAAATGATTTCAAAACACGATTGGTCTATTTTTGTGGTGTTGATTAGGTATATTTCTGGTTTGATTTGCATATCTGCTTTTTTCAAGTGGTTATTTGCGTCTTAACTTCCTTCATATGGGATAATGAAGGAATGAAATGTGTGAAATAATGCTCAAGTGAGCCTAGGATGCATAGAAATAAAGTTGGAAGACTTTGAACTCGAAGGTAACCTCATTCGGATAACTCACACGAACGGATTCGAACTGGGGACCTTCAATGCGAGTCAAACTAGCCAAGACCAGAAGCGGGAAATTTCTCCGACCTAAGGTTATGCAAGGAGTATGAAATTTCCAAATCGAATAGCTATGTCTGATTTTTAAAAATCAGTTCATTCACGCCGTCAAATCGAGCTATTTGCAAGCTTCCATGTTCGGTTAATGCAATCCCAGGGAACAGAAAATACTATCGTGCTACATAGAAACAAAACAAATGGAGTTGTTTGGGTATTTTATTTCGAAATCTTTTATTAACATGGCGTAAATCTTAGTTTTATTTAATAAAATACCTGGCAACATTAACTGAAATGTGAAGGAACGTTTACGTTATAAAAACTACGGTGTTTCGACATTGCCTGAAGTTGCAGGTTATAAACTCCTTCAGTTTCGTTTCAAGCATGGGAAAAGTCGAATGTAGTTTTTAGCAACAGAACTGCACTGATGCATCGTTCATAATTGCAGTCTCTATTTTTAAACGCTCTCGCACTCCATTGTCTTCGTTTTGATGCTCTTTTGTCATTGTAAATGGCAAAGCGAGTGTTCATGTCATACATTTGTCCTCGCATTAATGTTTCTGTGCACGTGTATTTGGATTGATAAGTAAAATGTAACAGTTAGTAGAAATATAAAGCAATGTGAATGCAACATAGGATGTTATTAAAGGAATGCAGTTGGAGGAACTTTAAGCGACCTGAAAGTTGTATTAGTGTTAATGTAATCTAAAAATCACTGCTTAACCTCACATTTTTGCATCTGAAGAACTATTTTGCCTTTTAGGTCATTACAAATTAACTTTTAATTAGCAAATTAACTTTTGGCTCTTTTGTAGATTTTTATTAACTTACACAGGTGATATAACGTTTTACCTCCGGAGTTTAGAACCTTAGGTTGATGCCAGCAGAGTCAGTCAACTGTAAACTGATGCTTACATCAGTTTTGTAATCCTGTTGCATAATAAGATAATGGTCAAGTATTTATACTTGTTGCCAGTGTTTATTGATTACGTATCAATGAAAGGCACATACACACGTGGAAAAATGTTCTTCCCCTCACGAGTGTCTCCAGAAGTGTAGCATATTTATTCTTCTGTTCGATTCTGGTCCTAGGAGTTGGTGTTTCCGACATTTCGTCTAGTTAACAGAACATAAAAATTATCCGAACGTAATTAAATCTGAGAAAAAAATTGTGGCACTCGCATGACTTTCTCTACTCTTGTGCAAACTATTCTTTAAAATTTATTCTTCTATCCACTTCACATTGGCTTAAATATGGTTTTATTACATATTTTAGATACATTCGGAATGAGAGAATACAGCAGGCTTAAGTGATAAATTTTAGTTGGTTGCATCGGTGTTCATTAGAATATCTTGTATTTTCTCTGGAAACGATGGGCTGCATTCCTGAAAATTAGTTGAATCATTTGACGTAACTGCAATTTTTATAAGAAACGCAGATAGAATACTGTGATAATACCAAAATAATCTTCAGTAACTCGTGGTGCTTGAAATATTCTTGTCATGTTGACGTAATTGACTAATTTATGTAACTTGATCCTAAATCATTTCATTCAGACGGACCCAGGGAAGGGTTAAAAGCAGCCCTCGGCACCTTATTAATAGAAACATACAAATGGCGCTTTGGTGAAGTGAAAATGAACGCGTTTACTTCTGTTTTAAGCCCTGACATACGTTTTCACACTTTGTATCTTAATGGATTATCCATACATACAAGAACTTGCAGGTTATATATTCACATGAAATACGTGACTAACGAAAAAGACTACGTCACAAAATGTAGTGACGTAATTCTAGTCCAGTCATGGCCCAATGAAGTATGGCCACAATCGACCAAGACATCCATATTCTAAACTATCAAACTTACTCGTTGAATTCATGCAAAATCAAGTTTTATCATGATGATAAACAATGTTACCATGCATCTGACTTTCTTTTCGTCTGCCACGATGAGATAGCAATGACGTTAATGCGCATTCATTTGTCTTCTAGAAACAGTAAGCATAGAATATAGTGTCAAGATTACTACAAATATGTATCGGAAAACGATGAAATGCTATCAAATGTGAATTACACACATTTATCCTTGTGCGGAGTAAATACAGAGTATGTAAAAACAATATAATAAACTTGAACAGCATTATTGCACGTGTGAATGCATTTTTATTGTATATATATAAAATATATGTATACCTTCTGTTTGAATTGTGGTTATAGCCTTGGTATCTGTTGAAAGTAGTTTAATAATTTGACGACTATCTCTGTAAGCTCAACTAAAACATGGTCCAAATCAAATAGTACTTATTAAATAACCTCTGAATAGGAATTCTTTGAGGCCAAGCTATCAAAATTGGGTTTGAGCTATCTAAGTTTCTCATTTTAAATTAACCTTTGCAAACAAAGGATAATTTATCCCTCACATTATGATCGAAAACTTAGAAATGAAACTCTTCTCAAGGTATCCTCGTCCTTTCGAAAGGAACATTGGATCCCCCTCTGGTTTCGTCAGCACAGTCAAATGAGTTAATTGCTGCTACTCTTACACAGCTAAATACCTTGTTGGTATTAAGTATCTGTGCCAAAATCGGCATACATGTTTAATAGTTTCCATTTAACTCGCTATGAATACTAAATGTAGCTTCAGTAAGGTAAACTAATTTGACGTTCTTCCGGAATTTCAAATGGGGCATGTATTTACTTACGTATAGTATCTAAGGGGAAGATTCGATCCAAAATTTCGATGTCTAGATTTCACCGGAAATGTTTGACCCCTTAAATAAAAAAAAGGGAATTTCTAGGTGCGTGTCTGAAGACAGCATAACTCAAAAGAAAAGTCGGTTAAAACCAAAGCTGGTATTTGAGTTCAGTTTTTCAAGGATGCGACAGGAAGATTTTGAAGAAAATAGCCCCACCCTAAACTACCCTTTACATGGAAGATTTTTCGAAAATGTTCATTTTCTTGAAAATGGCTAACGATTTTGATTAAAATGTCATATGTTTGAGATTTTGAAGACAAATGAAATGTATATCTTGAATTTTCTGGCTATAGCCCCTGTAGTCGTATTTACTGTGGACGACTTTTGCATAACTGGTAAACCGTTAGAGATAGACCAAATCATACTGTACAAAAAATGTAGATCTTGCTAAAATACACAATTTGTCTAAAATTTTCTTGTACGGTAAACCATTTCGGAGATATTCCTTGTTATGTGTGCGAGTTTCGGAAAACTAACTTTCGTGAAATGCAACATCGTTAATTTTTTATGTTAAGTGTGCAAAGAGAACGGAATCTCAAAGCTTTAAAACATTTGACTATCGCTCAAAGACTTCTGTATTCTAATATATCCCTTGTACCTACAAGGAAATAAGCAATAAGATAATTTGTACAAATGTTTATCTCAACTAACATGAAGAAGATATAGGAATAAGAGTTTGTAAGAATGGTTATTACAAGAGTAGAGAAAGTCATGTGAGTGTAACACATCAGATTTGTTCATCAGGAGTGACAGTGTTTGCATTTTAATATATGCTTCGTGTTATGCAAGTTGTCAGCAATACGAAGAATGGTCGAACATTGGAATTGCGCCTGTATGTAGGCAAAACTTTCAACATTAGTGGCCACGGTGTTGTGTATATATCAGGCGCGTGAAAACAAGGCCATTGCTTCTAGAACTGTAGAAACGGTGTGATATACGCACACAAGCGCCCGTGTGGATAAGGAAAGAATAGTTTCAATACAGCTAACGTGATTACTGGTAAAAACCAGAAATGTTGAGGGAAATGACTTCATAATTTGTTAAAGGTAGGTTAGTCTGAAGTCGCAGTGGACTTGATAAAGTGTATTACAATCTAAAATTCTCTTCATGGCATTAAGAGACGCAAAAATGGGCTTAGCACTTTCAAAGTGTTGGAAAATTCAGATCAATCAAGAAATGGCTAGTGCTATAAAAAACTTAACAGGATGTTAAATCGTTTAACAAGCGGGTACTTGTAATTAACATAAATCGTTTTATCTGAAACCAATACAGGTATATGGTCAATTACTAAATTATGGAGATTCACATGTCATAGCTGAAATGTGAATAATGGATTTTTAGGTTTTTGGCATGTGGTATTGGCTTAAAAGTTCCTATCGATTTACCTCCTGTATTCAACAGCAAATACGAATTGATTAAACTGGTTTGAGTGGATAGATTTCTCTTATGGAAATAGTTCGTATGAGGAGAAAGTCATGTGAATGCAACATTATTTTGAAATCATGACATCTACCACATACACTAGGCAGAGAATGTGGCTTTCCATCCAAACATTTTATACCCAGACTTCGATGGAAATAACTTCTGAATAAATGTTTTTCCAAAAAAGCATGCGCGCAGGTTCGTGTCTGAATTGCAGAAAAATCGGTGAAATGCCAAGTTTAGCATTAAAGTTCAAAACCTTCAAAGGATGTGGTATGACTATTTTCAGGAAAATAGCTAACGATTTTGATTAAAATACCGATGTTTGAGATTTTCATGACAAATGAAATGTATCTTGAATTTTCTGGGAGTAGCCTCTGAAATTCTTATTCCGAATGTGTAAAACTGGTAAACCGTAAAGATAATCTTACTACTACAAAAAGTAGATCTTGTTAAAGCACATTTGTCACCTTTGTGGAGCTATTCTCGAGATTCTTTATTGGTTTAGTTTTCATAAACGGAAGTCATTCCTTTGTTCTGACCATGCAAAGACAATGGAATTTAAGCTATATCGACCGGCTCTTAAAACTTGACTATCGCTTTAAGCCTGCTGTATTCTATTCCCTTTGTATTTGTAAGGAAATGTGCAATTAACCATTAATCTCTACTAAAATGAAGTAGATGGAAGAAAGGCTAGTTTGTAAAAGAAGCTCGCGCGAATGCAACATCCACATTTTTCAGTTGTCCCGGTTTACTGGTAACATCTGTAAATTGTTTACTACTGTTTGCAAATCTTGTAGCGGCGAGTCTAACGTGCCGATAGAGGCACCATGTCAGATCGGAGAGATTTCCGGAAAGAAAACTCGCATCCTGTTTGGGTTTTACAATGGCGGCGAGTGATGAATGATCCAGTTATTAGAGTAAAGAGTTTATAGTTTTCCTTTTGTTCCCGTTGAACTTGCGGCTCAGAACTGCTGTTGAATTCTTAGCGTAATTTTTCTCAAAGTTTGTTGTAAATTTTAACTCGTCAAACTCTAGGAAATACGCTGTCGGAGCCTTGGATTTAGGTAAAACCCCAATTTGCTATATATTTACACGTAAATGGAATTAACACAATTAAAATATTGCTGGTAAAGCGTGTTTAATTGCTATGAAATTCGCTTTATTGTAACTCTTGGTTTTTACACAGGTTCTTTTTACAGTTACAACAAAAGCTATTTGATTGTCACAGTATTGTACCAATATGAACAAAAAGTAAAACAGAACACGGTCGGTGTGCGTTCTGTTCATTGATGTAATGTTTATAGGTTAAGTTACACTACACTGGTATTGAAAGATTTTAATTTGATCACTTCATTTTGGCAGCTCGGGTGGTTTCGTATTTCCAACTCCAAAACGATGGAGAGCAACATTTATCCGTTTGAGAAAACGGGCAGATTTCTACCGACTGTACCTCCATAACAATAGAGCGTTACATTTCTATTCCACATACACGAATGGTTTATAGCTACACGAAATTGCATAAAATTTCCTCCGAATGAAGAGACTACAAAACAATTTCATTTGTCATCTTGGATATGGCACTGTAACCAAAGTTATTTACATATTTCAGAAATAATTTTCCAAAAGCACTCATTGAAAAGATTAGCTAAGGATGGGATTTTTTAAAACCTTTTGTATCACATCCGTAGAAGATAAACATAAACACTTTTCGTGACACGCATACACACGCACAGTGTAGTGCAACATTTTCTTATTGCATGTATGTATATACCAAGAGTATAAATGCAAGTAATAAAAAGGAACTCATTTTTATAAACTCCCAGTGTCATTTTGTGAATATTAAGTAAACGAATATTTATGGTTGAGGTTCATAGAAATTTTAGTTCGTCTGAAATACGCAAGGTGTCTCCGCGTTTGCAAGTTTAGCTCGCTTTATTCAACGCTTTTTTTTTTTTTTCTTCTCCAGAATGTGAACTCTTATCGGTGTTTTCTTTGTTTTTAGCGTTTTAACTCTGTTAACGCTCACTTTGTGATTCTTTAACGTTTTAATGCTCACTTTTTGACGCTTTAACTGTTAACTTTCAATTTTTGATTTTTAACCTTTGCCAGTTGCAGTATACATTTGATTTTTGACTTCGGGTCCAAATGACCGGGTCGTCGACGGGCCCTTAAACCCCGCTCACTCATCCTGAAATGTGTACCAAGTACCTCTGCGCATGAGATGTAACGCTGTATACATACTTTAGGACATTTTAATGTTTAACATTTGTCATATTGGTGACTTTTAACCTTAAATTTCTGAACAGTAATCCTGTTCACTCGTTTATAGCAATGCTAATTTTTCGGTTATATTACTTTTGGTTATTACCTTAAATTCACATATATTCACTCCCATTCATACTTCTAGACATCGGAGTTTGGGGAATCGAAACCACGACCCCTGAATTTGAAGATTAGCATGCTAACTAGACCAACAGAGGTAATTGTGATCTTGTCAACGTTTACTTGGGTAACAAATTTAAGGCTTGACAAATGCAATGGATTTTGACACAAGATTCCTTGCAACCGTTGCAAATGTTAATGTGAAAGTGAGGTTTTTCTCCATGCTGCATTGTGTGGCGAAGGACGGTAAGGAAAGCTAATACATGGGCCAGACTGCAGTTTAGGATGGGAGAGGATTAATTACGTCACATAAACCAGGTCCCTAAGCGACAACATTCTCTAATTGAACAAGGGAGAACTTGGAGCAAGGCTTTGGAGTGCTCAAACAGTGGGCTGAGGTTTGTGGCACCCTTCCTCTCTCCAGATAACAGAACTAGGGCGGATATCTGAAGTTATCTTAAACGGTGTAGGTATTACTTGTGTAAATGTTCGTGTTAGTTGAGATATTAAGTTGCAGAAATTATCTCATTGCCGGTTTTCTTGCACGTGTAACGGGAAGACGGGAATACAGTAGGCTTTGAGCGATAGTCAAATCTTTTAAAGCTTTCTTCTCTTTGCTCGGCTAACACATAAAAAAATTGCAATGCTCAATTTGACCTAAGTATAAACTCTCCAAAACTTGCACAAATAAAAATGAGTCTCCGAAACGGTTCGCTGTACAAAAAAATTGATATAAATTGTGTGTTTTTAGCGAGATCTAATTTTTTTTGTATACTAACATTTGGTTCTCATGGTTTACCAGTTATGCAAAAATCAATAGTAAACAAGACTACAGGGGCTATAGCCAGAAAATTGAAAATATAGATTTCATTTGCCATAGAAGTATCTTAATCAGATTTTACTCAATCTGACGGAAAGGGATACTTTGTGAATGCCCTGTGCTTCTCATGAGAGGTACGTGGGATAGGTAGATTTATCTGGTATTTGTATCTTTGGTGTTAACATAACCAGAGCTCGCCTCGGCCAATGTTGAAACTCTATTTGGAGGCGTACACTAATACTGCACCACATGGGCTGTTTTGGACTGACTCGTAAGTAGGCAATTTTACACTTATTGCGCTTGATGGCTTTTGTGCACCCTATGTTTAGAATTGTCTTCCAGCGACATTGAGTTGCGTATGAAATGGCAGTTCTGAAAGCAGAGAGTATATAAAAGATAGCTTTGTCTATAATCTCTGGGGAAATTAGGTTAAAACAGGCCAAAATTTTTGAACGATTTGAATAAACCTTGCTCTTCGAATACCCATAAAGGAAGTAAACCTGGAGCTCTTGGAGACGCAACAATGTCAGCATTTTTCGAAATGAGTAATTCTCTAAGAGCCAACAACCACCATCTGAGAAGTATTGCCAAAGTCACAAGGAATATCTCCGAAATGATTCACTCCTCCAAAAATGTATTTGGTCGTAACTTGTTTTAACGAGGTCTGTATTTTATAGCAAGATTAAGTATCTCTGAAGGTTTACTAGTTATGCAAAAATCAATGTTATTGCTTCTATAGTTTTGCGATATATTCTCATTCATCTCGACCTACTTAAAATACGCAGAAAACATTTTTTGCACGTTCGCCAACATATTGACCGACAAACTTCAGTATTTATACTCGAGTCTCGGGTATCCAAATCGATCGAATTCCGGATTGAATCCAACATGGAAACGCGGATCTTGGACTAAACTTGATTTCAATTCCCATGCTAAGATGGTGAATGTGAGCAGTTAGCAATTATGGCAGTGAATAAGAAATGATTTGCAAGTTAAGTGTGGCAAAGCAATTAGGAAGTAAAGCTAAGGCAATTAGGTGTTCCGGTAAGCTCGACCAACAGCAAACCCGTTAGCTAAAGGTTCAGATAATCCAATTGTTTCAAAACTCATTTGCTGAAATTTACTGATTTCATTTTTAGCATCTTGTTCTTTGCAATACGATATATTAGTCTAAATAGAGGACACCTGCTCTAGGATTTTTTGTCCCAAGACTATTTTACATCTTCTATCGTCAACTCCTTAAGTCATTGTTTTACTTTTATTCTTTCAAATTGTGAGATTGTCTCCATGACTATTTGTAATTGGCGAGTTACTCTCTGCAAGTCATCTCTACTTGTCCAATATAAAATTCAGTTTTCTGTGATTGAAATATAAATGCAAAGTATTCCTCAGTTTCCTGCACTCTTTTACGAGACAATCACATCTCTGTGCTCCCTCTTAAGCATACAATTCATACACGTCTGTTTGAAATAGAAGTGCAGTTACGTTCACTATTTTCTCCAACAGGTTTTGTTTTACGTAAGTTGCCCTTCAGCATACAATAGTCTATACATAGCCCTACATAACGGGGAGGATAAAAAGTTAATGTTTTAAATTTATCTATATTATCTTTTCCGAAAGACACCATTAAGAAATAAAAGCAGAACGAAGCTCGGTCGGTCACATATTATACTTAATGTGAGCTTTCAAATCTAAATATTTGTGTACTTGAAGGCCCAGAAGCTTAGTTTTTGTACTAGCATGTTTTTAATACTAGTTTCAACCGGAATGTGATCAACTTTTGTTTTATCTAGGTTTAAACCAATAAGACGTGCGGCTCAAAAATTAATTTGATTTAGAGATTCATTTGTCAAGTAACTAGTGCACTAGTGTCGTCAATGGCGAACAGAACAGTATAGGTTATGACCTTTATATAAACTAATAGGTCGTTTATTCAACGAGTCTGAAACCTCTATCGAATTTTTGGATGTATGCGGTAGAGTAAACAAAAGGAAAATTCAACACATTTACTCTGCTACAGATCAGTGTTCCAGTTTTGCAGCCAGTTGGAAAAGCTTTGGTGTGAAAGCATTGCAATGCAATTGGCGGAATGTTGGAGTTCAAATAAAAGCAGCTATCAGTGTTTCTCTGTATCGTGAATTTTAAACATTTTCCAAATGTGATTGGTTATTGACGTACGCGTACACGCTCTGCGGGTGAATTTTGAAACATGCTGCATCTATTCTAAACTCGCAAGGGATTTGGCCTTATCGACAAACTGAAGACCTTGTAAATAATTGAAAAGCGAACAGTTCCGCAACTCGGCGAGGCCTTTCCTCGGAGAGCAACCGGATATGGTTAGCTATACTTAAATTCTTGATAATTTCAAAATAGGAGGGTTTCTCCTCTTCCGTTATAGGATACTTATACCGCCAAATTAAGAGGAAATGCTCTTCCGCGCACAAGCATTAATTTATCGTATTAACGATAAACATTTGGGTTTTTTCTGCTGCCTGCCAAAGCTACGTTATTGAATTTCTTTAAATGTATGCATTGAGGATTCCTAAGGAAAGGTTAGTACAGCAGTTGTATATACAAAGCCGTTAGAATGTAATCTAGTTAACTTTGTCTAGTATTTGGTCAAACTCCAAAAATTCGACAAAATTCAACAAATACATGCTTGGAAGTGACCTGAATAAACTTTATGTAACAAGGTAGTGTTGTATTCAACCCAAAAATTAGGTATCTGGATTTCACCGGAAATGCATCTTTTGAGGTCCCTTAAATCTAGTTTTAGTATATAATTATGTGCGAAACAGGCCCGCCTCGGTAGCCTGATGGTTAGCGTGTCTGCCTCACGTTCACGAGTTCGAATCTCCTTTGGGGTGAATACCAGACTTGATATTAAGTTCAGCGTATTCAAAGGTGTAAGCCCCTCTCCCCCCCCCCCCCAAGTCGAACTACTCTTAACATGGAAAAAGTAACATTTTTATTTTCTCAAATGGTTCTATTTAGATTAAATTGCCACATATTTAAGATACTGTAATGAAAATGAATTGTTTCTAACAATATCTTTTGAATGAATCGTTCGTATTGGTAAGCAGTAAAAAAGATCATACTGCACAAAAATGCAGTGTTAAAGTTCACAATTTATACTTTTTGTGGAGTAAACCACTTCAGAGATATTCCTCGTTATTAGCTTAAATGTTTTAATACTTCACTAAAAAGGAAGTTATTACTCTTTTGCTCATGGTGCTGCAAAGAGAAGGAAATTTCAAACATCACATAGCGACCCGTTAATATTTGGCTATCGCTTAAGCCTGTTGTATTCCATTACTCCCTTTGTACACTCGCTTCCAACTTGCTGTCCGGAGACATTCTACTGGCCTTCACAGATGCGAGTATGTACAGCAAGGAGGAAGTGTATACATCTGTTTATTTTCAAGCTTGCAGTGCCGTGGTTTTGATGGACTTCGAGCAATGTCTTCAAATGACAAATTAGCTTCCACATCTATAGCCACAATTCTTCCTTGATGCGTCTCTGCAATATTTGCATATATCGCAGTTAAGGGACACTGGGGCTGAATGTTCTAAGTGTTTAAATTTTAACAATCTGTTTACTTTAAAATTGCCACACTTAATATGAGTAGACATTGTGCAAAAGCTCAATGTTCTAGCTACACTTAACAAATAATTGAATTTAGTGGGTACTTTTAACTAGCGAAAGTCATAAGAGTTGTTTCCATTTACTTCACGTTGCTATGAAAGTTGAAACTTCAGTATAGGAGTGAGGAATAGTCAGCTGAAGTGAACAAAATCTCTAGTCGTTAAACACTGGTTTTGAAATTCAATACTCGACTTGGCATCACGAAAAACAAAACTGTCGACTTGGCACTTCAAAAGTAGTATTGGAAAACTGAAACCAAAGCACGAAGATATCGGAAACTTAAGTCACAAAAGCATTTGGCACGAAAGTATCTTAATGAGCACATGGTTTCTGTATGAAATCTCTCCTTCAGAGTGAAGTCTACAGGTTATTCACAGAAAATTCAACAAGCATTGTTAATGCTTATATCTTAAACATGCGGTGTTTTATCTTTGTGGAAAACTGATCGCTTTTTTTTTCCACTGTCGGATATCTAAAGGATACCTTGACATGGGAAAGTACTGAAATTTCCCGTTTCCCATCTTTGGAAGATGCGACAGGAAGATTTTGAAGAAAATAGCTCCATCCTAAACTACCCTTTACATAAATTTTTCGAGGATTTTCTTGAAAACGGCTCTAACATTTTTTATTAAAATGTTTAGATTTTATGAACATTTAATGAACATTTGCTTTTCAAAAAGTATCTTAATGCTCATTTTCTTGTAGGTACAAGGGAATATAGTAATACAGTAGGCTTTAATTGATAGTGAAATCGTTTAAGAGCTGTTTGCTATGCGATGCCTTTTAAAATCCCGTTCTTTGCAAGGCCAAGATAAACCGAACATATTACTATGTGGGGAAAAAAAGCATTGGCAAATTCAAACATGAATATCTCGGAAATGGTTCATTCAGAATAAAGTGTCTGAAATTGTTTTAATCGGATCCACAGCTTTTCTTACCGTTTACCACTTATGCAAAAATAATCCAGAAGGAAGTTCTTCCGAAAAGGTTCCCAGAAAATTCCTGGTATGACCTAGAAACGACCATGGAATCGTCTGTGTCCGTCACTGGATACCGACTGTGTCGCTCCCACTGAAGGAGTGGAGCGGGACATCCCTGGTATGAAGAGTTTGAAAATTCAGATAACGTGGAACGTGTGAAATAGTTGAAATAGTTTGGCAAACGTTGTACAGATAATTCTCTGTAGCAGTAGTACATAGAAAAAACCTTAGTTTATAATTATGCAAAAGTAATTCAGAAAATTCAAGATGCACATTTCGAAGAAGTTTATTCATCAAGATCGTTACGCATTGGAGAATATCAAACATTTGAAAAAACATTCGGGACTTTTCAACATTGTGTGGCACTCTTGGAAAGTCCTGAGCTTAAAATGCTAAATTTCGCATCGAACCTTCGAGGAAGTGAAGGTTTAGGGGGCCTCAAAACGTGTATTTCCGGTGATGTTCGATTTAGAATTTTCGGCTGGAATACATCTAAGTACGTAATGTAGAACGTAAAAATATAATTTCCATCCGTATAAAATCCAATATATTGAATATCGGATTCACAAAATCGAACGAAAGTATCTCAGCTTTCAAAATACTCGTATATAGCACTGATTTATGAAGCAAGCAGTTCGAAGGTTAAATGTCAAAGCCATTGCACTCAGATATCGCAGTCAAAACAAGCATTTCCTCATTCTGTACTTCGTCACGTCTACGAGATTAGCTGACCAAAGCAGAACATAGTTGCATAGAGCGATCACATTCAGCTGTTTCAAGATAAACGCGTGAAAGTTCGTTTTGTTGTGAAAAGATAAAATGGCATTAGAAAAATTTAGTAGTTCCACTCTCCTTAATTGTCTGGATTCTTACAATTTGATGTTTTGGAAACCGGTAATAAAACTGCGATGATGAGTATTTAATTCTACACCAATATATCACGCTTGAAAGTTAACTAGATGTTAAAAATAGATTGCTACATTCAAACTTCTGTCCATTCCTCCATTCTTACGTTTTTAATGGAGTAAAGTATTATAGGTAGGCGACAGACAGTAGAAAATGATCAGGTGTTTCGTTTCTGAGTAATTAGCGAGCTTTTTTCGCAAAGTTTTTCAAATAAAATCTTTAATATGAAACTCAAAGAATAGTACGTGGATTTTACACTATTGATTTACTTAGTACATTAGAAACTTAATTTTCTTGAGAACGAATTACTGAAGTTTTCTGTTATTTACATACAAAATGTTCCTTTAAATCTCAGGAAGTTACAACCTTGGATGTAAGGAACAGGTCAGGGGGCCTCAAAACATATTCCCGATGAAATCTGGATATACAATTTTTGGGTGAAATAAAATGCTTCCTCTACTTACTATACATACGTAATAGAGGTAACAAGTTCATGTTGTCATTTGTCACTTCAGTTGTTTCTCGCGATTGCATGGAAAAAGTATGGAGTATCAAGGACAGCATATATCGTCCAGTTCTTAAATCTAGCACTACTTTGTCTGTAACGAAATGTAGTCATCTCTGCAGATTTATCTATTAACATGTAATTATAACTGAACTTTCATAAATGTAGATAGTTCTATACCCAGCAATATAGTGACGCGAATGTAACGGCAATATTGTTTTTAAAATTCAGACACACGCTGGTATTTACTACCATTCATACTTGCAGACTCTGCGGAGGAAACTAAAGTTCTAATTATAGAAACATTACCCTTCAGTAGCCGGGAACTGAATCAGGGACGTCTGGGTTGTTGGCCAATGTGGTACCTACTTAACCTTACATCTGGTGACATCTTTTAATTTGCCTGTTCCCTTAGTAACTTTCGTTGTTTTTAGTTTTCTCTGAGGTAAAATATTTACAAACAGAAAACGTTTATTTTATCTAGGTAGGATAAAACATTAAGTAGCCCACAAACTCAAAACGTGCGTAAAATGCGAAGTACGTTTCTATAAAACAACACTTTGAAGAGAAGCTATAGCTTTAGTTGCTTGGGCATGATCAACGAGCAGTAGATAGTAGACTAAACGTTCATGGAATCTTTCCTGACAATGCCTTGATGTTTTACTTTCTCCTGCTTGCCCATAGTAAGGTACGCAGTATTGTACACCACCCAAAAGTTCATATCTACATACATTTGAGCGGAAGTATAGCCTTGACTTTCTGAATTTAACAAGTTGGTGTTCCAAGGACTACTTAACCTCCAAAAATTTGAGCTCTTTTGCCGTGAAGATATCAGAGCTTCAGATGCTTACAAATTCACATTTTGGAAAAAGGTCCGTGTATGTGAATGGCATTATTAAACGAAAACTCTGTTTAAAACTGAAGTTAATATTCAAGATCCATATTTTCAAAATTTTGAAGAGAATTTTTCCATCCTAAAGTATCCTCTACATGGAAAATTTTCAGAAAATTGTGATTTTCTCAAATGGCCAACGATTTGGATTGAATGAGAACTTCGCGACAAACGTAATGTATATTGAATTTTCTGTCTATAGCCAATCTGACATGAATGCAGATGTTTGTATTGTTGAGAAACGCCTAGGTTTTAATTTCGGCGTATGCGTGCATTGTAAAGAGGCTAGTAACCAAGGTCAGGGATTGCTGCGCAGGAAAGTGATGTGCTAAGCACATAGATAAACATTTGTTTCTTTTTCCGGCTTTGTCTGGTAAGACATTAGCCAAGTGTTAGGTCATAGAAATATAAACACTAGTGGGAAGTCTTCACTTTCGTTGGGTCTCAGAAGCAAGGGTGATACAGTAACTGAGGACTCCACTGGGCATCAGTCGCGAACCACTGCATGTGGAGCGAGTTTATACATAGGTAAGCAAGCTTCAACTCCTGCATTGGAAATCGTGGTTCAGTTAACGGTACACCTAAGTGAAAAGTACTGAAGTTGATAATACCTGTGCAAAACTAACTAAAATGTCTATACCAAATTTCACTCTAATTACAGAACTCATTATAATCTACATACATTGAATATTTACATTTTCTTGAATGGCTAACGATTTTAATTAAAATTTCATATGTTAGAGATTTTTGTTACAAATGAAATGTATATCTTGAATTTTCTGGCTATAGCCCCTGTAGTCGTATTTACTCTGGATGACTTTTGCATAACTCGTAAACCGTAAGAGATAAACCAAATCTTACTATATACTTATTTTATCTTGCTAAAATACACAATTTATGTCCAAATAATTTTTCTTGTAGAGTGAACCATTTCGGAGATATTCCTTATTCTTTCAAATGGAACATCGTTATTCATTTTTTTGTTAACCGTGCAAAGACAACTGATCTCAAAGCTTTAAAAGATTTTGCCATCACTCAAAGCCTATTGTATTCTAATATTCCCCTTGTACCTACAAGGAAATAAGCAATAAGATAATTCTACAAATGTTTATCTCAACTAACACGAAGAAGATATAGGAATAAGAGTTTGTAAGAATAGTTAGTACAAGAGTAGAGAAAGTCATGTGAATGCAACACCTCAGATATTTTTGTAATAAATTAAAGGAAGAAATTTTGATATGCAGTTTTTCTAAGATTAATACCGCAAAGTTTAAATGTCAAAACAGTACATTTTAATAAGTTCAAGAAATATAAATTCCAAACGGATATTTTACTACCCATGTTTTGAACTATATTGGAAAAAAAGTTTCTATCTCTACCTTGATAGGGTGGGAGAAGATAGATTTTGAATGGGAAAGTAACATTGTTTCCGAAAAGAGTTTAAAACTGAAATGGAAACATTGGGCATGCCCCATTTAAAAGGCAGAACCACACCACTTTAAAAAAAGGCGTCCAAAATGTGTTCTCCCCTCCCTGGGTGATTAAAACTTCAGATAGGTATATTCTTTACGTATGGTGCATTTTTTGCAATAAAAATCGAGTAGTCTTTTTTTACCAAACGGGCTAAAATATCACTTCAGTGTTCCCGTAATACTAGATGACCCAGTGAACTTCGTTCCACCTAGAATTGATGTGTTTGTAACTCTTAAGTGATCATCAATCCCATCAATCTAACTCCAATTATTTATTGATCGATATTAGACGCATTGTGTACGGTTTGTTTCGGTATTAAATGAAACTTGTTTGTAATTCAAATGAATTTAATGAACATTTTTACACGAGAATGCAGTTGACATTCAATGCAAAGCAAATCTATTCTCAAAATCCACTTTTTTGGAAATGTAGCATCAGCTGTCAAACGATAGGTTCACCACAAACGCCATATGTTGAAGATAAGATATTCCAGGTCGTCCTCTCCTTGGCATCGTAATGCACACTAAAACGACACGGAGTTTTCAGTCAAATTTGTTGAAACTTACATTCGACTTTGCAATATTGAAATCCTCAAATTCCTCGTTTGGCTAACACATTTTGTGGTTATGTCTGTCTGACTGCAATAATTCCTTGATTCTCGCTAATTCAAAATTGAATAAACTGTTCTATTTGTAATCCTGCGAAGTTAATTTACCTTACTAGAGTGAATTTTTGTAAAATGTAATTAAATTCGATTTAACCAAATGTATTGTCAAACTCTTACTTTTTTAACGAAAAAATGATTTTGCATGTAACAGATGCAGCTGTCAAACGATACGTCCGCCATAAAAGCCATGTATTGAAAGCAATGGAGATGTGGCATTTCACGTAAAGTTACCAATTTTACATTTAAATTTCACTTTTACATCACTGTATATATTTGTGTCTTAGATCGTTGAACCATGAAGTTAGTGGCCATTTTTTCCTTGGTTTATTATTTGAGCCTCTGTTGCCCCTATCTTGTCAATTATTTCAGAGGGCTTACACAAAGTGAATCGGGCAGCTTATTCTACCCTCTCTGAACATCCATGTACACAGTGTGCGAGAATTTGCACTGTATCCAACCAGACGAAGCAGAAAACGTCAGTCGAGGAACTTGGCACTTAGGTTTTATTTGTCTGTTTTACTTTTCTATCTTCTGTGACCCATACCACCCACGTCTTTGAGACCCTAGCACGTAAACGATTTAGGGACGTGTTTGTAAACAAAAGAATAGCCATATGGTACCCATCTACCTACCACAGTTCCACTATCCTGGAAGGAATTGGTACTGCGCGCACGAAGAGTATATGATTGTTGATGAAAGATCTTCCCTATTTAACCTTCGAGATTCCCACATCACGAACTTTACTCCTATTCCTGGATAGAATTTTCTCTACAAGGTCGATGGAACGGGGATTTGATTGTAAAGCGAATTTTTGTCTTGCCCAAAAATTTAGATATCGATTTCACCGAAAATAGTTCTGTTCTTCTGGGGGGAGGGGGGGGGGGGGGTAGGATGAAAAACATTCTTTTTATTCTATAACATTAACTTCTACGGGAACTTTGAAACAACTCGTTGGATATAGGTTTTAACGTTAGGTTTTGAGTTCTAACAGGAAACGCCTATGCACATTTTCAGACTGCTGATAGGGAAATGCGCCAATTAAAGAAATTACCCCGACCCGGCCGGAAATAAACCCGGATATTGAGCTTGTGAAAAGTTCAACTTTTTCACACATGCTAAAGATTTTAATAATCCCACTTCTAAAATTTCATTGAAATATGCTCGACATATTGCCGAGAAAAAAATTCTAGCTACATCTTGATTTTCTGTGAAGTTTTTTGAAGCCCCCTTCATTTTGATTGAACTTCAGTAATTTTGTGTAAGCAGAATACAGTTAAACCTGCTTCTGGAAAATGTAGAACAGGTAGGTATGTCCAACCTTAGGCAGTGAGCGGCAATACCCCACTCCACTCAGTCGGAGTCGGTATCCAGTGACGGACAGAAACAGGCGATTCTGTGGCAGTTTGTAAGTCATAACTTGAATTTTCTGGAAATGCCTTCAGAAGACCTTCATTCTGGATTTTTGCGTAAATGGTAAACAGCTTACTAAATATGGATCTCGTTAAAACCCACAATTTGTCAAATAACTTCATTTATCTTTAGAATGAACCCTTTCCGAGTGTCCTAATTTGTTTGAATGTACCAGAACGCCTCCCTTTTTACTTTCTCTACTGGGAAGTAGGGGAAGTATTGTATTCCACCCAAAAATTCGATGTCGAGATTTCACCGGAAATGTTTTGAGGCCCCCTCAATCAAAAAAAAGCATTTTTAGGAAAACGTCCGTGTGTGTGTCTGTGTGTCCGTCAGTCTGTGGACAGCATAGCTCAAAAATGAAAAGTCGGTTAAAAACCAAAGTTGGTATTTAAGTTTAATGTCTTTCAAGGACGTGACACGAAGATTTTGAAGAAAATAGCCCCACCCTAAACTACCCTTTACATGGAACATTTTTCGAAAATTTTGATTTTCTTGAAAATGGCTCTAACAATTTTGATTAAAATGTCATGTTTGAAATATTTTTATGACAAATGAAATGTATATCCTGAATTGTCTGCCTATAGCCCCTGTAGTCGTATTTACTCTGGACGACTTTTGCATAACTGGTAAACCGTTAGAGATAGACCATATCATACTATACAAAAATGTAGATCTTGCTAAAATACACAATTTGTCTCAATAAATTTTCTTGTAGGGTGAACCATTTCGGAAATATTCCTTGTTATGTGTGCGAGTTTTGGAAAACTTAGAACTTTCGTGAAATGGAACATCGTTGTTCATTTGTTTTGCATGTTAAGTGTGCAAAGAGAACGGAATCTCAAAGCTTTAAAAGATTTGACTACCGCTCAAAGCCTACTGTGTTCTAATATCCCCCTTGTATCTACAAGGAAATAAGCAATAAGATAATTTGTACAAATGTTTATCTCAACTAACACGAAGAAGATATAGGAATAAGAGTTTGTAAGAATGGTTAGTACAAGAGTAGAGAAAGTCATGTGAGTGCAACACATCAGATTTTTCAAATAGGAGAGTTCTTTTTTCTCGGCCTTGCAAAGAGAACCGTATTTGTCAACCCATAGCAACCAGTTCTTAAAACATTGGACAATTGCTTTAAGTCTACTGAATTGCCACATTGCTCTTGCCCGTACAAGAAAATTAGCAATAAAATGCTTTCTGAAAATGGTTATCGATTAAAATAGACAAGCTATCATTTGCAAGAATAGCTCTATTTGCAAACAGTTCCTCCAATTGAAGTATACTAAATCTGTATCGCAATGGGTTACGTGGCGATCACTTGGTGTATCTTCTAAGGCTGTGCACTTTTGACATTGTCGCCAAATATTGACTTCTTTTACGTAATCAGTACCAAAGAAATCACTAATGAACGGATGTTTATCCCATGACATTTGAAAGTGCCTTCGGAATCAAACGCAACGTACATGTAACCAACCCGCCGCTGCAACAATGCACGGCAAAGTCCGCATATAGTGGAAGGAGGTAAACAGTCCCCTCTTTCCCAAACGTTGGACATCGCTGATCTAGGAGCTCGTGAACAATTTTTTCATGCACCTTACTTTCTCTGGCAGTTGTAAAAACATTCGAAGGCAGTTTTGACATTTTTCGCTAATTAAAAGTGCTTGATTCTATTATCCGAGAAGCTTGTTTGAGCTAGAAAATTTAGTTTTTCTATTCATTCCTTTACTCATTAAGTGTGCCAATTTTCAAGCAAACAGATGTAAAACTGAGAGATGAATTCTTTGCAAATGTTGGAGTTGCATCGGGGAAGAATTTGTGGTTACGTTAGAAGAAAATTTATCATTTGCACGTAAAACAGCTCCCCACTGCATGCGCGAAAATGTAAAGCTACAAACACCTCTTCCTTGCTATATATAATATTCCACCTGTGAAGGCCAGTAAAATGACTCCCGAAGTTGCAGGGATGGCATACATGATACATGACGTCGTAAAAAATGTAAAAGTTGAATTTTAAAACCTTTCACGAAGTGACAAATCGTACGATTATTTTCAAAAGTTACTGGTGGAGAATCGTGCAGTTCACCCTTGTAAATTCCTATCACATTAATTGCATTGGTGTTAATTACTCCACAGGCAGACGTTTTTTCACGACTGTAATATATTGGTTTTACACGTCCCCTGTCTAATAACGTACGGCAGTGTTTTGTTAGAACAAATGAGTGAAGTTATCGCCGTGTCACTGCTCTTTCCGGTCAGCGAGTGTGGAGTGTACCGATGTATATAATTTGAATGAAAAGGTTTCCAGTGACAGTGGAGGGGAAAGCAGCCGGACCCACTCGTTGAATGAAACACTTCTCATTCAGTTTTCTTTCCGCAAGGTTACAAAAAACGTGACTGATGGTGATGAGGCGCTGAAGGACGCGACAAATCTTCCTGTTGGCGCATAGTACATCCGGTTGACTTTCCTGCGTGAAACAAAACAATGCAGCGTGGCGGGATTTGGAGAGAAATCTCCAATTGTTCCTATTGTTAGATAGGGAAAATGCTAATGATTGGACGTGCCACTGTTAGGCAAATTGTACTTCATGTTAACTGAGAGATGCGTTTGCAGGAATGGTTTTATTACACATATCCTAATAGGTACAGGAAGTTGATTTAGTAAAATGCAAGGGTATATCGATTAACGTAGCTTCCCCTGTCTCTTTGACCCCTCTCCAATGACAGCGGTATTCACGCTACTGGCTGGATAGTTACACCACACGTCGGCATGACAGGAAGCTAGATTACTTCTGATGGCTCATTAAATCGTTACTCTTTAAGCCGTAAGCATCAGAGGCTACACCCCTTAAGAGATCCCTAAGATGGCAAGGAACTAAGATGCTCTCAAACGTATATTTTACTGAATTTCCTTTCTGTACAATAGCAATAGAGTAAACCACGCTTAAGTGATGGTCACCTCTTTTAAGATGTAATCGCTTTGTGATGACTGATTCCATTCGTTTTGATAAAACGACATGAAAAAAAAAAATGAATACCTAACGCTTTCCTATTTGAGAAAATTGCAAGTAAGCATTCAAACCAATAACGATACCACAATTGGTAGGTAGTGCCGATGTGACGTCAACTGACGCCGCTGAACATGGTCGCACCGAAAACGAGTTCAGCGTGTGACCTGGCCACTCTGTACTGCTGCCGAAGGGGAAGATAATAGTTTGAGATATGCGGGATCCAGCAATTTGGAAACGTATCTGGTGTTAATAACATAACTAAAGCCTTAGATGTAATATTAATGTTCACTGTTCTAATTACACAATTGGTCAGGTTCGAAATTACATTTCGATTTCGTGCTATGAGAAATATGAATAATTCTAGTTTGTGAAGGCTAGTCATGTTATAAAGTAAATGGAACAGAACGTAGTGTAATTTTCTCTAAAAATTAGAGCCATGCAGAATAAAGTTAAGTGGACAGTTTTCCAACACTCGTTTTTCGTTAACTAGTTGATCAAGGTTAGGACGTAATGTCTGGGAACTTTGTAATCGAAGAATGCATGTTAAGTTGCGATCTGATAAGCTACTTGGGGATTTGGACTTGGCTAATTTTATAACAGAGCCAGACAAACATTGGCTGCTCATTTTACTTGTACTGGCCATGTTATTGTGATCCAGATGTTTACACTTCGCTGAACCTTCCAGTTCCGTACTCACAGCGCCATTTATCTAGGCAACATTAGGCAGTTCTTGCCTTACGTCACACGAACTGACACGTGCTCTCGTTGGAATACGTCACACCGCATGAAGCAGTCTTCTTCTGCCTTAAACAACTTTTAGTAATGTAAAGAAATAACTTACAGTAAGTTAAGTCAAGCAGAGGAAATGCCATACTGAAATATAGTAACCCTCTATTGTGTGGGCATACTCTGCTAAATATGCCAGTCTTCTAATTCCTGAGCTTGTTTGGATATTCATCAGATACCTTAATTCAAATGCACATGATTATTAAAGGCCAGATAACAGGGCTGTCCATCCATTAAAAGCAGAATGCAGTTCCTGGCATTAAACTCAATCAAATGTGGCTATAATAAATGGATGGGGAGGCCCCACGTAAAATAACCAGTGATATGGCTAGGTGTAGACGAATCATATTAGCCTTCAATTGCATGGATCTGAATTTTGAAAAAGTACGGAAATAAGTTAATACATTTGACATAAATAGTTGCTGACACCTTTATTTTAATGTCAAATGTCAAAATAACAAGAAAATAACCAAATACTGGTACAATATTCTTAAAAAGCTGGTCTGGTTCAGTCTGTAGAGCACTTGCTTGCTGTGTGAGGGGTACTGGGTTCGCTTCCTGGCTGGAGGCTCGGAATTTTTCCCCTTGCCAAGATTATTCCCTATCCTATTCCTAGATTGGAAAAGAAAAAAATCTGAAACTCAACTAAGCATCTTTGTTACCAAATGCAACACTATGCATTAGAGGGTTAAAAATACTTGGGCTGTAGATTCAAAATAGATTTTGACCTTCTATACTAGAATTACCTACATTTATATAGGGTGTTACAGGTATGAGTGCAGATTTTACATGAATAAAAAATTCCAATAAATTCATCTTGTGAAAGTAAAGATTTAACATAATGGATTAGGACAGTCTGGTAACAGGACTGAAGAAGCCAATGTTTTGTTTACTAATGTGGCTACTGCTTTCAAGTGTGAGTTCACACTTAAGTGATTAAACTAGGCCAGCTATAGAACACTGGTTTCACCCTGTGATATCGGCTACTGCAGGTAAGGAAGTGTGGCACTCTTTCAAGCTTTCCGAGCAATATTAGATCTGAGCAGTGTCAACATTCCTGACCTTCCATTTTGCATGGTTGCCAAATGCATGCCCACAAATTTGTGATGGACACTGGAATCCAATTTAATATAACTTTATGGTTAAAGAAAAAAAAAGACAAATGGGAAAACCCTGAATAACTCTTTTTGTAAAGCTCTACCTCTATATGCTAATTACAGATGTAAATAATAAAGTGGTGACACTGACAAACATACAACCAATTGTTTTATTTATACAACCATACACTAGAGGGAAATTGTAAAGGAAGCTGTTTTGGCTTAATGTCAAGAATTTTCCATTAAAATCTGTTCTCGCACCTTTTACCCCTTCTATAATAAGTTAAAAATCCTGACTAGAAAGGTTTTGTCCAGTCTTCTGAAATTTGTCAGATTCCAGGGTTTTTATTGGAAAATTAGCATTACCAGTGATCAACTAAATTTTTCCAGGCTGATTCAGAGATGCTGTCTGGTAGTTATCTTGTGCAACATTCCTTTTGCTCATTGCATCTCAGTTGAGAGCCGGAATGTCACATGACATTGGATCAAACTCGGAAAGGAGATCCAGTTAGATCAAGGAATGGACGTAAAACTTTTGGGCAGGTGTTCTGTTCTTTGCACATTGGTGGTACAGATCCTAAGCTTTCTAAACATTTGAAAGTAACTTATGTGGAATAATTCACAGCAAGGCTTGTCTATGGTTACGGTAATCCCAAATCATAGTAGATATAAAAAATTAAATTGTATCCATACAAATGTGCCTACTATTGCTGAGATAACATTACATGATAAATGGAGACATTTTAAATATTCTTAGAGCCGAATTTTAAAATTAATTTGGTTTGCCCAAGTAATCAACAGCAATGGTTTCAGCTGGATAAAATTAACTTATTTTTCTTTCAGTTCTTTTGCTGTGTGGCAAAAAACAAATTCAAGATTCTTACATAACTTGTTATTGTCCGGTTGATAATGGAGGAAAGTTAACCTTTGAAACATGTCCCGGAAAAATATGCTAAGTGTTGTTCAGTGTTAATTAACTCACCTTTTAAATTAAATCATTTCCATACTTACACATTTTAGAATGTGCTCTTACCAGCCCACCCTATCAGCTTACAAGCATGCCATTACACCCATTATTTTACTTAGGCCCTCCCCTTCCTTTACCACAGGCACATTTGACTGCATTTGCTGGGATTCAAACTTGCAACGTTTGGCTTTGAATGAATGGCCAGTTCATTGTGTATTGCCTCAACTGTCATGGCTATACAAATCACTTCTGCTGAGGTGCCTTGGAAGGGGATATGAAAACCAGTTTAGGAATTAGAGGATGAATGACATATGTAGCAAAATCTCAGCAGTGAAAGGGTTGAAGGATGCTGTGCAGTGACTTGCCTTTAAACATCAATTTGATTTATCCTCCCTTATACTTTCAATGAAATATGTAATTACCCTTTCTGAAAAGGGTTATGTAGATTACATGAAGTAGATTTGGAAACACAGTGCAGATAAGATAGCCATAAGCATAACACCAGAATGCAAAATAACTAGTGTATAGGATCTATAAAGACGAGAATCTGCTTATGGGCAAACTCCAAGTAAAATAAACTCGGTAATGTTTCAAAGACAACTAAGAATATCCTTAATAGAAAAGCTTATGTATACAGTGGATGAATTATAAACATTTTGTAAATGAATATATTGCTGACGATGCTTGAAACTTGTATCGCCATGCAAAAAATTATAAAGTGCTTTAGAACAGAATATTTTTAAGTTCATGTCATTATAGCATGGTTTACACAAGTCAATATTTCCAAAATACAGCTGAGTTCATTAGTCTGTCCCATGTTATCGTCTGTCAGACACACAAATAGGCAGTCTTGAATTGCCACTTGCATTTACTTGTATATACATATAAATATGAAAGATTCAAGACGGTATTCCTGTGTCCATCATCGATAACATATGGAACAACTTCAACTCTGCATGTTGAAAATATTGACTTGTATAAACTGTGCTGCAACATGATGTAGCGCTTAGAGAAATATTCTATTCTCCTAATGTGTTAAATTTTTTTCCATGGTGTAAAAAGCCTAAGCAAATAGATTATTAAAATAAGTTTTTGAAAGAATTTGTAATGGCTAAATAGTAGTCACATATCTAATGTTACGCATATTAGTTCATAGGTAAACTAAAGCTTGGAATTCTTGAACCTAGAATCAGCGATTTACAATATTAAATTTTCTTTGAACGTTTAAAGTTAAATTGTGTAAAATGGCTGCCTTTATATATCTTAAATTTGAATTTGTTCTTTTCCAGAGTTGCCAGACACTAACAAAGATGTATTGGTTGGATAAGACCCTCGTGGTCTGGGCGGCCATAATATGGATGCTGATTGCAATGCAAGCACAAGGTAATTAAATATTGGGTACTCAAACATGAAAATAGCTGCATTTCATATTCCTTAATTGAAACAAATTTTGATTAAGTGTGAAACATAATTAATTTAAAGGAGTGCACCAAATGCATTCAAAATAATACAGAAAGGAGATTCTAGCATTTGTACTTCATCTAGTTTAAAAATATGGCCAATGATAAAACATGCAATGGAAAATATTCATTTAATTTCATCATGTTTGAAAATTACTGCCATCTGGTGGACATCTAGGGTACAAACAAGTGTAGATTTAAAATAAAGGATGAAATGTAATTAGCAGGGAAGTGAATTTTAACCCTTTGGAGCCCAGTGCTGCCATATGTATGCTTGTTGGAAAGTTGGATAAAGTTACATCTTTGATGCAGGACCCAAGGCACAACACTTTCTGGGCCAATGCCTACCACCCAGCTGCTGCATCCGCAACCTGTCCATCACAGGTGTCATGAGTGGGGTGCAGTACTGGAGGGTGGTATGGGGTCAGCATCCTGATCCCTCCTGTCAGGTTGTGTGGTCTATGCAACCAGGGTAATGAGACTGAGTGTACCCTGGACTGGGTCTTCCAATAGGGGAAAATACCAATGATGGTATTGGGAATCGAACCTGGGTCTGCTGCTTGGTAAACAGCAGTGCTACCACCATGATAAGGAGTTGACCTCTGATATGTACTTCAAATTTGATTTTTGCACAGCCTAAAATAAAATGTACTACTAATAAAATGAACATAAGTTCAAAGCAGTATTTACACATTTACACATCACAATTACATTGTGGGCCCTCACCATCCTTCAGTAAACTTCAACACTCAAAGAATCCAAAATCCTGGCTAGTGGTGTACATTGCTGAACTAAGTCAGGCAAGCTGCAGGGCCCAATCTGCCATATACGATTGTGTTTCAAAATGAACTTGGCTAAAAATAAGTGGAACAGGAAATGATTGCCTTTTCAAGTTGCCCAGTTTGTGTGGAGGGCAAGCCTGTCCAAATCAGCCAGAGTCCAGCTTAGGCAGAACTGGGAATACAACCCAATTATACCTATTGTGTAGTATGAAGACTTACATTTGTGTAAGAATATTAGCTCTATTCTTGCTCGTTAGTTTTGCTTTAATTGTAATACAAGTGTTTTGAGTACTTAAATATTTTAACTTGCATCAAAAGTAATTGCTTAAAAGCTCTGAACAAAGCATTTCAGTGTGCAAAGATACAAAAGTAATTGCACTATATAACTGGAAAAAAATTGGAAACGAGGAGATACACATTTTGAAGATATGTAATGGGGAATGTTTAAAGAGCTATTGCTCCCGTTATCCTGATGCCAACTGCTATTTTTTGCTATTCTGTACATTATGTAACAGAAAACCATGGTTCCAATAGTAAAACATTATGCACATTCCACAAAGCACACCAACTAATATGGTACAAGTAACCACCAAAGTGTGGGCAGAAAAAACCATATACACAAAGTTACATACCATCTCAAAAGCCCAATTCCACAAAATACAGAGCACATTCTGACACCCAAACAGCCATACTCCATCCAAAACCTGTGTTCTGAACTATTTGTAAATTGAACAAATGTAAATAGGATCATTATGCTGTGAATTTCCTTCTGTTTACAGTAACAGAATGTGACTTAGCTTTACTAATTGTTTATTGTATAGAATTAGATACCACATGTGGACTTGGGTATGCACTTTGAACTTAAGGGTGTGCATGGCTGAAATTTCTAAATTCTAAAATTTTGTTCAATCTTGCACGAGACTTAATACATGTAAGGAATAATGTACATTCAAATTTTCATTGCAATATCTTTAATGCCTTTCAAATGCATCTTTTCTCACTTTATTTTTTTTTTAATTTTTTGCAGCTAACCTGAAAGTTCAAAATTTGGATAATTTTGTTATGCAGAACTACTCAAGTGATGTGAACAGAGAATTTTGTAATGCTTTGGTTTATTAAATAAAAATTAACTAAGAAAAAATGTTTCACAATTGCTGGTTTTCTTAGAAAACCAACTGGCAAGTATTAAAATGACAGAAATAACTTTTTCTGCATTCTCAGCTTGATTACAACCACTCTTGATTCCATATTCTGAGCAGTAGGTTCCCAAGAAATATGGCGTTCTCTCTAAAACAGGTCTTCCTTGTGAACCATGCAGATGCACATGAGCAATGTGCATACCCTGTCTTCAGTTCTTGGCATATTTTTCTTACATGTTCACACACATTACTGTTAAAAATGCTGTTTGCTGTACTCTTGTACATACACAAGTTAAAAATGTAAAATTAACTTTCACTGCCAAACAAAATACTGAAGGTTAGCTTTAGACCTTATTAACAAGCGAGATGCACTTTATTGCCTTGCATCCATTTGATGCGACTAGCATAAAGCTAGCACAACCACCAGCTGTTCGGTTCCAATGCTTGACATGAGATGCTAACAATACTAATTCATAGCAGATTGTTTGAAACATACTCCTCAGCAAGCATTATACAATTGGATTAGTATATAGATAATGGAAAAAATTAACTAAGGAAAACTGACAGGGTATGCAATTCATCACCTGCATCCATGGACGCTATGTCCTTGGATAATACGTAGAAAACACTTAAATGGCCAGTTGTTAAACTATTGTATTTGATAATTGTAACAGTTCTATTCAGTGAATAAAGCATGCGTATAACTATGGTTGTTTGTTGCAGGTGCAAACAAATCATGTCCTCCAGGCTTTTTTGAATGTCACGATGGGGAGTGTGTTCATTCTGAAAAGCACTGCGATGGTAAAAATGACTGCCGAGATAATTCAGATGAATTTGATTGTGGTAAGTAACAAATTTAAACTGTAAACTCATTTTATATATTACAAGAGGCTAGAAACAGCAATGTTTTTGACTTTTTCTAACTCGTTATATAGTATAATTTAAAAAATAGTTGAGCATTACACTTTGCAATATATAAAGTAAGAATTGTCTATTGGAGAAAGGTACTTCGTAAATTCCCACTTGAACTAATGCAATGAAATGTTTGATTTCCAGATTACATTCTGTGCAAAAGTCCTGTGTGGTTCCACTGTGCAAATAAGAACTGTGTTAGTGGAAGCTTCCGTTGTGATGAGGCAGATGATTGTGGCGACTGGTCTGATGAAGAAAACTGTCATTTGAATGAGGTAATAACTAAACCATTTGTGCAGTTTAACTGAAACTGGTGTATTCTAGCAGCAGCAAGACTAAGGGAATGTATTATTGTTTTATTTTAGCATACAATTGCCCCAGTAAACTGCTCTGCACAAGAATGGCGCTGTCTGGACAATAACTGTATTGCCAAGGAATGGGTCTGCGATGGTAAACAGGACTGTATGGATCACAGCGATGAAATTCTGGGATGCTCTGTGCATGTAAGTATACACATATGGAGGTATTCTAGTTGGAATTGATTTCAGTTGATGCATTCTAGACGTAGATCCAGGACTTCACAAGAGAAGGTGTAACATTTGGCAACATGCCTGACCAATGGGCAAAGTGCAGTCAGTAATCAAGCATTTTCAAAACAGTTGTACTACTCATAATGATCCTTTGGAGAAAATTTCTTATTCAATAGATGGCTTTTCAAAACCAAACTTTTTAGTTTGATTACTTGATTTTTATTTTTGACCCTCAGTGAGAGCTTAATTCCCCAAATTTATTCTTTAATTTTTTTTTAATTTACTGCAGTAGGCATTTAAATTGCAGTGTCATTCTTTTGTTTCTGCTCTTGTTCCTTTTCAGCTGCAGTGTGAAATACCTGTGCTTCAATATACTCTTACACCTGTTATACCTTGGTCACTGAAAGTGAACCCAACTATAGTTATTAGCAGTCTTAAATTTATTTGCATTATGGTTGCATTGTATTTTACTGTATGAGGGAAGCATAAAATGTGCAGTTGTGATAAAATCTTCCCTCTAGTCTTAAAAGATTAGGCTAAAACCTCTTCTGGTCTCAAATTTTTCCAGCTCTTTCTGGGTCATCCTTAGGGTTGCCAGTTTTCTAACTGAAAATAAGGGAGGTTTCAGGAATGGTTTTCCCAACACTTTGACACAGCCTATTGCCCTTTTACTTTGTGGATTTCAGTAGAAAATGTCATTTACAATATATGGAAATATTGATAAAGAAACATACTTAGGTTTCTTCTTGGGTGGAGTTTTGTTCAGTTCATTGGGGCCATCACCTTCCACGGTTTTACTTGCTTTATAGAATCATAAACAATGTGTTCCTCTGTTCAATTCAAAGATGCAAGTGAACAAAGCGTGCTCACGTCATGCATCACATGACCACATATGCTTGGGGATTGGCTACACTCTACCAGCCGATAAGAAAAGAATGCTCGCTGCTACCAACAGCTAATTAAAATACTGCTGCTAACATTGGGAAAAAGGAACTAAAACTTTGATATATCACATAGTCCAAATATTCTGAAACTTGGAATTCATGGCAGTGTTTGAAATATGGGAGAAATAATCCAAAATAAGATTGCTGGGAGATTTGATAAAATAAGAGTGAAAAAGGGAGACCTGGCAACCCTTGTCTTCCTGTAGATTGATATCCTCTTGCTCTGTAATTCAAAATTTGCTTGGAAATTCTTTTGGGTTGCATTCATTGTATGTGGAGCTTCCATTTCTCTCTACTGTAGTATTCTTTCACTTCTCCAAATTCCCTTCTGATATTTCTTACAAGAATCTTGTCTTGTAGACCCCTTAACTGATATCAATCACATTTCATCTTGTATTTTGCTGTAATCACCTTTTTGTCAAGTCCATGCCTTGCTGCCATACATTAAAACAGGGAGTGCCATGTTGGAATGAAATTTGTCTTCCTTTTAAGGTTCTCCAAATTGTTCCACAAATAAATATTCTATACATTTGACTTGATATATTTCATAAGTGACATTACAACCTGGGTAGTTGGCACTTGCTTAATTGTTTCTATGCATATTTTTGTTCTGACCAGAAATTTGACATGGAATATCACGTTAGCTTTTTCCCCTGAGATTTGTTGTACAGTTTACTAACATTATTTCATTCGTGTATTGCTTTCTGCAGCACATCTTTTGTATTGTAAATTAAAATGGCATCAGCAAACTGAGTTTTGTGCAAAATTTATACCACCATGTACTTTTGATAAAATATGGTACTCACAATTGTCATTACAGTAATTTTGGAAATGAAATTGCAAGGAACAGATACAATGTGCATATTTGCACTGAGAGAGGTCATTTCAAAACCACTTGTTGCCGTCTACATTAATTTGTGTAATACATAAATATTAAATTGTCAAAATAATTGCCTGTTTATTAATCCATATTTAGTGTTTCTTCTCTTAAATAAAATACATCCTCGATAAATACACATTTGAGCCTAACAGTTCATAAATTAGGCTACTCATAATTGTATACATGATGTAAAGCCTTTACAACTAATTACCATCATTGTCTTCTTTTGCTCCCTTGAGCTTATTTCTTCCTGGTTCTTCCCATCTCTTCCAGGAATTCCTCCATTGTGTTAATTTCTTCTCTATTATTCACTGACATTTTTAATGGTATCTTTAGGTAATTTATTCCATTTCTCATTCCAAATACTAGCCCTCCACCTTTTAAACATGGCATTCAATTAGGCAGTGTGAATGTCCTAGTTTCCCACACATTGCATCCTTCTGTCAGGTTTGATCTTAATCCTTTAAGAAATAGTACATCTTAATTATTATTTATTTATGCCAACAAACTTACTGTTGGTGTTTTTAAACACACAAGCCGTGTGTGGGCAAAGTTTGAGAGGTAGAACTGGAGGCTGCTCAGTGGTTAGAGCAGCCGCCCGGTAAGCGGAAGGTCTGTGGTTCAAATCCCAGTTGTCGCATTGAATTTTTAAGTTCCAGTTCTACCTCTCAATAGTACATCTGTTTGTATGAAGCATAGTTTATTCATGAAGCAATAATTACTGATTCTGCTGTACAGGTTAAATGTGAAGATGGAGAGTTCTTGTGTGAAAATCACCATTGTATTCCGGAGATCTTCAAGTGTGATGGTGCTGATGATTGTGGCGATGGCAGTGATGAAAGGAATTGCCGTAAGTTTGAGGAAGCATACCATATTGCATAAGTACTATTTTTCTGACTCAAAAAGCTGTATAAATTTGTGGTCTAAGATATGAACATATTTTAAACAACTTGTAATTTTAAATGATAGTTTCAAATATGTAAGATTTGAAGCTTTCACGGCGAACGTTAGAGATCAGTGCTTCACGGGTGATCAGCCGTGTTAAATTTAAGAAGGTCGAGCTTTCGGCCATTATACTCTCCATGGCCATCTTCAGGACTAAAATGATGGAAAATTCTCCTCAGTTTTAGATATATTTCAAATATGTTAAAGTGACTCAAGTTTAAGTTCTGATTCAGATGACAGATCCCTGAATTTGTATGGTTACCAGAGGCAGGTATTTATGTCGATCACAATAATCACGACATGTGATGTGCTACGGATTCTTATAAATATCCATAAATTAGGGGTTTCGAAAGCTAATTTTCAAATAAAATGATAAATCATGAATTGGGACCATAATAGCGAAATGTTAATTACAAATTATTCCAATGTTTATTTTACAATGAATTTCATAGCATACAATTACTAATTGATCATCAATTATTTCTTAGCAGTTGAATTTTTACAAGAAAAATGCAAGCATTCCAAGAGTTGGGAGTGCTGACTTTAAGGTCAGCGAGGTAGCTACTGCCTGTGGTCCGTTCTGTTATGCGAGTGGGAATGAAAGGGATGTTTCCGACGATACAATGTTTTTCATGGACCTGACCGGTTGTATTGTTGGAGACAGAGTATGAAGATGGGTCGTACACCCACTCGCATTTCCGCTAAATTGCATGCAGAACAATACAGCAATGAAGGATTTTATTGTAGCGATGGAGTACTATTTTGCCGTGGCGTAGTGGGTTAGGGCGTCATGCCTTGGTTCCCTGCCATGGAATGGTATCAGTTGGATGATTGCCCACCTCTAACTTGCATATGTGGGCGTGAGGCCAGCAGTCGGGTTGGGGAGCCCTGGTCTGATATGGACTGTAGTACCACGGGTTTAACTTCTTTTTAACAGATGCAGTGACACTTGTTCTAAGCAGGTTTTCCACACACTCTGTAGTAAGCAAGAATGGTTTTTCTGATTCACCTTCAGAAGGATCTAATGATATGCCATTGGCAATAAGATGACCCATGAAATCAGTTGAACTTGTCAATTGAAATACAGATCTTTGTATCTTTTAGTTAATCTTTAATAATATTTGAAATAATGTAAATTTATGGTTTACATGGAGGTTTATTCATAGCATTGTAAATATATTAATTTCAATTTAGCAATTAAAAAGATATCAGTATAGTAATACAAATTACTGGCGGGGAAGGAATTCTTCAAACCAGGGAAATTTAATGAATCCTCCATTCCACCCTGTTAATTTGAACCCTGAATGAGGATTTATTTTTGGACTAAGCAACACTATGCAACGGGTCAGTTCCAAACTATTGTATAGATACAGGATGTGTTCAATAAAGTAATCTTGACAATGAGTTATTACCGTATTACAAAGCTTTATTACAATTTAAATTCAAGAATATCCTTTTTGAATAACTTTATTCACCAGAAAAGTTGGACAACTTTTTCGTAATGAACGTATCAATCATTTTTGGGTAATGTTGCTGTAGACAGGCTCGGAAATAGCCCAGTCTATGACTCTGCTACTTTATAAAATTTGGTAGACTTTGCATCTGTAATAGTCTAATCTGTAAGATTGCCTAATCAGGCAAATTGGCTGAAAAGCCCCCACTTTATCATTTATGATAAAAAAAGAAATTCCACAACCCCTTTGGGTCTGGAAACTCCCTATGCCGAGGGATAAATCCCTCAACCTGACAACACTGGTAATTATGAATCATGAAGAGTACTGGAACAGAAATACAATAACATTTGCAGACAGTGTCATGAAGAGATCTCCTTTTTTGCACATTTCCTTTAGCTGTTGATCATTCATGGAAATCTACATCTGAAGTAATGCTGTAATCACCAATAATCTAACAATTATTTCAGTAAGATCAAATGTTTAAAGCATTCCGTTTGTCAGTCACCTGCCAGATGTAACTCTTAGATAACCTCTGTATTTGTTTCACAAATGTACATTATGAAATACAGGGTTCTTCATTTAAAACCCAACAGGCACACGGCAGACTGTATATGGCAGCATTACCATTATTCAATTTTATTATACAATAAACACTAACTTAGAATGAATGAGTGGTTATTTTTACTTTTTCCACTGCTCACTTATAGCGGTGATATTTAACCTGAAGTACGTGAAGACTTCCTTTTTTATGTAGTATTAAATAAGTTATAAATATGATGATATTTTGGATATGGTTTTATGTATAATTTGAATTAAGGATAACTACGGCTAGGCCCAGGGGGTACAGGCTGAAATGAATTTTTTTTTTGGGGGGGGGGGTACAGGGAGAAAAAATGTTGATTACCACTGATTTATAGTAAGTAAAGGAAGTATTGCATTCCACCCAAACATTTAATACCAGGATTGCAGTGGAAATGCATGTTGGAACTCCTTAAAGGTTTTTTCTTAAATTCATGAAAAAAGGTTCACAGGTCTGAATAGAAAAACTTGATTAAATACCAAACTTGATAGTTAATTTGAGCATCCTCCAAGGATACCATGTGGTTGTTTTAAAGATAGCAGTAATTATGAACATAGTGTTATGAATGTATTGTCTCAAACTAAATGAAGACCAGAGAATCTTTGGTTCAACATCTATGCTGCTATGTAATTTATTTTGTCAATTGTTGTAACTATTCAAAACTTTGGTTTCAGATAAAGCTCATGAAATAGACACAGAGGATTGTTTACTGGAGAAAGAATTGTTCCTTTGCCATGATAACCTAAGTTGCATGCCACTAAAGGAGCTTTGTGATGGAGCTGCTCAGTGTTTGGATAGTTCTGATGAAGGCCCAGGATGCAAGACACGTAAGTAAATGGAAAAATGGAATGTGATTTACTTGCACATTACTTTAGGGGACCTGATTCATTTAACTTGTTGTTGCAGCTTGTAAGGATGCAGGATGCAGTCATAAGTGCGTATCTTCTCCACGGGGCCCACTGTGTTACTGTCCACCAGGCTTTGAGCTTCACAACAAAACTTGCGTTGGTAAGTACTACATGTAGGAAGAGATTTAATGTACCATGTTGGTCTGAATATTTTAAAAATGTACTTTAAAATCTGCAGTTGTAAGTACAGTTGTACAGTGGTAGTCAATCTGCAACAAGCTAAAGTTTATGAATTAACTAGAATTTCTCTAGCTTTACTTCTGACATGAGCTATTGTTGCTTGTCTAGCAGCCATTTGTGGCACTGGCTGCACCTTAATGGAGGCCAAAGATGAGGTACCTCACACCACTATGTTGACAGGCTATCTGCAACAATGTCAGTTAAGAACCTACACGGTTTCCACAGTTCTAGAAGCTTAGAGTGCAGATCTTGTTGCAGAAAGCTTTGTGACAAATTTCTAGAAAAATTGTAGGTACCTAATTCTTGGCTATATAAACGAGTCAGCATGGACACAAGTTTAGTGAGATTATTGGTTACTTTTTAGTTGATAGAAAAATTGTCAGAGCAAGCGGTGTACAATTGAGCAGTGTTAGGTCAAGGTTATAATAGAACAAAACAACTGTGTTACAGTGTAAAGTTTGAATTGTGATTCAGTTTTAAGGGAAATAGTGATCGAAGAAGTAACTGGACTCATCAGGTTGCAGTATTAATGAGTAGCAGCTAGTGGAGTACATATTTTGTGTTCTAAAAGTTTGACTGGCCTGAAAATTTGAAATGGCATCAGCGTAAGTTAAATTATGAACAAATTGGCTAAACTGCAGCTGCCCCAATAATAGTAATAATGCACAACTTGTCTTTCTAAAGAGGGTTTTCGTGACTTTGTACATAAACTGTTAGTTGAAGAATGAAGTAATGTATAAACTAAATTTAGTAATGATTATGGATGGTATAGAGAAACAATTTTCTGCACTTGTGCACTTCACCTACTTCTTCTGCCATGACTAACTTCTACCTCTGCTGAGGTAATTCATCAGTTCTGCATACACAGCTCTTTAAAACATGCGCGAAAGATGTGCTAATGATCCTGCTGCCACATTTAAGTTGCGACTAGTGCAGTAATTTATCTACAGTAGATTTTAAATACAGGTCTTCAATAGTATTCAAAGAAAGAATCAAATCAAGGTGCTATGGTGTTCATGTTCTCTTATGCAGCAGGTGCCACTGGTTAATACATTTTTATTCTATGTACAGTCATGTCAGATAGTTTGCTCACCAGCTTGTGGTCTCTGGCAGGAATGCAACCAGCCACTGTTAGTAAAAAAATTCCAGAGAAACTGATATCTGCTGCAGCAGTAGTTCTGCTTCTAATCTCATTTACAATAATGTTGCCAACCTTAGAATGAGAGTTCATGCTAGATTAAAGCAAAGAACTTGCTTAAAATAGCATAATTTAGATGTTCTTTTCAGTTCATGCAGTATATTTAGTTTATAAAATGTAAATGTTTTAAACTACTCCATCTTTTTCCCACTGATCATCTTCTGCCTTTACTATGTTTTTCACTACCAGTCTGTTTCAGTCTTAGGTTTGGTCAAGTGTTATATTGTGTAATTCCTGTAAGAATAAGTCACCTTTTACATTTAAGTATTCCTTTTATCTTGACCCAAGCTTGTTCTATGTGACCTTTAGCTGGTGAACAGACAGTAGCCTTACTTGAAGTTGCAATGTAAACAAAGTAGAAAATTCCCTGCTCCTGCAGGTTCCTAACATTGGCAGAAATATGGCTTGACTTAACATGTGCATTGTGAACTGTTAGAGACGAGCTGCTTCTACTTTGCAACTATTGCATTGTCATCTAGCAAATTTTGCTTAGAACCATAGAAGAAAATGGAGTGCTTATATTGCGATGTGCACATGCATTTCATAGTGCAGTTAAATGTGCTAATTATGGACTTGCACATTAATGTATTCCATTTATTCTTACTAGGTTTCAAACTAGTTTTGCAAATAATCCTTATTTTAAACTTAAGGATATTTTGCACAATGACAAATATATTTTGAATTGGGCCTTTTGCAATGGAAGTTGTGCATTTCAATCAATGAAGTTGCAAAACACATGCTATTTACATTACTATTTAAAGTAAGGCTGGCAAAAGTGTAGAAAGGAGTCATCAGTTGAGTACAGGATAGAGAAGTTACGGTCTGTACTTCAAATTACATTTTGTTATAGGCAAAACTTGTAATAGATTTGGTATGAGTAATGTTTTGGTGCTGGTGAAATGAGAAATGTTAGAGGACCAAAGCCTAAAATTTTCATAAAACTGTTTCCCAATTTGAGAAACATGAAAGTGTTTCTAGTATGTACTGAATATTTTCTAATTGCATACATTTGGATAATTGTAATGAAACATTCAATAATTTAAGGTCATCTTGTATGCAAGGCTCTTATATTTGGACCAGTTTATTCGTCCAATAACATCCCAAGAGGGCAAGTGCCTGCTGTTAGGTTGGTTTACAATGATGGCTTGCACCAATCATCTGTGCAGCACTTACTATCATTCTGGTTTCAACTTTCGTATATCAGCTATTTTAGATCAGTTTCTAGTTGAGCCTTAGAATGCATCATCCCAAAGCTTTTTCATAATTTTTTGAGCTTCCCTACATTAACTTCAAGTTGAGGTTTCCAGTCATTACATATGCCCACCATTTTGTGTTCATTCTAAATAAATGTCCTTCCAGTTCCACTTGGGCCAATGTGGTAATATTAAAGTTCAGTAAAATAAAATAGAACCCTGAATAAATGAGTTTCCAAAAATTTGTGCGCAACTAAGAAGTGGAATGAAGTGTTTTAGGGCAGTGATGGGTGTGCAGTGGATCACAATGAAGAAATGAAGTGGAAAGTGTTGGAGAGGATAAAAGCATAGTCATGAATAGTGCAGTGGAAAAGTGTGGAGCAAAGAGTGTGGGGGTTGTAATATCAATATAAAGGGAAGATAGTTGCAACAATGCAATTATCAAGTAGGGGCAGTAAGAAAGAGTCTTGTTTTCGTACAAGAGAAATTTAACTCAGACTAGCTCATGGAGCACCATTTTGAGCTAACCCTATCATAGGTGGTAGGAGGCCCTTGCCCGACGGGGATCTTGCGGACTTATTTAAGGTGCAAGTGAACTTTCAAAAATGTCATAGTAATAACACTTTTGTGTGCAAAAACTGCATGCATGTAGGATATTTTTACCTGTGACTGCTAAACAGTTGTCCTCTTGTTCTTTTCAGATAAGGACGAATGCTTGCGGTATGGCATATGTGATCAAAAATGTCGCAACTTGCAAGGCAGCTATGCATGCTATTGTGTTGCAGGATATCAACTGGCTGATGATAAACGCTCGTGTAAAGCTACAGGTAAGTGAGATTCTATACAAATACACAGCATGTGGGAAAACAGTGCAGAAAATTGTAAAGTAGAAGGGTAGTACAAAATGAGCATTGAGGTTAGGAACAAGGAGTAAATAAATACTAAAATTAGCACACATATTAAGCAGGCACATAAAAAATTTAAATTTTAATTCAAAGAAATTAAAGTAATTGTCATTGGACAGCCTTCAAATTCTCTACACAGAATTTTTTGACATGTGCTGTTTAACTACAGTTAATTATTATTCAAATTACTTTACTTTCTTTACTCTCCTGCTTCCAGAAAAGTGTAGGTGGAACCATAAATATTTAATGCTCTTTCTAATGATCTTAAGGAAAAAGTTGACGATTATAACGCTTTCAAAATTGCTTCTAAGGAGTACTCCTGTTAAAGATAATTTCTGTACAAATTTATCTGAATGACAAATTGTCCTGTTAATGCTTATGTAAGTAGTCTCCAGCTTCTGCAGTGAACAAATCTCTTGATAACTGCTCAAAAGCTACTTAAATTTATATATTGAGCTGAAAATTATATTCATGGCCAATTATATAACTAAATGAGACGTGGCGGGAAAAGCCTAATGAAAGCTGAAACGAAGTTCAATTCATATTTGTAAACATACATTTAGTCTAACCACAGGAAAGATGATTTTTTTTTCAATTATCCCCATTTTGTTTTTTGTGCCTGTAAATGTTTTTATGCTATAATGTAAATTTCCATTGACTTGTTCAATATTCATGGGCTTCAATGGCTACTTGAAAACTTGTTGAACATGATCTAATGTAACCAAATTTTTCTTTTAACCTTTGTCTTTTGAATCCCTTTTCACCAAATTCTCATACTTTTCATTTCCCTTAGTTAATTTTAAATTACCGATTCCATTCTAAAATTTTTCCTCTTTCTTAAATTTCCTGATTTGATAGCAATTTCCTACACCTCGGCGATTCACTTATCTGTCACTTCCATTTCCTTTCCTCACTTACTTCCACTTTTTTTTGTAACTACTTGACTTTATCCCTAAACTTTCATATACATCCCTCCTACCTTATCCCTTTACAATAAGACTTTATCCCTAAACTATAAGAAAATGTAACTTTAAAACTTGTTTAAAAAATTATTTGATCCAAAAATGTCTCTATTCTCTTGATGAACTGTAAACATGTTTATGGAAATATCTATGTGTAAATGTAAATATTTAATTTTGACAATGTCTGAAACTTGTATATAAGTCTATAGGCAATAAATTTCTCAATTTCTACCAACCCTGAACAGTTAATCACTTTCTTTCATAGAAGTTTGAAAAGTGTTGTTGTAATTAATTTAATTTAAAAGGTGAGTTAATTAATAACACTGAACAACACTTACAAGTGTTGTTCAGTGTTATTAATTAACTCACCTTTTAAATTAAATTAAGTTAATCACTTATTCTTCCTTGTCACATGCTGTGGACATTGCTTTCTTTTTTTTGTTTCCTATATATTAACACCTCAAAATTTGATACTCACTTTTGTGAATTTTTCTTTCCAAATACATGCTGATCTCTGCTTGCCATTCTTCTATTCCATTCTACCCATATACGTGGTGCGGTTTTTATTAATATTTCTTACATAGCAGCAGGAATAATGTTTTTACTGAATGATGTAATAGTTTGATATCAGACGCGATTATCTGCAGGGTCGAGGTAACAGAATGGAATGCATAAATCAACGTTCCTTTATCACAACATATTTATTCATTAATTTACACTTTTACCACCATATTAATTAATCAACAATCTTCACAGTTTGGTAGAATCTACACTGTATAAAAGTTTGGGTGTAAGTTACATGTTCACACGCTATCAAAAAAATACATCCTTTCATCTTGAGCACACAGACGCTAATGAATCTAGTTCCTGGCGTCTCTCTGACGCAGCACCGCCATTCTTTTGTAGTCATCCGCGCAATAGTCCTCATTGGTTGAACACAAAGTGACAAGAAAACATTGGCTATCTTGAATATTAAAAAATAAGTCCCTGATACACCCATATAAGAATTAGAAATTTACACACTCTTACAAAAATATTTACATGAACGATTTTCTATTGATCAATATTCTGTCTCATACATAATGTCCTCCCATTTCACCTGGTCATACACCATGTCTTCTTGTTTACTCTGTTTATTTTCACTCAACTTCAAAATTGCCCCTTTTGTTATTTGAGTAATTTGCATTAACATCTTTGCCTATGTGGCCACTCATGGTTTCCTGGTTGTCTAACTTGCTTTCCTGCTGCCGTCTTTGTCGAATTGCTGTAAAAAATTGTAGCTTTCTTTTCCTGTCATCTTATCACTTGCCACTTTCCCATCTTTCCCTCTTGCATCTGTCCTTGAGATAGTCTTTCCCATCTCCACTAATTCTTCAAAATATGGTGTGGCTGACTTATTGCTTCCTGACTCGTCACTTCTTGAATTTCCACTGTTCATTCTTTTTCCCTACAATTTGTCCATCTGCCCATAATTTTAAATCTTGTATCCTCTCACTTTTTGCTTGTCTTTGCTCTATTAATTTCATTTCCTGTCTTTGGTCAGAAGCCTTTGAAGATTTGTTCCTTTCACTTTTGTTTGTTTTTAGTTGTATATGTACTTGGAAATTTTGCTAGAATGTTTCTTCTCCCATTTCTTTCAAATCTAAATGTTTCACATTTTATGTTCATCTGTAGCTTCTTAGGAAGTTTAATCTCTTGCCTGAGATTAATGCTGGTCCTTTCTTCTGTTGCTACAAAGCTATATTTCCTAATTCTGTCCTATCATTTTGCTATTGTTTATATTTAAGGATTTTCTGTTCTTTATCGAGATTTTTCCCTCTGTCCTTTCTTCCATTGCTAGTATTTTTCCTATTTCCCTCAGCTCTATCACTTTGTAGTATCTCTGCTGGCCATGTCCTTTGTCCTCTTACTAACGGGAGATGCCTCTACTCTCGCTGCTAGCTCAGTACTCATCCAATAATTAGCAAAACATAGCAACAGCAGTTTTGCAGGATAAATCAGGAACTAAATCCATAAGTTTCTTCAATAGACAATTTTCATCAGATTCTATCTATACCTATTTAGTAATAGCTGACTTGTCGTGGCATTCCATCCCAGTGAAAAATGTGGGGAGAGGTTGAATTTATTAAATTCTCCTAGGTAGGTCCAAAGCAACCCATCGACAAAGTGTAACCCTACAGTCTAGAAACACTGGTTGATTTGATGAATGCAAATGCTTTTGAAGGAAACAGATGCCTAAACTCATTGTTGATTTGAAGACATGGTTTTTAGTGCATTTGAAACTTGCAGATAAAACACCATAAGTGCAGTCTTTTCTTGTTCCCTAGAGAATATTTGCTCCTAATTTACTCTGCTTGCAGGTGCAGATGTGCTGATGCTGTTTGCATCTACCCGAGAGATAAGAGCATACTATCTGCACAAACACTTATACTACCCTATTGCAACAAAGCTGAATCATGCTGTTGGGCTTGCTTATGACGGAACGCACATTTACTGGACACAGCTGCTGTTAGGAGAAGAGGCAATTGTGCGTGTCAAGGATGATGGCAGAGACATGGAAATGTTGGTCACAGCAGGTTGGTAAACAAGCTTTATTCTAATGATTGGAGAATAATACTAACAAGGATATTACTAGAACAATTGTGGCAGACACAGAATTTAATGGCAGCTGATACTGACCACTTCTTTCCTGTTGTAAAAGTTTTCTAATGCTAGGCATTTGACATTAGCCTTCTTGCACTCCAATATTTCTCATAGATATTTTCATGGTCAGTCAAAAAAGTACAGGTTTTGAGGTGTTCTGAAACCATTTCTTGATTTAGTTTGCATAGTGGAGACTGGTATATTCTGCTCCTGTGTATATGTTTGGCCAAACAATCGTGACCTGATAATCTAAATGCAGCTACAAACAATTTGCGTGGAAGGTCTGGAATTAACTGGATTTTGAAGGGGATACCATTCTTACTTCCTCTACTATGTTGAGTGAAGTGGAGGAAGTATTGTATTCCACCCAAAAATTTGATGCAGAGATTTCACTGCAAATGCTTTGAGGCCCACTGAATCCAAAATTTATTTTTAAATAAAGGTCCATGTCTGTGTCAGTCTGTGGACAGCATACCTCAAAAATGAAGTTGGTTAAAAACCAAAGTTGCTATTTAAGTTTCTTTCAAGGATGTGACACAAAGAGTTAAGAAAATTCCTCCACCCTAAACTAACCTTAACATGGAAAACTTTTGGAAATTTTGAATATTTTGAAAATGACTAACAATTTTGATTAAAATGCCACATGTTTGAAATATGACATGAAATGTAATTTCCATGCCCATGAAGTCCTGTTTACTCTGGATGACTTGCATAACTGGTAAATCATAAGAGATGGACCAAATATTACCATAAAAATAAAATGTGAATCTTGCTAAAACACAATCTCTAAATTTTTTTGTAGAGAACCATTTCAGGAATATTCCTCATTTTGTGTAAGTTTTGGAGAACTTATACTTCTGTCAAATGGAATATTGCTATTCATTTTTTAGATGCTAAGCATGCAAAGAGAACGGAATCTTAAAGCTTTAAAAGATTTGACTATCGCACAAAGCCTACTGTATTCCCATATTCTCCTTGTATCTACAAGGAAATGAGCAATAAGATAATTTGTAGAAATGTTTCTCGACTAACCTGAAGATATAGGAATAAGAGTTTGTAAGAATGATCAGTACAAGAGTGGAGATCATGAGTGCAACAACCATCAGATTTTTCCCTTTGGATTGGGTTATCAAATTTTTTCTCTGGATTGTTGATTTAATAAATCTTAACAGTAATACATGGTTTTAGTGATAGGTCCATAAATAGCTGAGCTGCCCTTTGTCAAAGCATCAGCATTTTCATTTCCCAGAATTCCACAGTGGGATGGTATCCATTGGAATAAAATTCTTTTGAGTGCTGTAAGTTGCAAGAGCATTTTGGTTTATTTCAGATGTGTATTAGGCAACTATAGACTCACTACTTTGGAGTGACATTTACTGCATTTTTAAATTTGAGGTGGCATAGACTCGCTCCATAGTTCCATTGAACAACCTGTTCCACAAATATATTTATCACCAGCTTTAAAGCATGATTTCAATGTTTTAACTATAAAACACAAAGGTTTGGGACGCCCCTGTTTGGATTTTGTTGACAAGCTCCTGCTGCTACCCACCATTAAATTTTGTCAGCCCAAGTACTGAAATGTTATTGCTTTTATAATTTAATACTGCTTGAATGAGCCTGGGGTTCTTAGCTCAAGAATAGTTCATTGTGCATAGTCTCTGCTACCTGGTTAATCAGTTCTTCGTATTTATTATTATTAATGTTTTGTTATTTTGTCTTTGCTACTTATATGTACTGTTTACCTTTGACTGAATTCAATCATGTATTACACCATATTGAATTGCAATAAATAAATTAAAAAAAAGAAAAGATCTAACCTTCCTCTTCTCAGGATGAGAAGAAAACCTTTTTGGATAACACAACCTATCAAGACTCAAACTTCTGACCTTTTGAACGCGAGGCAGACTTGCTGTCCCTGTAAAGGTTTATAGCTGAGAAAAGAAATCGGGTAACTTGATTTGTATTCATTGGTGGTAAGATTATAAAGATTATTCATGCATACTTACCAATGTGAAATATATGTCCATGATTAGCACTAAATACAAGTAAATAATCTGCGATAAGAGGTAGTCCATGCTTCACTTCCATAACAAAGTCTAGGTCTTGCCAAGGTCGTATAGATTACAATTTCTTTGTACTAGGAAAGGTTTCATGTTCCCATTATTTTTTGTAGGTACTAAGTAACTTTTTGGGAAATGTGTATTTCATCAAAGGATAATGTATATCCAAGCTGTGAAATTTACTGTATTTTTTAATCTAAACATATTTTACTAGGAACATGGTATTTTCCACAAAGCTATTTTAGGTTTTTCTTTATTTTCATGTCATTTTATTCCACTTTTGTTAAAATTAAATACTGAATGTTGCAATTCATCTTCTAAAGATGCCAGCAGATATCCCTTTGGGATAGCAGCCAATTAGGTAGCATTACTTTCTCTATTACGTATAGTAGAGGAAGTATTATATTCCACCTAAAAATTCAATGTCAGGATTTCAGCAGAAATAGTTTTGAGGCCCCCTGAATCAAAGCATTTTTAGAGAAAGGTCGGAGTGTCTGTGGACAGCATAACTCAAATCAACTATAAACCAAAGTTGGTATTTAAGTTTCTTTCAAGGATGCAGCACAAAGATTTTGAAGAAAATTGCTCCACCCTAAACTACCCTTTGCATTGAAAATTTTGATTTCCTTGGAAATGGCCCTTAATGATTTTGATTAAAATGCCAGATTTGAGATTTTTGACAAATGAAATGTATGTCTTGAATTTTCTGGCCATAGCCCATGTAGTCCTGTTTACTCTGACTTTTGCATAATTGGTAAACCATAAGATAGACCAAATCTTGCTATACAACAAATGTAGATCTTGCTAAAACACAATTTGTCTAATTTTTGTGTTTTGAGTTTTGGAAAACATACATCAAATGAAACATTTTTGTATGTTAACTGTGCAAAGAGAACAAAATTTCAAATCTTTAAAAGATTTGACTTGCTTAAAGCCTACTGTATTCCTATACTCCCCTTGCACCTACAAGGAAATGCACAATGAGAATTTCTGCAAATATTTATCTCAACTAACACGAAGATATAGGAATGTTTGTAAGAATGGTTAGTACAAGAGTAGAGAAAGTCATGCAAATGTAGCAATTTTTTTAAATTGCTTTCAATCATCACATCAAGCGGGCAAATGACATTCAATGCACAAAATACTTCAGTTTGCTACTGATATACATTATTGGATGTCTTTGTATGATTGGTATCTTGAATGTTTCATTTCCTTTGTAGGTTTGTATGCACCAGAGGATCTTTCAGTGGACTGGATGACCGGCAACATCTACTTCACAGACTCGGTTATGCATCACATTGCTGCATGCTCTAACAATGGAACTGCTTGCACTATACTCATCCACACGAACCTCAACAAGACGAGAGGCATTGTGCTTGTTCCTAATGAAGGGTAAGAATCTTGCAAACTTAGGTTAATGACTGTTCAGTTTAACTTGTACTTGCTATATAAAAATGACAGCAGTAAACTGGTGACACTTCGTAAATTTTTGTCACTAGGAATGTGTTATGAACACATTTGTCAATCAGCTGTGTCCACAGCATCTGGAAGGGAAATATCTGAATCAGTGTAGGTTGTGCTGCCATCTAGCAGACTAGTGGAGAACTCCAGCTACTGGCACAATTAAGTTCATTACTTGTGTATTTTGTAATTCCACTGGTAGATGGTAGTCAAGTTCTCTGCTGGATAACTAGATGGCAGTACTACCAGCAATGAATTAGGGATACCCTTCAGTTGCCTATGAACATAAGCTATGAATTAAGATGAATGCCTTTGAAACATGTTTAATCTAAAGTTAACAAGTGTGTTTGCCAATGAATTATCTTCTACTCACTATACATTAGGTCCAGACTGTTCAGCTCTGGACATAGTCTGAAACCACTAACCTTACTATGTTTAGAATGACCAATACTTGCAGCTCTGCTTGTATTATTGCATGATGGTAGGTTTTGGAAAGGTAGAATCAGACTGAAAGTCAATGACAGCTAGGTTTTGAAAGCACAGATCTTCAGCTTATTGTTGCTGCTCTAACCATGGAAATATGCTGGCTTGACATTAAATTCACATTTTTTCCTGCTAAACCATAAGGTGTCCTCAAATTCAGCTAGAGAACCTATTGCATTGGGGACTTAACATTGTAACTGCATTATTCCCCCCCCCCCCCTTTTTTTCCTCAACTTACATGCACACATTTACTCTTGGTTCCTAGACTCCAGGGAGGATGGAGAATACTGGCCAAAGAAAATTCCTGTTATCTAGGTGGGAATGTGCAAGCATGACATTAAATTTTTAAACTGTTTCTCTCCGTCACCTCTACCCCTCCTGTCAAGATTTTCCCCTTGCCTTGTCACCTTCACACCTCTGTGATAGAAATAGCTGAGGATTGAGTTAAATCAAAAGAATTTGATACTATACACATGCCTAGCTGAATAAATTGACTTCATACAAATAATTTTTCATGTAGACACTCCATTTATATTTATGCTGATTAACTTTATAAAATTGCTTCAATCATTTGATACATATTTGTACGGCCTGTTTGAATACTCTGATATCTTAAACTTCATTATTAAAAGTTGGTATTAAAGCCATCTGGTAGTCCCAAGTTTTCAGGGAACAGGCCTGATGAGCACTCACCAGGTGTGAAGACATTCTCCTACTTCCCCCTCCTTTCATGACCATGAAAGCAAAACTCGGAGGAAAATCAAAGGGAAAACTGGTTGCTTCTAATGTGTGCTACTGCAGTTAGTGGGGAAACTACTGTTTTCACACCTTTGGGGTAATGTTTGACAGGCCTAGTTTAGAACAGTTGATTCTTTTTTATGGTACAGCAGAATCCAGAGAACTCTTACCTAATGTGGACTGACAGTGCCAAATTATCAATGTCTCGTTTCACAGAATAAGGGGTCTATAATCAAAACTCGTAGTATAATACCGTAAATTACATAAATGCAGGTTGTAGTGCAATATAGGAAACCGAAAAGTATAACAGATCCTAAAATTTATTTTGTATTTATGTTCCTCTTTGTCTGGTATCTTAAACACATCCAATTTAATTTCGATTGTCATAACTTTTTTTCTCAATGAACATTTTTACTGCAACAACTCAGCACAACACTAACAGCAAGTCTGAAATCTGAATCTGTAATGTAACCAGAAACGTGTAACTGAACATTTATCTTACCATGCCAAGCTTTTGATTTTGACAATGGTCTGCCATCTGCTTATGTTCTGACTAGATACTGTTCAGTGCATGGTCAGCCCTTTTGTTACTGTGATGGAGAATGCAGTAGTTGGTATATGTACACTAATTAAAATGTACCTATACTGTTTATATCACATGGATTATGGAAATTATAACTGTTTAGCAATAAAAAAAATTAAACAAAGTACTTATATGGAATATAAAGTTAAGAGTCATTATCAGGATTCTAGTGTGTCAGGACAGATGGTTGAGAAGATTGGGTCATTCCTGAATTCCTGAAAGAGCTGCAACATACTCGGTTATCAGTTAACTGGGGGCAGTACTACCTTGAATGCAGAAAATGTGGAGATAATTGGCTAATGGGTCCTAATTACTAAGCACCTAAAATTGTATAGTAATGGCTTATTAAAACAACTTCTAAAATTTGTTGAATATTTTATAGTTTTGAGATAAATTAGGTATCCTTGAGAAACTGTTTCGTGGATTAACTTTCCTCTTGGGCAATAGTAAACCAATCGTACAATATTGAACTCAGACTTAACCTGCAGCCTCAGTTAATTGCAGGTCTACTGTTTTTACTATGAAGAAAAGGTCACGAATATGCAGAATATAATTGTTATATTTATATTTTTGTAAAGGTACATGTTTTGGTCTGACTGGGGCTTAAAACCTTTCATTGGTAAAGCTGGTATGGATGGATCAAACCCTGCCAACTTCATTACTACCAACATACACTATCCAAATGGTCTGACAGTGGATTACCCCAACTCTCGTCTTTATTGGGTTGATGCAAAATTGGCAGTGATTGAATCTGTGAAACTTGATGGAACTGATCGCAGGGTAAGTACACATTAATCTGGCACACCTAGCTATAAGTGCTATGATTACATTTTGTAGGTTAGGTGAACCAAACAAAGGAAGCCAAATTAGAATGAGAACAAAAGCAATGGTGAACCACTCAAGTGGTTAGAGATCTGCCTATCCAAATAGTTAAAAATTAAGATTGTTAATGATACCAACTTTCTCAGATTCCTTGGTTTTGTTGAAGAGGGACTGACTTTCATTCACCATGGTGAAGGACTTGTTGCAACAAGAGCAGCTTAAGTTGCAAATTTGTGCTATATGTATCAATTTAAATTTTTTTTGTGCTCCAATTGATCTATTCATAAATAAATTGTAGGCACTTTATTTGTAAACTCAGAACTGTTGCCTCTCTTATATACCAATTACATGTAACATGGAAAGTGGCAAAATTTTAAGTTTACTTCTCAATGCTTTGCTCGAATGACAATTAAAATTGCTCTTTAGGTGAACATTAAGCTAATGCTTGAATATTATTTTGATAACTGTTTGAATAGTGGCAAATTCTGTAACAATTGTGATGGTTTGTAAGACCTTTGCAAATGACCTTGCAAAAAAAGTCAATTTATAAAAGGTTTTGAATGAGAATCCTATTAAGATATCTTGAATTCTACTTCCGCTAATTAACACTGTACTATACAATATGGATTGAATACTGTTTCAATACAAGTATAGAAGTATAAAAATTGAAACCAAAATAAAACATGGTGCATCACCACTGTTCAAATGCTTCACAATGAGGCAATGTCTATTAAAATCAATCATTATGTACACTAAAGTTAAATTTGCTATAAATAAATAATTTGTATTTTTTCTTAAGCTGTATAAATATATAAATTATATAAACCACTCTGAATTTAAAACTAACATACATTGTCAGAACTTTGTGCAAATCTATTGACAAGATTACTAGATCTACAGGTTAATTTCATTATTAAACTCAAAGTACATATGGACAGGTTTTTAGGTTGTGGCACCCAGGTATGTAAATTACTTTTTCAAGTGTTGGCTTTAGAAAGCAGCTTGTATAATGATAGATAAAATTTTTTATATAAAATTTATCAATAACCTAAAACAATTCCTATCTCACACTTGCAAGAAATGTGCTTTTAACACTTATTTTAAAATTGATTGCAGACTGTACTGGAGGGTGTGTTGAAACATCCATTTGCAATAGCAGTTTTTGAAGATTCATTGTATTGGTCAGACTGGCATGGTAGAGATATACAAGCTTGCAACAAGTTCACAGGAAAAGATCATCGTGTCATAGTACGTGAAAAAAATGCAGGAGATTTCATTTATGATATAAATGTGTATCACCCAGCAGATATGCCAAAGGTAAGAACAATTTACCAGGTGTTCCACCAGCACCTTAAAATTCAGCTTTTGACAGCACAGATGAGATACTTTTAATTTTTTTATAAACTATGAATTGCATAAAATCCATGCAAATATTGCAGTATATGTATTAGACGAAACAAAATTATTCAAATAATCTCAAATCGCCTCTTAAAATAAAATTTCTAATTCAGATGGTCAAAATATGAGAAGTACAGCTCAATAGAAAGTTGATCAGAAATTAATCCATTGTAATTTGGAAAAGATGGCAGAAGGTTTAGATGCAGTTGCAGATTTATGAACTTCTAATTCAGGCATTTACTCCAGAACTTTGAGTTGCATTACTGAATGGATTGCCTGCCTCCGAGTACAGGTTACTACTTGTCCCTCGGTCAATGGTTGTAATATTTTGAGAAGATTTTGATCTATTGGATCTTAATTTCTTTAGACTTTGGAAATTTTTCCATGAAAATATTGAATAATAAAACTCCTGAGAAGCACTTCATAGTAATACAGGTTCATTTGCAACCTTGCAGCTGCACAGCATTTCTCCTCTGTGCAATGAGTGTGCCACAGCCGACTTTGCTCATACAAACTCCACACATAAAGCATTTGATACTTACCTTAAATGATGCTTGAAATGTTGGCTAAACAAGCATATCAGGAGTGAACATTGATTCACATGATTAAGTTGGGCCACTGTAATGTTTCAGATTTCATTTCTAATATTTTGTTTTAGTTCCAATGTATGAGGATTTGTCTGAAAGTTTCTTTGAGGTTACTCCACAAGTAAAAATCAGATTGGGGGAGCGAGAGGGCCATACTCCAGCACTAATCACCTTCTTCAAACACTTAATTTTATTCATGGACTCTCCTACTCTGTGAGCAGTAGCAGAATCTTGTTGAAACCACCCATGATTTCTCTTCTGTCCATTCATGATAGAATGGGGTCAAAATGTCATTTTGGTGCCTCTCTGCATTTAGTCTGCTCATAAAATGTTGTTCCAATTATATGTAACACTAATGGCACACCAAAATCCAACTCCTCAATCATAGAGATTTCTTGAATGCAATGTGGATTTTCGGAGGCCCAGTGCCAACTAGTCGCATTCACAATGGCAGCCAGTAGTGGGGAATCCAGCAAGGTTGCAGGAGATGCGAAACACTGTGCTCCATTAATTTTTAAATGAAGAACCCTGTATTTGGTTTATCAGCACTCTAGTTAATCATATAAATTAAATGAATGATTGCCAAGTGAGCGGAATATATTAATGCTCTTGAAGCAACCATAAATGGAAAGTGAATCCTTTGTATTTTACTTGAAAGATGCTAAAATACAAAGTTTGGTACTGAACCATTTGTTGCAGCATATGCTGTTCACGCATGCATGACCTCTCTAAAAATACTTCTGTATTTGGGAGTCCAAAAATTGATATTTCTGATGCAATATCAAACTATTGGATGAAATTTAAATATGGTAGAGAAAATAGCAATATTTGAAATATTGAGCCTTTTCTGTACAAAGCATTTGGTATAAGGGGAGACTACATAGCCAAAAAACAATTTTTAGTTCATGTAGTCCTGTAAATTAGAAATTCCTCTAATACCTATTTTACTATAAGCACAATACGGTTTAACAAATTGTACTCATTTGATTTTGTACTGCAAACCCTGTACCATTTAAAGAAAATGTTTAGTTTGGAGTAGACATAAGCTAAAGTCAATCTTTTAGGACAAGGTTTGCTCTACACATTGGTGCTGCATAAAGCAGTCTTTGTGCTCAAGAAGTATGTTTAGTAAGCACGTGTGCAGTTTGACCGCCTTCTTTGAAGAACCCTAATAATAATTTTAAAATACGGGCCCTTCCTTCTGCCATTCTGTAGAGTTGCAATAACTTAACATGAACCTTTGCAGCTAATAAAACAGAAGTGGAATTCCAAATTTTAGCAACTGAGACCTCTTGAAGTCGATATATAACTGTCAGTTCCTTAAAATCAGGGTTGCTATTGGTCTTAAAGGACAGGGATAAAGATTTCTTTTTTGAAGTGTGGAAATGAATTTAGACTCATTAGTTGTGGGTAGCACACATTTCCTTTGAGCAGCAGCTGCACATGCGTTGAGTGAAGACTAGTTTGTGAATTTGTACTTTATTTGTACACTAGTTCGTTTCATAGAACGAGTGTTATTCACAACCCATAACATACTGCAAATTACATAAATGCATCTAGCTTCTTTCTCAGAATTTGGAAAACTGTTGTAATCAATTTAAGCCAAAAAAAGGTGAGTAGATTAATAACGCTACACAATACTTATAATTTTTGGAACATGTTTTGAAGGCTGACTTTCCTTCACTATCAACCAGACATCAACTGGTTCTCCCTGGTGTGGATGGTGTTTCCTCTGAGGTCTCTGGTGGTGGTTCAAGGAACCTGCTGAAGATCTTTCACGAGAATGTCAATTTAATACCCTGTTTCTATTTTTCAAAATGATTTGTTCCCATGTAGACAGCTCTTGTTTCCCACTGTGTGTTTGAGGAGCTTTGGTTCTGGCTTTGTTGGGGTTTTCTGATCCAAGGAACACTTTAGAAATATAAGTGAACACATTCTGGTAAAATGAGTTGTGTAGTGTTATTAATCAACTCACCTTTTTGATTTAAACATAAATGCATGTTCTAGCACAACAGGAAACAAAAGAATATCACAACCTAACATTTATTGCCTATTCTGTTCTCCTTTGTCTGGTCTCTTAAATGCTCCCTGTTTAATGCCCATTATCTTATTTTCACTGGCACAAACACAACACTAAGAGGTAAGTCTGAAATCTGAGAAACGGTCACCAGAAATATGTATAACAAAGTTTAGCTTACTGTACATACTGGGTAAAGCTCTGACTAGATATTGAGGGTCAGCATGTGGTCACCCCTTTTGTTACTCTGAAAGAGAATGGAAGTTGTATACATACACAATTTAATTACCTATACTGTTTTTACTGCATAGTGGATTATGGAAATTGTCGAGTTTAAATTAATATTTTTTAATTGTTAAAGTTATACTGAATATTGAGTTATCAAAGAGTAAAGATGTTGGGGTTCTACTACATCCCTTCTACTTATTGGACAAAAGTAAATCAGGTACTTATGTCACCAATTTATCAAATTTAACATTGGTGAAATAGGAATTTGAAAGTTTCTTATTGATTTTTGTTACCCAAGTGGCACTTACCTGGAGAATTTTATGTACTGTCTTACCACCAGAAGGTGAGCTGGAGGAATGTGGTGTGCAAACCTTTTCTAGTCGCATCATGGCTCATGCTTGCTAGTATTATATAGAATAGTGATAAATGTGTAATATGTATTGCAGCAGTTACATAGAAGTATTAGATGTGGAAGAATGGGTATTCAGATATACACATTTCATGGAAACCAAACCAGTAGGTGAACAGTTTAAATCCCTCTCTTGCACCTCAGGACCTTCTAGCCTTTGCCTCGTGGTCAGGCAGTACAACAGATTTAATGCCACATTATGCTGTAATTTCAAATTTTCCATAAATACAATGGCAACATTGTGATGTTTCAGACCTTCAACCCTTGTGAGCATGCTGCATGCAGTGATATGTGTTTATTGGCACCAAACGGATCATATGCCTGTGCTTGTCCAGAATACAAGTTCCTTCTCTCTGATAAACATACTTGCAGAGGTAAGTCTGGAAATGTGGAGTAGAGAATGCTACAAATACATAGATACTCCCTGTACTATTAGGACTGGAAAGTTATCAGGCTTCCATACCTCATATTCAGATATGGTGTCTCTTATTCTTTAGAGCACACTTTTCTTCAAAAGAAAGATGTGCAAGGTAGAACTGGAATTTAAAAGTTCAATGCCACATCTGGGATTTGAACCAGACCCTCCGCTTACTAGGTGGGGGCTCTAACCATTAAGCTACTGTGACAACCTGCCAGAATTACATTGAATTTTCAAACCAGTTCATATTTCTTCCAGTAAACCACAAAGGCGGTCTCACATCAGAGACAATTACCCCAATGGTGACTTACTATTGTAAGTACTTTATATCCCAGGAATAAACAACCTTCAGATGGAAATTATTACTTATTTATGCCAACAAACTTACTGTTTTTAAACACAAGCTTGTGTGTTTAAGAACACCAACACTTAAGTTTGTTGGCATAAATAAATAAAGACAATGTGTTTTAATAAAATGGATAACCAAATCATTCTCACTAGTAGTAAAGTGTGCAAGAAAATCACAGTATAGGAAAATAGAGTATGAAAGCTAACATGCCTTGTAATCTACAGTTCCAGGCTGAAGGAACTTGGTCTAGACTCTGAGAATGGCTACTAGCATTAGAATAACATAACTTGGAGAGGGGCAGTTGCTTAATGCCTAATAAGCCCATTCCTCATCACAGCAAGCGAGATTCTCATACGATCTGGCCTCCTAAGTGACTTAAAAACAGCATAAATTTTACTGTTAAGTTGCTTTAGGAGTGTTCAAACATCTTAATGACCTTTAGACATGGCTTTCTTGCTCTTTACATCCAACATATACTATAAAATTTATCTGCATTTAGTTTGGATAACAGCTTCTCACTGGTAGTTTTGTTGTTACTTCATGCAAAAATTCTTTTTGGGTTTTTAGAGTATTTAAAATCAGAGGTGAAACTATCCTGCACTGTGTGCCAAGGATGAAGAATTAACTGCAGTCAGGGATAGAAGGGAGGATGGGTTGAAAAGTTTAGGGTCAAAGTTAAACAGGAAAATATGAAAATAGGTGAAGGTTAAGTGTGGAAAGGAAGTGGAAGTGGAATATTAAAGGGTAAGAAAGTGAATCATTGTGGTGGAGGGTTTCATTAGCAAATGGCTAGGAAATTTAGGAAAGAAATAAGAGGTAAAGGTTAGTGAAAGTGATTTAAACATTTTTAGGAACAGAAATAGGTAAAACTGGTGCAAAAGATTCAAGTAAAATTGAAGACCGTTGCAAACATTAGCAAAAGTGGTGAACAGTGCACATCAAAATGTAAATACATCCAAGAAATCTTGGAGGTTGTCCAATGACAAAAGGGCTAGGGCCCAAGTTCAAGGGCAGATCAAGATGTAAATGCTTTAGTAATTAAAATCAACTCAATTTGAAATTGTGATGTTTGTCTGGCTCATTAAATTTTGGAATTTTCACAAGTTTTTTTTAAAGTTATTGGGGCTTTTTTAAAGGAAATCAGTCAACCTATACACACTTGTTTCACTTGCACTTTTGTCCAGATGCATTTGGAAGATCAGTCTTCATTCTCAATGGTTTCCTGACTCCCATGTAAGTGAAACTATCTATACTCTGTTCATCAAGAGATTAGAGGAGATATAAACAAAGTACCGGTTTGTATCACTCCGCAGCCACGTGCTTCCACAATGACGCAACACGGTTACCTACCGCTACGCGTATGTATATGCATTTTACACTACTAAAAGGATATATTTACTTGATCCAAATAACATGTAACACATGGAAATTAACTGCTACTTACGTCATCTCTGTCCACAATAACACTTTTTCATTTTCTGCTCACAATCTCGAAACCAATCTCCAGAAGCAGCTTGTGGAGGGAGGTTAGTTTTAAATCTGGAAGACCGGGATCAGTTAACTGCCAACAGCATTTTGTTTAAGGTGGGGTTCATTGTTAACAAAAAAACTGATTAACTTTTCGAAGAATTGCAGATCTCACACTCACAAATTCGTCGCAAACTACATCCACCATTTATCTGGCATGTAATCGCTTTTTACCGGTATCTTCGCCAACTGACGATTTTTCGTTGCGTGTGCTGTAAATACTTGCAACTGACACACCGGTAAACTCGGATGTTAATTTCATCACGTCTTCGATAGCAAGTTCGGGATATTTCTCGCAGAACTTGTTAAACATGTTCAATATTGTTGTCTTTTCACCACTTCAAAACGGTTTTCCGCGCTTATGTTTTACAACACTCACTTGTTCCGCCATCTTACTTTCATACTGAATAATGCGCGCGCAGAATGAATTAGGCTGGGTACAGATTCACTTAACTGCGTATTCTTAGACTTTAACTATGCTTAGTACGCTTAGTTCATGCTTTAGCAAACATCAAGTGACATTTCAGACCTCAGTAACAGTATTTCTTCAAGGGACTATTTACACGGCGAAAGCGTCAAGAGGGCGCGCTGTGGTCAAAACGCACGTGGCTTTGTTTACGTCTCCTCTAATCTCTAGATGAACAGAGTATATAGGTTGACACATTTACCTCTAAAACAATGGAAAAGTTTCACTTCTGTCGCTTCATATATATTAAGTGGAATTATTAGGGTTTTAGTTCTAGATTTGACTTGTATTCATTAAATGCAATTTTCTTTCAGAAATAATCAAGCAAGACACTGTGATAGTTGGTGCAGGACATAAAATGATTCAAGTAGGACATCAATACCTGGGTAGGCAAGAAGTGTACGAGATGTCTTTCCAAAATGTTAAGCAGATTGGAGCTCTGGCTTACAACTCCTTGACAGGTAAGCTATGAGATTTCTGTACTAACCCTTTTAGTGCCAAGCAGCCAGGCATTAGCGGCAAAGTCTATGTAAACACTTGGCAAGTATGGCTGCTTCAGTGCCCAAGCAGATCATATGGACTTGCAAAACATACTGTAAAGATACTTAACTTCCTGTAATGATGAGATGCAAAACATTGCCAGGGTTCAGCCTTTATCCTTCCAAAGACATCTTTTTGTTTCTTTTTGGATTGGTTGATGCAGTTATGTATTGCAGCTCTAGGATATGGTATATTTATTTATAATTTGTATTTTTAAATATGCTGATGATGCTATAAATTACTATGTAATTTCAGCAGCAGAGTGAAGAATAAAAAGAACGGACACTAAAAGGGTTAACCGTTAACAATAAAAGTTAAGCACTAACATAAAAATTGAGAATCGACTCCATGTGATACTTCAACAAATGGAAGTATGAACAGCAGCCAATTGCAAGAGAATGTGAAACAGCTGAACTAATTTGGCAGGTTGTGAAGCAACTGATAAGCAAGAGGTTCTGAACAATTTATTAAAATAAGTTGGCTACCTGGCTAAAGGATGTTAAACACTCAAAAAAAAAGTGAAGTACCATTACAATTTTTGCTGCAACCTTTCTTATAGATATCTCAACAATTCCCAGCCCATGATACATTAGTAAATCAGCAAATGGTAACAAATCAGTTGTCAGAAAGGTCTGCTGAGAATCTCACTTGGATTGGCATAATTTTATGCAGAAAACCTATGCTCCATACAATCTGGGATCCACACTTCATATCCCTCCGTGACAACCTGGTGTTTGTATCGGCTGCCACTACAACAAAAGCCACATGGACTCGTGCCTCATGTTTGATGCAACAGAAAGATGGTTGCTCAGTCTTAGGAATAGCACTGCTATCGTGTTACATTCAAGTAGCTTTTACCAGGGTTATACATAAACATACCAACATTATACCTGTAGGTATTAATCCGTATACTATCAGTCAAAATTCTGTAAGAATCCAAGACTAATAACAAACTCACAGATAATCATGAATATTTAAGGTACTATATTTTGTGATGTGCTTTGGTTTTACACATATTGTGGGTTAGTTGACGCTTGTTTACATCATGTTGGGATTTAAGAGTAGAGCAATTATAGATAGCTTAGATTTTTGCATGCGTATAATTTTACATTTAATTCAATGTTTTTGTATGTGTAATTCATTGTGAAAATTTCTATTTATAATAGATCTACTTAAGTTTACCAAGATAACCAGAGATTTTTGACATTTAATGTACTTGCACTACAAAGGAATCAGATGGGATGGGTAGTGGGTTTAACAACTGGCTGTCACCTGCGGAAACGTTTGTCAACTAAGAATTTTTAAGGATGACCCTGACAACAGGAAATGTGAAACGGAAGAGGAAACTGCCTTTCATATTTGAATGTGATGTTACTGGACACATTCGATACTCCATGTTCACGCCATCAGGAACTGAAATGGAGACAATACACCTAGATTCTATGTTGATACTGAGATAAAGGATCAGCGATAGAATTTAAGAATGCACTTGGAATGTAATATGCCAGCATAGGCAGGCATCAACACTTGGGCTACATGAAGTGGACCCGCCCCACCAAAAAGGAAAAAGCGAGACAAGTGGGATGCATATTTGTTGAAATTTTAGTTTAATTTCTCTAGTCTACAACTGGAGTTCTGGTGACTTATTTCACAAAGCTTGTTAGAATAGTTTCTGCAATGGAGAATCTAATGTGCTGTCCTCAAGAATGACAATGAAAATGAAGTTAGCATTTGATCATAAATGCTCACAATACATGTATTTTAATTTTGTCACAATCATTTTCATTCACAATTGTGAACCAGCCTAGATCTACCAGGAACAGATGTGAAGAGATGTTCTCTTGTTTCAGGTCATGTACTGATAAGTGATTCTGTTCAACATAAACTGTTCTCCCTGGATTTGAAGGCCATGAGACTGGTTAATCTTCCCATATCAGGCATTGGACTAATTGAAGGCATGGATTTTGGTAAGATTTTGCATATAAAATATATATCTGCAGCTATCCTAAGAGATTCTAATTTTAATCAGACTATATTTTCAAAGAATCGATACCCTCTCATACATGTGGTACTGAATCAGTTAATCTAAATCATGGACTTGTTGAAACAATGAAGTGTCTCTTGAAGGAGTAATTTAATACAAGATACCCAGTTCTTTCAAAGTATTGACAGGCCCAATGGGTTAGGTCGGTGCACTCTAAGTGTCTTCTATGCCTCCACTTTAAATTGGTTTTTCTCAAAAGTACATTTTATCTTCACAATCTCTGGAAGATCCATGGTTTAAATCCCAGCTATGCATTGAAATTGTTCAGCCTCACTACCCCTTTACAATATTCTAGTTGGATTCATTCTAGTTTGTATTAACATAACATAATGCCAAGTTCTCTGCTAAATTTGCCATAATTGATAGTTTGTGAAAAAGGAGCACGGAATTGTAGTAAAAATGTATACATGGGCATCATGAATAGAGGGGGGTGTGCCACAAATTAATGACTTTAATGTGCAGTAGATTACGGAGCATTGGACTTTTTTTATGTAAAGAAGTTTGTTTAGCAAACATTAAGTTACCTGCAACAAATACTCTTAACTTTTGACAAAATAATGAATTAATATCTGATTGCAAACTTCCAACATGCACCCTCTCTGAAGAAAAGTCTGCTGATGCCCATGTTTCAAGATTGGTTTTGAAAACAAATGTGCATTTTTGTTTCTCCTATCTTCAATGTGCACAATTCTCCAATTCTCTGTCAAAGAAATGTGCCTTAAGCCAGACTAATAGCATGCATGTTTTGTTTTCATGCAATAAAATTGCACATGCACACATTCCTAAATCCGTCCTTAGAGTTCAGGAGGGGTAAACATCTTCTGCAAAAGGTTTCCATTCAATTTTTGGTTTCAATACAGTATCTCTTAGTACGTGGAAAGCTTTTGCCATTCAATTTCCCATAGAATGTCTGTTAGAGCATGGCCTTAGAATGTGGAAGGTCAGACCTCTCTGAAATATTGCCCTTAATCTTTTGAGATTAAAGAAAGACTGGAAATACTCTACCAAGGTGACATTCTATTGGATTTGAACTGCGACTATGATAAAAATGGCAATGATAATTTTAGGCTTCCAAATGTTTGTATCAAAATATTATGGCTACTGAATTGGATATCTTATGATACCAGGTATGTAATAAAGCCACTTGTAGGATATATTTCCAATATCTAATGGAGCTATGCATGCTTGCAGATCACATGGGAAATAATCTGTACTGGTGTGATGGGCAGTGGGCAACTGTAGAAGTCCTCAGCTTGAACACAATGGAGAAAACAGTCCTACTCCACAGTATGGGAGGAGAAGTACCTATGGATGTTGCAGTGGTTCCTGAAGAAGGGTATGTATGAAGAAGCTAGGAAATTGTTGAATCTGTGCTGTCATAACATAGTTAAGCTGCAATGTTTGAATTACCAGGCAGGCTCCATGTTCTGCAACCTAAAAATACATCTGCCTTTTGAAAATGTCTTAGCATCTAGCCATTGACAGCTAAAAGGGAACTGTTTAAATACCTGCTTAAATACTAAAGTTTAAATTGATCTTAATGATACTATGTTTAAAAAAATAGACAATGAAATCCTGACCCAAGTATAGTACACACTGCAAACTGACGATGTCCTATTCTTGATGATAGTTTCTCGGGCTAACAGCCAGGTCAGATTAGGGTAACTACCCAAGCTTTCAGCGACTAACTCTGCCGCCATCCTCAGGGGAACTGAATCTAGGCTACTGATGTTGCGATATTTATACTTGAACTAATATTCTCTAATGGGCTAGCCACATCTTGGCAATTGGCACCAGCGAGGAATATATTGATACACTGCATATCCCTGTATTCTTTCATGAAGCAAACAGGTTACAGTGGCAGTACTTCATTTTTTAAATTTCTCAACAGTAAATACCAGGAATATTAACATGACTGAGTCCTGATTGTCTATAAATAAAGGTGTGATCATTATGCAATGGCAACAATTATGGAATGAAATATAACTGCAATTTTATAAATTGCTGATTCAATTTTTAGGATCTTTTGAGTATTGGAGACAATTTTTAAAAATGGTGAATGTTGCAGGGAGATGTTCATAGCATTTGTAAGCAGTTCTGGAACCTCTGGACCACACATTGATAAACTACACATGGATGGTAAAGGTAACAGAGTGCACTTTGTGGAATCTGGAATGGATGGAATTGTCTCGTTGACTTACGATGAAGGTCTGCACAGAATCTTCTGGTGTGACTCCAACACTGGCAACATTGACAGCGGTTCAGTTGATGGCAAGTTCTGTTGCACTTTTGAATCAGTTCCTTTAATAGATGTAGTGAAGTCTTTGGTAAAATCAGAATTATCTAAAATAAGGGGCTCATAATTGTAAGATAAATTTGAATAGTAATAGAGAAATTTCACCTCTAAATAGTATACTGGTTTAGCAGGCTATGTTGGCTTTGACAAAGATCTTAAATATATTGAAAAAGTTTGTAAAATCTTTTCTTTGATAGATTTATAGAACATGTAATTTCATGCGCACACTTGGTAAATCAAATCGGCTATCTGTCCAATGCTGTAGCAAAGTTGTTGCTGTATTACAGGAACAATATTAAGTGCTAGTTATGTTTAAATTTCCAGGAGTTTTTGTGAAATTATTAAAGAAAATGAGAACAAAAATTAAAGTTCATTTGTTGACATATGAATGAAACGGTTTAAATTAAAACATTGACTTGCTCATCTTAAAGTGCTTGTTGAACCATAGAATGAATTTCCTTTTAAAGTAAATTTGTTTAAACATTCATTAAAAGGATATGAAAAGAGCAACATTAGTAGTGGTTCTGCTGGAGATAACTGATGGGGCAAGAGAATTCTGTAACAGATGTGGCAAGTTAATCAGCTGCTATTCTGTTTCAGCTAGATTAAGACTTAATCAAAACAAAAATGCCAAATTGTAGCAAGACATACTAAAGATAGACCTGATAGCTAAGAACAGTAGGAATAGAACGTTTTTCTTACCATCTAGTTTAAGCCTAAATTATCTCCTTCAGTTTTCCAAAGTTCAAATAATTTAACGATTGGCTACCAAAGTGTGCAAGAAAAGCTTTGTAAGTTTTGAATGTTGCATTTGAATGAAAATGTATTAACTTTGCAGGTTTCTCACAAGATATATTCAGAAGCACTGGTGGAACTCCATTAGACGTTGCTGCACTTGGTATGGATGTTTTCTGGACAGAATGGGGACAGCCTTACCTGTATTGGTCAAACAAGCTAAACACAATTTCAAGAATTAAAAGGATTGCTCTTGGTGAGTGTTACTGCATTAATAAAACTGAACCTTGCTCTGATTAAGCAATTGCCTCTCTTTAAATCAAAAAGGTAAGTCTATTAACACTACACAACACTTACAATTTACCGGAACATGTTCTGGTGGCTGACTTTCCTCTATCAGCCAGATATTAACTGGTTCTCCCTGGTGTGGATGTTCCTTCTGAAGTCTCCTCTGGTGGTGGTTCAAGTCACTTGCTGAAGATATCCTTCTCAGGGATGCAGCAGAAACAAAGACATTAAAAAAATTCACATTCCATCCTAGGGCCTTCAAAAAATTCAAAACTTTTCTAAGAGCAGAACCTTCAGCTAGCACCATTGAACCACTGCTCCATAAAAAATCTACTGAACTCAAACATCAAATGTCATCCCACCCAATAAAACTGGCATTTACCAAATTGAATGCAGTGTCTAGTGAAATATATATAGGAAAAACTAAAGAACTTTAGAAATGAGATCCAAGGAACACTTTAGAAATGTAAAGAACAAACGGTTGGAAAAATCAGCAGGTGCTGAATCACTTTTGGACAAAAAACCATAACATAAAGCCAGAACCGAAGCTCCATTAGAAAGTCAGCCTCCAAAACATGTTCCAGTAAGTGTTGTGTAGCGTTATTGACTCACCTTTTTGGTTTAAATTGATCATTACAACACTGTTTTCAAACTTAGATGGATACCTTAGTACCTAACTTCATGAATTTGCATCATACCAAATTTCTTTTGCAAGTGTACTTTTGAAATTCTGATAGCTGATAAATTTTTCACAAGCAAGGGGATTTAAATCCTTAATCATAGAGAATCTATGAGCAAGAAAAAAAGATAGGATAAGAAATGATAAAATCTGAAATTAAGGAAGCAGAATTCCAATGTTATAGGTGGTTTCAACAGTCTCATGCTCAATGTATCCAAATATACTGACTGGGTCATAAACATTAACTGAAATAATACTTTGACCACACAATAAAGAAAGCAGTTATTAATAATGCACCCATTTCACCAAACTAAGCTGATAGGGTCTTGTTTTTCTTCAGACTATGCTTAATTCAGTCTGGGTTAAAATTAAATGCAATTTTATTGCAATCCAATATGGTATAGTGCGTGCTTGAATCCACAAACACAAGTAGCAAAATACATATAAATATGCAAATGAAATATAAAATGTGTGCAAAGAACTGTTAACAGTAGTAAATAGTATTCAGTGAGCTACTAAGTACAATTTATACACCTCAGAATACAAATCCCAAGGTAGTCCTCTCAATGGTATTCAAATATTACAACTTGGTAACTATTTACCATTAGAATTATTTACACTGGTATTAAATACTGTAGAAAGGTTTAATAAACCTGTTTTAAAGTAGTTTAAATTTGTAATTGTGGCATTTCTTTACTTCTTTCAGCACCCATTATAAAGCTTTATTCCAGCAAAACTAAAAGATTTCATGCAAGTATGTTACTAGGGATTGCATAGCCTTTGTCCAGTGTTATACCCATGAGCATCAGTTGGTTAATGACAAGTTTGCCTAAGTGTTGAGTTACCCCTTATTGTAAAATGTTCACAAATTTTGTATTGGATTCAGTGCCCCATAGTTAAATAACACAAGCAAATTTTTCAGTTCATCTTTATAGTGGAAGTTGCAGAGCGCTGAAAGCAGTTAAAAGTTAGTTGATTTAATGACTAGAAGCCACTTGCTTCTTAATTTCTGGTACACATTTCATAGCCTATGTAAACACATGTTTAGTGTAGTATAATTTAACTTAATGCAACCGTACTATGTTCACTAATTCTGGTTTTACGCAACTTTTAATTCAGATATACCAGACCTGGGAGCTGAGAAAATGAAACTAGTAGCAGTCGTTGGCACGAGGTCAAATCCTGACCATACTTGCCATAGAAAGAACGGAGGATGTAGCCATATTTGTGTAGCTGTGTTGCATCATGCGGTAAGGAAATGCTGAAAAACTAGCCTATGTGTATTAAATTGCTATTAAACATTAATTACTGTATATCCTTGGTCACAGAAGTGCATTATGCTGAACAGGAGCAAAATGCATGCAGACCTTATCAAGTTTGTTAATCTTGATCCTATCACTGTAGAAAAATGAACTACATTTGCATGCAGTTCTTACCATGGCCATTTTGTGGGGTTACTTGTGCATTTTGATAATTTATTTGAAGAAAATAATGAATCATAACACAATTGTGCTCAAATTTGTTCAGATGTACTTCGTGTTCTCCAGGGATGTATGTTGGGCCCATTTTTTTATCTTGTATATAAATAAGAGATATTAAAGCTCACGACACCATTTTCTGATACCAATTTACTAGTAAAGGTGATCTTTACTATAGAATGTTAATCTAGTGTCAGGGTAAATGTAAAACTGGTATGAACTATTAGCCGATTTGTTCAGGAGTGATTTGGAAATGAGTATCAAAAACCTTCCCACACACATTCAAGATTTGGTTGCAATATGTTAGCTAATGCTGGATTTCTAACAATGAAGTCATTAATCCTCTTGCTCTCCAATATTTTTCACTGATGGATGGGAAGGGTGCTAGAAGTGGCTGGACATATTTCAAGGTGGCCTTGGTCCATTTCTTCTTGCAGATCAGAGGACAGTGGTGAAGAATATATTCCAAAAATATACTTTGGCCAAGCTAGCCCATCACTTCTGGTCAACTCACCACACCATAGAACAGGATATAAAATTACTAAAAAATGCAAAAACAATGGAACTGATAAGTTGGGAGAAAATCCATATAATGAATGTTCACATAGCCATGAATTTTGGTATACCACAAGCAGACGACCTACTGAAGTTTATATCCAGCAACCCAGATAGCAGCACAGTCGCTACCACAACAAATGTTTCCTCTTCAACCACCAATCAAACGGTTTTCAGTGACATTTGTCTTAGAAATGCGTCTGGATAAAAGTTTGAAACTGTCTATAGGTTGACTCATACTTCTAAAATGCAGAGAGTTTAATAAATGGTACTTCATTAGCCCTCATATCTGACAGACTGTAAACTGAGTTTTCTGTTTGCCATTAACTTAGTGGCAAATCAGTTCATTGTAGTATTAAAATTGTTTTAAAAGTTTTAATTGATTGTGATCTGAATGTAATGTTAGTTCTATCAGCATACATAGCTGTCAGCCTCTGTAGCATGATGGCTAAGTGTCTGCCTCAGGTTAAAGAGGTTGCAAGTTCAAATCTCACTTAGGGCAAGTTATCGGATAAGATTTTTTCCCCAAGGTTTCCCTTATCCTGAGAAAGCAATGTCGGGTAACTTAAAGCTCTATGGATTTGGGCTTATTTGAGAATCATTTCACCCATTTGTCATTCACCATCTGATATGACATTACATTGAAGGACGTTAACAAGAAGAAAAAAAAACCCTAACCTAATCTTGTGGTAGATTATATGGCAAGTCATTTATTAGTAAAATAAAAAGAAAAGCACACAAGATAGACCTTTGAGGGACTCCATTAATATTCTGTAACTCTGAACATTCATTTGCAGTAATAACCATTTGCTGTCTTACTTAGAACTTGCTTTGTATTTACACCCCTGATCAGTGTTAAGTTTACATATTAGCTCATGTGATAAGTTGAAAGCGTTTGTTAGATTGCACAATATTACTGACAAATTTTTTGTTTTCCATAGTTTTTCTTTTGTTGGAGGTGTTGATTTGTTGATTTGATTTGGTTTAAGGGCGCTCAACTTCTAGGTCATCAGCGCCCTAGGAGGTGTTGATGATCTAGGTATGTTGTGGGGTTGTTGGCACATTAACCAGTGGTATGAAGACCTCAAGTGTCATAGTTCCTGTGACAAGGACTCGATTTCAATGGAAAGCTTGAATTCCAGTACAATAACCACCCTGTCCACAAGTCGGCAGGTTTCAAGCTGGTTCTTGCAAAGGTAGTGTTAATGTGTGGGTAGAGGTTAGGAAAGTTTCAAATTTAAATTGACCTAAAGATAAGAGGTATTGTTGCTTCAAATACAGGATGAAGCTAGTAATAGAAACAAGAGTTACACAAGTCATTTTCTATTTTTGTTTTATTGGGAATATAATTTTCTTTAGTTTGAAAATGAAAAATACAATTAATATCAAATCTTAGCAATTGCAAGTTCTATGTAATAAATATTGCATTTTTCTGCCAAAAAAAATGTGCTCAGGATACATATCTTTTAATTGCTACATACCTGCTTATAACCACTTGGCTGTTGATGCATATTCAGTAGCTGGGTCTCGATTAAAATAGTGACAAGAGTTTGGCTAAAGGCATGCATCCCGACACTGATGTGAACTGGCCATGGGAACAATTTGGACCAACACAAATATACACTTAGAGTATGCTCAACCTTTTGTCCTTGGTGTACTTTGTATTGCATGATTGAAAATAAGTAGTTGAAAATACCCTTTGATCTTGATTGACACACTGGGCTTGAAAATGAAGTACATGATGATAAACAGACTTAAATTGTGTTGCAGACTTGCTTATGCCCAGTTGGAATGGTTATGAAGCCAGACAACAAGACTTGCGCCAATCCAGTTGCTTGCAAAGCTGACGAGTTTAAGTGTGACTTGGATAACCTGTGCATACCTAAGAAATGGAGGTAAGGCAACTTCTATTTAACTTGTATTTAAGGAAATATTAAATGTTAGAATTAACATTTTTGTGAATCAGACTTATACCTATTTAAACTTCATTAATTGATTTAGCAGGTTTAATATTTCATGTGTTGCTAAGCAAACAGGTGTAGGCAAGAGTAGATTGAAAACCGCCCACTTCTAATCCAGATGTCTGGTAACCTACATAACACCCTTTGTTTTTTGCAAAAGTTTAGGATGAAATTCTGAAATGGAGAATGGTTTTAAAAAATTGCAGATGTGATGGCAGGCTAGATTGTCCTATTGGCCATGAAGATGAAACAGACTGCAGTGATTTTACATGCAGAGATGACGAGTTTGCCTGCCACGATAAACATTGCATTCCTCAGAAGTTTAAATGTGATGGCAAAAAGGATTGTTTAGATGGCAGTGATGAATTACATTGTCAACAAAAATGTGCAGGTAAAGTGCAATGCATTACCATTTTACTTTAATAAATGTTTATAATTTTATCAAGCTTTCTTGCTAGAGTTATTAAACCTAGGTATTGAATTCATATATTTGACATATCAATTTAGAATTATATTTAGAACTAATGCTAACATCAATAAAATGAACAGAACCAAATATGGACTAAAAATAGAATTATCCAGTTCATCTTTGTTAATTTAAGCTAATCACAAAACAAAGTTAAATGTAACAAGTGCCTAATGCTTTTGTTACAGAAACCCAGTTTGAATGTGACGATGGGGAATGTATTGAAATGCGCTGGAGATGTGATACCAATAAAGATTGCAGAGATGGATCAGATGAAAAGAACTGTCATGATGGTAAATATATGCTTCTGCTCCTGTCATTTTTGGGAATAAGACTATAGCACAAATGCATATATGCATTCTTACTTTCTCTATTGCATTGTACCCAAAAAATTTTATACTGTGTTTATGGTGTTTCTTTTATTTTACACAAATAAAGTAACTTCAATTAGAGACCTTCTATCCATTCAGTCAATGGGATTTACAGAAATAAATTATCTCTATTTCACTCACTCGAAAAGAATGAAAGAAAAATCGGACGGGCCAAAGCAAATGTTTTTAGTATTAAACTTCTGAATATGAATTAAGCTTTGAAACGAGGGTGTAGAAGAGTAATCAAACAACTTAAATGCAAGGGTAGTCCCAAAACTAGTGTCTCCAAAGTGCTGGGGAAACTGCTTGCGTGGATGTTGGCCATACTGCTTCTTTCCTTCCCCCTCTCTCTGCTTTCTACAGACACCACTACACATCTGCTGGGGCTCTGTCTTGGCTTGGCAGCCAGTTGTAATGGAGCTTCCATAAAACACTCACCAGGTGTGAAGTTTGCGCAGTTATTCAGTTTTTGAGTGCAAAAGAGGTTAAACCAATTGAAATTAGACAGTTGGTGAAAGTGTATGGAGAGAATTGTATGGATATCATAATTGTCCGCAAGTGGTGTAGAGTTTGCAGATGGTTGCATGGAAATTCACAACTAGCAAAGAAGCGGGAGATTGTAAATTCCCAACGAAACAATTGCAAAGGTGAACAAATTGTGCTTAAAGATCGGCACAACACTCTGAGCTCTGCATTGTTCCCGAGATTTCTCAAAGCACCATTCACAAGACTTTGAAGAGTTGAAATTTCAGAAGTTGTGCAAGATGGTCACAAAAGGCAATGCGCTGAAAGTTTCTGCCAATTTCTTCAACACTATGCTGACAAAAGGACAACCTTTTGGATTCAAGTCACAGGTGATGAAACTTGGGCTTTCCACTTCACACCCGAGATGAAAATCTCGTGAGTGACAGCATTCCAGTTCACCCAAGCCATGAAAGTTCAAAAGAAGTTTGTCGGTAAAGTCATGGCAACTGTTTCGGGTTCAAAAGGGGATATTGTTGGTAGACTTTGTGGATTCTGGGACAACAATCAATACCAACAGGTGACATTGAGAAAACTCAGAGAGGCAATTCAAAACCAAAGAGGAGGAATGTTGAGCCTTCTCCATGATAACGCTCACCCCCATACTGCCCATCAAACTGTGGATGGGATATCACCCACCCACCCACCCATCCACCCTATAGTCCAGACTTAGTGCCCAGTGACTACCACTTGTTTCCCAAATTGAAAGAACGCTCGACTGGAAGGTGCTTTAGTGACGAGGTGAAAGATCAGATCAAACGCTTCTTCAAGAGCATGGCGGTGGACTGGTATAACATGGGCAGACAAACTGCCAGTGTTTACAAAAATGTATCAATCGAAATGGTGATTATGTGGAAAAATAGAAATATGTTAAAGCTTAAAATCCATGTACCATTTGTCAAATGCTTATTCCAATTTTAAAAAAAATTGGAGACCTTAGTTTTGGGATTACCCTTGTGCCTACTGCATATAAAGGCATCTTTAATGATTTTGTAGGTTTCTCAAAGTTTAAATTAATCTTTGAATTCAAAAGCTAAACTATAAGTCACTTGTTTCTTAAAATTGAGAAACAAATGCTCTATTGTTGACTCCATTTCGTTCTGAGAGCATGATCAGGCTGCTATGCCGTGGTTTGCTGGAGTTTCCAGATGTTCCGTCCACAATTGTGGCAGACCTCTATTTCAATAAGAAAGAAATTTTGACTCCAAAGCAGCTGGTATCTTGTCAAAGGCAAGAAGCAACAACTCAAGAAATCAAGGTGAACCAATCAGAAGGGAGCAACATCTTGGATGAAGCCTGCCACCTCTCTCCTGCCATCCACCATCTGGACCAATCAGTGGAGGCCTCTTATTATAAATACAGCAGCTTGCAGTTAACGCTTCAAATGCAATGCAAACTTCTCCAATGAAACGACCACACCACTGATGTCCGTGACAGTTGTGGACGAAACGTATGGAAACTCTAACTCCAGCAGACCATGGTATAAAAGCCCAGAAATAATTTCTAGTTACATTAATCTTGTTAGTAAGGTATATTTCAAAATGTGAGGAATCCTGGATCTGCCTTCTCCTGTATCCAACCTGCTGGTGATGCAGTTAAGTTAGACCCGTTATATAACCAGAGATATATTTGTATTTTAGTGACCTGTGCTGAGGATGAGTTCAGATGTGCAGCAGGCAGTTGTATCTCTGTGCAGTGGGTCTGTGATGGTGAAGCGGACTGTTCAGATGGATCTGATGAACAGAATTGTGGTAAGTTGCTAGTTCCTAATATTGATGAGCTATGAATGTCATGTATGCATGCATGCCCTGTGCACTGTTATGCTGAGGCAGTTTTCTGTTCTAAAACTGTCACATTACATACTTGTGAGTAATGGTAACATACTTAGTGCTAACACTCGTAAGTGGTGTCCATTTGCATTAACATTCCTGGATCATGAGGTTGTAATTCATGAACTAGTCACTTGGTAGGATTTTAGGGTTCTAAAAGTTCAGAATCCTGAACATGGAGAGCATTTGAGTGACTGTCAATTTTGTAAATATTTTCTATTTTTTCCTCTGATAATTTAGGTAAAGCAATTTTGCAATTCTGCTGTCTGAAACTTATTAACCAGTCATCTCACTGTATCTCCTGTAAGTGTAATACCAGGAAATGTCTCTTTAAATTGTGTACACATTTGTTGAAATGTGCCTTTTACACATTAATTGTACTTTCTGGTAGATACCTACAAGCAATTGCTGACATGGACCCAGGGAAAGACTAAGAGGACATTAGGCCCCCCCCCCCCCCCATCATTTCTTTAAAGTTAATACATAGAAAAAAGTTATACTTTGGTTGTGGTGTAATTTTGATTTTGTAAAATAAACCAACTAAAGATCTTCTGTACATTCAGTCAATGGGCTAACTTACAGCAGTTGATTATCTCTTATTTCACTGCCTTCACTCCAACATATTAGATGTCTGCTTATGAAACTGGCAGGATTTCAAAATTCCTTGCTTCGTTCATTTTTACCTAAAACTTTTTTCATACTCAAGTTTACAATTAAGAGGGCAGCACCATCAGCAGTTCAAAGGATTCCAGCATTGACATCAGTAGGCAGATGTTGCCAGTAATTGCCATCAAAACAATTGTCCAAAGTAACATAACCTAATAAGTGAAACTAAAGTGTAATGCTACTCCTAAATTGTAAGCAATATTTTACCATTTAAAAAGGTTTCATAGCAATATCAGGGTTCCTGAATACATGAATGATAGCCCTTTGATACTATCAGGGCTTGCAATCTCCAATTAATGAGACTTCCTTAGCATTAGTGTACATTTGTAATAAATGTTGCAATGTTTGCAGCTCCAAAAACATGTGCCCCTGGAACCTTCAAGTGCAACAATGGCAGATGTATTGACAAACAGTTGCTCTGTGATGATGTGGATGACTGCGGTGACCATTCAGATGAAATTCCTTGTGAACCAAAACCAAACCCCACAGAAGAGACTCCAGTGAAGTGCAAGGCCTCAGAGTTCACTTGTGCACATGAAACCAACCAGACTGTGTGCCTACCAATGACTGCTAGGTATGAAAATTGCCTAGAATTTAGTTTTACACAGGTATTGCAAAACACTGGTAAATGATGTCTGCTTTGGTCCTTTATAAGTGCATATAACTGAGGCCATTGATTTTGAATGAATTATCAATAAAAGTCACAAATATTGATCAGACTCCATTTATCTTTGATAAGTTGTGAATATTTCTGCTAACTACCTTCAGTTTGGTTTCTCTTCCTTTTGTTCCTACAATGAAATATGTAATGAACCTTTTTGCAAAGGTTTAGTTTGATTAACAAACAAGTTTTGTAAGTATCTGTAAAAGTATGCAGATAGAAACCATAATCCAGGCCTGGGGAAGAGCACTCTGAAGGTGTGAATATAGTTGTTCCTTTCCTTACCTGCTGTAGCTATTGGCATATATACACAAATACCCGTATTGCAGATATGTTGAATAAACTTCCTTCATATATTAAACTGACGAAATGTAATACTTTTAAACTACTGTTGAAGATACCTCCTTTATAAATGCTTATATAATTTAGTAAGTTATTCCTTCATATATTGTATGGAACTCAGTTGTATAGAAATGTACTTCAATGTAATGATCTTATTCCAACCATTTCTAGAACTTGCATCATACAGATCTACATAGCTTGAGTCAGTTTTCCCTACCAGTTTTTACTTTCTCTACTGATAAGTAGGGGAAGTGTTGTATTCCACCCAAAAATTTTATGTAGAGATTTCACTGGAAATGTTTTGAGACCCCCTGAATCCACAAAAAGCATTTTTAGAAAAAGGTCTGCATGTGTGTGTGTCTGTGGACAGCATAACTCAAAAATGAAAAGTCTGTTAAAAACCAAAGTAGGTATTTAAGTTTAATGTCTTTCAAGGATGCGACACAAATATTTTGAAGAAAATAGCCCCACCCTAAACTATCCTTTACGTGGAAAATTTTTCAAAAATTTTGATTTTCTTGAAAACGACTCTGATTTTGATTAAAATGCCATGTTTGAGATATTTTTATGACAAATGAAATGTATATCTTGAATTTTCTGGCTATAGCTCCTGTAGTCGTATCTACACTGGATGACTTTTGTATAACTGGTAAACTGTTAAGAGAGAGACCAAATCATACTATACAAAAAATGTTGTTGTTGTTTTCTAGTGCCTTGCATCTGGCAATGAAGCCATTAGCATTCGTGCTTTCCAATACTTTTGAACTGTAGTTTCTTCTGATCTTAATGCTTCACAGGTCTTCAAGTGTGGCTTTCATGTAACTGTTTTCTTAACGGGCACCAGTTTTACAATGTGGCAGTTACATCACCCGACTTAAACCCCCATTTTGCAAGGGGGACCACACCTATCGTTGGTCAACGGGTCCATCGGACCTAGCCGGGAGGACTAAATAAATGATATTTAGATCCACCGACCTTCCCCTCATGTGCCTCTGAGGGACGCTGTTGTGCTGTGATAGGCCAGCACATATGTAAATGACATTTCCTCCATTTTAGATGAAACGGTTATACCGCTGTGATTCGGTCCCCAGAGCCTCATCTGTTAAAAGCAGGGTGCACCACGGGCAGGATGAGGATGGGAATTGGGTAGGAGAGGCTATAGGAGGCGCATCACTACCCCTTACTACCCCATACAAAAAATGTAGATCTTGCTAAAATACAGAATTTATGTCTGAATAAATTTTCATGTAAGGTGAACCATTTCGGAGATATTCCTCATTATGTGTGAGTTTTGGAAAACAATACTCTTGTGAAATGGAACATCGTTAATTTTTTTATATGTTAAGTGTGCAAAGAGAACTGAATCTCGAAGCTTCAAAATATTTGACTATCGCACAAAGCCTACTGTATTCTAATATTCCCCTTGCACCTACAAGGAAATGAGCAATAAGATAATTTGTACAAATGTTTATCTTAACACAAAGAAGATACAGGAATAAGAGTTTGTAAGAATGGTTAGTACAAGAGTAGAGAAAGTCATGTGAGTGCAACACATCAGCTGTTTTGCTTTGGTGATCATGAAGGGAGAACTAGGTAATGCTCAACATCTTGGGAGTACTCTTGCTCAGGTATGCCATAGTGGTAGTCTTGTGAATGAGCTTTTTGTTATTGTGACAATTTGTGGAGCATTTTAATAACACCGTTTATAACAGTATTTTAAAAACTGATGCATTTAGTTTATCTGGGACATTAAACTAATGAGTCTTCCAGACGTGTTGCCATAGTTTTATCCAGCTAGTCATAAAGATAACATTCTGATTTTATTACATTAGCCTTTAATGTTTTGGGAAGTAAGACTCCTTTTCCTTTTTGATCTCCACAAAAAACTAGACCACCACTTGGTAAAGTTTTGAAATTGCGATATATTCTGAAGGGGAGATTAAAAGCTCTTTCCTGCCAATGTTCTAAAATTCATGACCCATTTCCTCAAATTCTTACAGGATGTAAATGCATACCTTCTTAGTTCATCAATCTTATATTGTTTAGTAAGCATAATTAGAATTTTTCTCGATTATAAGCTCTTTTGACTCAACTGTTGAAGCTGGGTTATCTCGGGACATATGACTGCAGAGGAATTGATGTGTACTGTTTCCTTTGTTATTGCTCCAATTGCCTCGACTTAGCTGCAGTCATGGCTTAGATTCTTTGCTATTCTCAGCACAATGGTCTCAGAAATGCAATAGTTGGCTTTTAAATAACACTTTAAATTGCATAAACAATTTAAATTAGTTTGTAATACTTTAAGTTGGAAAATAAGACTTGTATATCACTGCTTTTCCATAAACTTTAGCCAGTTATGTCCTACTTCAAAAATTCAAGATTCAAGATGTTCATCTACTTGGAAAATATTCATAATTTTGTAATTATGGGAAACAAGTAAAGCATGTTCTCTTGTTGCCTCCGTTTCATTCTTTTAATGTAGATGTTTTAGAGGGCTTGCACAAGAAATGGTTTCATGACTAAAACTTAATAGAAATATTTTTAAATTGATCTTACTAGCACTAAAGTAGATCCATAACTTGTGGCTGTTTCCATCATTCTAAAATTTTATTTAGCTATATTCAATAGCTACCAAGGAAACTGGACATTTATTCTAAAAATGCCATTCAGAGAAAAAAATTGTTCAAAGCAAACTGGAGAAAACAAATTTGCTTATTTACTTGTGCCGTCAAATTACTGCTGGTGCTTTTAAACACACAAACTGTGTGGGGGATGTTTGAGAGGTGGAATAGGAACTTAAAAATTCAATGCCACAGCCAGGATTCGAACCACTTATAGCAGCAGCACGTGAAGCAGGTGGTCTGGTTCAAATCCTGGTTGTGGCATTGAAGTTTTCAGTTCTGGTTCTACCTCTCAAATTACCATGTGTTTACAAAGAAAAATGGCATGGTTTGAGCACACATTACCATATTTAGTAATAGTGCCAATTTGTACAAGTGAACTTCTAAAAGAGGGCTGCAGTTTTTCTCCCTACTCCGAAGTTTGTAGGCAGTTAATTGTTTCAGTAGAAAATGGTAGATGCAGCAACAGTTCCAAAAATATATTTGAAGTATTATGCCTACAATGATAAAATATGCATTAGAGCACATTCCAGTTTATAAAGGTGTACAAACTTAAGGCTCAGGATTTGTTACTTCAAGGAATTATAGTAGATATTAGGTTTTTACTATCTTATTTATGTTGGATGTTTGCTTACAGATGCAATGGAATAGCAGAATGTCCTTTTGGTGATGATGAAAAGGCTTGTGACAGATGCCAAAGCTATGAATTTGAATGCCATTCTAAGAAGTGCATTATGAATGAGTGGGTATGTGATGGTGCTAACGACTGTGGAGATAATTCTGATGAAGATCCTGAAATGTGCAATTCTCCAAAAGGTAAACTAGGCATAATGGTTAATGCATGCAGAGGAAAGTAGGAAAACTGGGTATAGTAGTGTTTAGTGTTGGTATTTATTGTAATCTACATATATTTTGACACAATGGTGTTTTACGCAAACCCACAACAAATGTGTGTTAATGTAGTGATAAAGGGAACTGTACAATTAAGTTGCTGTGTACGGTGCAACCCAAATAACAAACCTCATGGTTGCAGAGTAGAGCACAACCTAGTAGTGCTCCACCAAAACTAAAACTAAGCTAAACCCCGGCGCAACAGCCCACGAGGGGCCAAGGCCTACCGCCCAGCTGCTGTGTCCCCCACTTCTGCCCACTACAGGCATCATTGGTGAGGTGCAGTACTGGAGAGTGGGATGTGGAGAGCACCCCAAGTTCTCCCAGCCAGTTGTGTGGTCTTCTAGACCTGGGGCCGCTACTTCTCCAAGTAGCTCCTCAATTGGTCCCCTGGGACCTAACGAGGCTAAGTGCACCCCGTGCCAGACCTCCCAGAGGGGATAAAATCCCCATGCTGGTACCGGAGAGCGAACCCGGGTCCTCTGTGCCAGAGGCAAGTGCACTACCAACTGCGCTACAGAGGGGGTCACTCCACCAAAACTAACATAAATGACGTAATAAATGGTGCAATTACCAGAGGTATTGCAAGCATTGGTAGGGAAAGAAACCTAATTCAAATTCAATGAATTAAGAAATTTTATAGGAAATTCAAATATAAGCACCAAAAACTTGGTCATGTGATCAAAATAAAAATTGTACTCGTCGAACTGAATGACATGGCCTGTTAAGTGCATAACTGGACCATGGCCTATGAGCCCAGACACTTTCTATTAGATTTTTGTTTATTATTAGCTTATTTTGTAGAAACCATTCGTGCAATTTTTGTCCTGAGGAATATATTTGTTAGTACCTAAAATATCAAGGGAGGTGTTATCAGCAATAAAGTACATTAGTGGGTTGAAGTTAAGCTGGTAAATCAATATAGAGCAGAAATAAGGACCCTGGTACAGTCTTGAGGAGCTCCACAAACTCCATAAGCTTATTTGAAGTAAGCTTAGAAGTAAGTTTATTGTAACTGCATCAATTGCCATGTTTTGAACCAGCTTAAGTGGTTAAAACCTGGATAGGACGCTAAGATATTGGTTTTTCTTCATTTTAGCTCCTGAAGGACCATGCCGGGAATATTCCTGCCAAAGTGGGGAATGTATACCATTGTCAGCTGTTTGCAATAAACACAAGGATTGTTCAGATGGTTCAGATGAAAGTGATGCATGTTGTAAGTATCATTGCTTAGTGTATTGTTGAATGAATGCGTTCAGACTAAATGTAAATACATACTGCAAACAGCAATATAAAAATACATAGAAAAGGGTTAATTATCTAATTTATATTTTGCGAAAGCATGCAGCTGCTCATTTGTCTTGGAAATACTGCCTAACTCAATCCCTTCTTAAAATGTACAAACTGTTTGATTGCCAATAACTTTGTACACAGATATGTTAAAATTTGCTTGTAGTTTAATGTAAAACTTATTGAAGTGGACACCATCAGCAGTCAAACACAGTTGATGCTGCTGAACAAGGCCTGCTGTAATGTGTCCCGTAGAATTGCTGCACACAATTCAGTGCAGGTGTCTGCCCTCCAAGGTTTGCTAGAAGCAAATCTGCATCGCTAATATCCTTGCCAATAAAAAATGGGTATAAACATCCAGTAATGGACAACATGAACTATAAAATAAATTCCTGCATGTAAATATTGTCAATCTTATTTGCATTCTATGGCTGGGATGTTTCCTATTTTTCTTTTGGACAGTTTCTTGGACACTGAAGGTCCATAAAATGGCCAAACTTGGCATCATTGCCTATGTCTTTATGAATAGGGTGGGGACACTTGGAACTAAACTTTTTGGGCATAGTCCTTGAGGGTGTTTAATGAGCATACCTATAGTTTCAAACTGTCATACTAAATAATTGGTTTATTTATAACCCCTTGATATTAAAATATGGAATAGTTTTTTAAACTCTAGATGTCATTTGATTTACAATGGCTTTTTCATCCTAGAATAATCAAACTGATTTGAAGAGACAATATTGATATGCTTCTACACTTCATTTAGAAAGTGGCAGAATTGTTTTACTCGCCCCATTTGCTAGTCTGAAGCTAGATGAAGGGTCTTGAAAAATTTGCCAATTGCTGATTACAGTAGGCTTCATTAGACAGGAAAAGCCTAAAATTTGTAAAATACATTCCTCTTCAACCGTCAGTAGAGAAACCATTGAGAATAAAGATGCTGGTCTTCAAAACACATCTGGACAAAACTAAGCGAAACTGTCTATAGTTGACTCATACTTTTAAAATTTTTGTTTTACTGTATCACTTTGTATATATTAAGTGTAATTGAATAAATATTGAATTTTTTTATTCCTATTTCTTTCACTTGTATAGAGGTTTATAAATTTAATTTTCTGTACACTCATTTTTATAAATCTTGTTGTCTTTTATATTTGTAAATATTTGAAAATCAAATTGTTTGGAAACTTATATTCCAAAAGCTTTTAGCCTCTCAAAATCCAAGCCCTAGTTATGTACTTAGGTTAATAAATTATCTAGTTTTAAGATTATTTTCTAAATGTTTGTTGCAGTGGTGGTCTGCTATGACAAAGTTTGTGATCACATTTGCCATCCAACTCCACAAGGACACATATGCAGTTGCAATAAAGGATACAGGCTTCTCGATGATGGCAGACATTGTGTGGATATAAATGAATGCTTTGAAGATGAACCTTGTGCTCAGAACTGTGAAAATATTCCTGGCTCATTCACTTGTTTTTGTGACCTTGGATACATGCTGAGATCAGATAGGATATCCTGCAAGGCAACTGGTAAGAATGTGATGGCAGTAAATTATTGAAGGAAAATTACTTTGACAAGTGCATGTTCATTTTCTCTGGTGGTTTTAATACAGTGTAAAAGTGCACAAATTATAATTTAGGTGTATAGTCTGTCAGATTTTATAGCAAGTTCTGGAATGTGAATTAAGGAAGTAGTCCCTGATTGCATGAACAAATATGAAGGTTGATTCATAACCTGAGAATGGAAACCAAATGGAATGCAAGAGATAAGATTTTGGTTTGCAATACCACAGGACTTGAACGGGAATGTATATTGTATCTAGGGTTGCCAGGTTCTCAAGCTAAAAATATGGGAGACTTAAAAAATGTTTCCTTAATACCCGAACATATTGTCGATGTCAATTTTTCTCTAATGATTTTAGATGTATACTTATTGCACAGAACTAGGTTTTGCATATTTATTCGTAACATTTAAACGGAGTATATTTTCAAAATGGCGATTTCGTAATCTCACTTATTTCACTCTTTTAAAAACCCATAAAGAGCAATGTGCGTAATGCTATTACCCTGCTCAGGTCCTGCCCAAAAATATCTTCCCAAACAAAGATAAACACACATGTACTTAGGTTTCTTCTTGGGTGGAGGTTTGTTCAGTTCATTGTGACCTTCGTCTTCCACGATTTTACTTGCTTTGTAGAACCACAAACAAACAAAACAGGTTAATTATGGAAAAATTGAAGCTATTAACAATGAAGCAACAAGATTCTAAAGTAAGAACAAATTAGAAACTAAAAACTTCACTTATCTTATTATTTTGGTGCTGACCCTGGGGTTTCAAGCTATATCCAGCTCATTCTCAAAGCCATATGGCTTGAAACCCCAGGGTCAGCACCAAAATAATAAGATAAGTGAAGTTTTTAGTTTCTAATTTGTTCTTACTTTAGAAACAAAACAGGTGTTTCTCTCTTCAATTCAGAGATGCTCAAACATGCATCACATGACCACAAATGCTTAAGGATTGGCTACACTCTACCAGCCAATAAGAAAGAAATGCTCGCTGCTATCAATAGCTAATTGAAATACTGCTGCCGACATTGGGGGAAAAAGGAACTACCACTTATTGCAAATATTCTAAAACTCAATTTATGGCAGTGTATGAAATATGGAAGAAATAATCCAAAATACAGGAGCTAGGAGACTCGATAAAATAAGGCTGGAATACGGAAGACCTGTCAACCCTAACTATATCAGTAGTAAAGTTGAGTCTATTTTTTCAAATTGGGAAGCCCTTTGTAACTCGCCAATACTTTTCATCTGCTTCCAATTTAGTCAGGTTGAGTGATGTCAAAATTTGACATTTTTTTCCAAATGTGTAGCTTTTACTCCTCACCAATATGTGTCCTGTGTAACGATCCAGCAGAAATGAACGAAGACCACTTGAAGACTTATGAAGCATTAAGATCAGAAGAAACTACAGCTCAAAAGTATTGGAAAGCATGAATGCTAATGGCTTCATTGCCAGATGCAAGGCACTAGAAAACAACTATTAGATTAGTCCAGTTGCATCAATAATCATTCTTTTATCACACTTCAGTTACTCATTTACTCATTTCTACCAGTTTTGCTGCTTGTAGCGTTTGTTACTTTTATTGTTCAAGACAACAGTCAGTTTTGAGTTGCATATAAACAAACATTAGCAAACCATCTCCATATGTACCAATTCAGCCAGTGGCACATAAAGCTTGCAAGCTTGCTCCTATGTCATTTCACAGAAAGTGTAAAGTCATCCATATTTTTTTGATGACTTTATTTACAAGTTACTAGCTCATTGTGAATTGTTGCAGGTCCACCAGTGGAGTATATTTATGCAGCAGGCCATCGTATAGTAAAAGTTTCCCATGAACTCCGTAATGTGGATGTAGTATTTCCTGAAGCTGCAATGAAAATAACTGGTTTAGATGTCATTTCAGGAACAAGGACAATTGTTTGGAGTTCAGGTAAACAAATTTCATAATCTGTTTCCTTCTTTGCCATTTTTTGCTGCATATTTAGATTGTTATAAAATCCTAAACATCTGGCCCAATTATAACTTCATTGAGAACTGCTTTTAATGGCAAAAGAATTTTACAAATAGATTGCTTGGTTCCAGGTTACCAAGAATACATGCCATTGCCTTCACATTAAATTCACTCTTGTATACTAGAAACACATTTGATGTCTCCATTCCTTTGTACTGAAGTTGAATGCTGATGTTTCAGGTGATACAGGAGCAATCTACAGCATTTCTTTGTTAGGAGGCAAGAGGGACCAAATCACAGGATTGGAGACACCAGGAGAGTTAGCTGTTGATTGGGTTACTAGAAATGTTTACTATGTTGAGACTGTGAAACCACAGGCAATATGTGTGTGCAACTTGGACAGTCATTTTTGTGCTAAGGTTCATGAATTGGAAGAAGGATACAATGTAGCCAAAATTGTGGTGGATCCTGTGACTGGGTAAGTATGGTTTTTACTCTGCAATTCAACCTTCTTACACCAAAAACCCAGAGTTAAGATGTGGATGACAACCATAACTGGAGTTAAAATGCACACTTATAACCTCACTAATTTGTTATATTGAATTGAATAGCAGACATGGAGTTCTCTTCATTCTAAATTAATTTCTTGTAATTAATAAACTATAAGAAGACCGTAATTTACTACATACAGGCATCAATAAAATTGCAGGAAGTATTAGCTGTCTCAATTGGAGACAGTCAAGGACACAGTACAAATGTGGCTATCCTCTTGTATAGACTCCGGGCAGTCTGAAGTCATTATGACCTGCTTATACATAGTTCACAACTGTGCCACTCGTGGAAATCTGTTGCACGGTGACCCAGTGCCTGTCTGTGTGGTGTCACACTAGTCACATATTCACCTTAATTGTCCACAATATGCTAGTGCCAGCCCCTTGGCCTGGATTTTACTTTGTGCTCAGTTACAGGTGATAACCAGCAGTGGTAGAAAAGGCACCGTGGTTCATTAATAATATTGGGTTTGCTAAAAAACTAATTTTATTTTTTGAGCTTTTTAATCTTTCAGAAATGATTCTGTTTTAACATTGCACGAAATGTTTCACTTGAACTTTATTTTTTGGCACCTTTTAGACTAGGATGCAATGTCCTATTTCAATATTGTAGTTTACCTTTTCAGTGATATATTTACGGTTTCAACTTCCACTTTTTACCTTTTAACCCTATCAGTCAGTTTTCTTCAGTTTCTTTGATTTTGGACCCAATGACCAGTTGTCAATTGGTCCTTAGCCTCACTCACTCCCTACAATGTGTATATCATAGGGTTTGTCAATTTTTTGTAGAACTAACCATTTCTGAATTATTCTTTATTGGCTGGGATTGTTTTACTTCCTTAAAATGCTTAGTCATACTTGTTTCTATTGTCATGCATACCGAACTGAATTTGAAAGCTATCATAAAGCAACCTTTTTTAAAAGATCTGATTCTTGCTTAAACCTGTTGTATCTTCAGAACTATGATGAAATGTGTGTAGGTAGCTAAAGTTCATATTAGCAAGACAAACTTTCTGTAAGAATAGTTTGTAGAAGAGTGAGCTGAGTCATATAAATGTTTTGTATTGTTGCAGTTACGTGTTCTGGGCACAAGTGAGTTACTGGTATTTTGACCAGTCAAGTAGCGAGATAGTCCGAAGTGGAATGGCTGGAAATGAGACGCTGATTCTGCCAAGTGAACATATAGCATTGGTCAGTGGCCTTGCTTTGGATGTGCAGCGCCAGAGAGTGTACTGGATAGATGGAGCTGCTCATGCGATTGGGAGCATCAGCTACTGGGGACAAGATCGTAAAGTGATTCTGGAAAGTCCGGTAAGCTACTTCTCAGATATGTAGAAACATTAGACTGTTGAATGAATATTATGTAATTGAATTTTGGAACACGTTTGCTTCACTTACACTGTAAATAAATGGAAACCTGTTTCAGAAGCTCTTGCTTTAATCATCTGACAGACTGAGTCAATGCAAGATTTGAAGCTTTCACGGCGAACGTTATGGATCAAGGCTTCACGGGTGATCAGCAGTGTTAGATTAATAAAGGTCGAACTTTCGGCCATTGTAGACTCCATGGCCATCTTCAGGAAAGCTGAAAGTCTCCTCAGTTTTCTAAATATATACTATGGTTTGGTGTATGTGGGTTGTGTTGTCCTACACGGCTGATCACCCATGAAGCCTTGATTCGGACTGAGTCAAATTATAGCAGATGATGGACGCAAGAGCTTCTGAAACATATGCTGTTAGTATACAATGCAAGTGAAGCAAAGAACTACATAATATTCATTTGTTTGAACATGCATTCATTGTTACAAAACTTCTAAAAAGTTAAAGGCTGAATTATGAAAAATTCAGTTTATCCTCAGATTATAAAAAAACTTAGTGCTGCCAAAATAAGAGCCTCGTGAAGCATACAAATGCTCATAGCAGCTGTAAGCAATGAATGCAGTGAACACACTGTTGGTTCCTGATCAAAGCTTTCAGTGGAAGAAACCAAAGATCCATTTTTTAAAATTGCTGACATTACGGTTCTTTTTTTTACGTTAGCAGTGTTGATGTTAAGTAACTTTCTTAGGCCAGATTTACTATAATTACACTGTCAATTGTTTTTATACAATAATAAAAATACATCAGTTACTGACGAATCCAATTACACTTGGTATAAATAAAAGAAATATATTAGTTGCTAATAAATTGATCAGTCAATTAGAGTACCTTATTTACTAGATACTTAGTTATTTTATAAATGTCCTAAAGTTTACTTTTTCTTTAGGAAGTTCATATACAGTAGAATCCTGATAACTTGGCATTCCGTGTAACTTGACAACCTTTTTGATTTTAATGTTTCAATTTTTAATTATTAAATTAGACAAATTTATGTACTGTATGGTGCAAATATTGTATACATATACATTTTAATTAGTATACTTATACAAGCTACTGCGTTCACCCTAGGTGACAAAAGGGTTGACCATGTATTGACCTTTGATATCTAGTCAGAACATAAGCAGCTGACTGAACATTGTCAAGAAACTAAAAGCTTGCCACTAATGTGGATATGTAGCACAAACACTTGTTAGGGAGGTTTGAAGGTTTGCTTTACCCAGTGGTTAATTTTTCAATGTGACGAATTGTGCAGATCAAGTACAGTGCCATATTGCATTATCAGCAGTGTCGAAGGAAACCGACATTACCCCCACCATCAATTTGCATGTTGTTAATTGTGCAGATTCTAGCAAGGTCATTCCCCATGTCTAAAAATAACCCTGTACATGGTAAGCTAAACTTCGAGTTACATATTTCTGGCTACAGTGCAGCTTAAGGATTTCAGGCTTATTGTTAGTGTTGAGTCGGTGAAAATGTCAAACAAGGAAAAGAGTTAGCATGACAATGGAAATTAAATTCAATCTGTCTGAGATCAAAGGAAACATTAATATGTAATAAATGTTATACTTTTGTTTTCTATATTGTGTTAGAACATGCATTTATTTAATTTGCATATTATGCTAGGAGTTGTGAATATAGAGCCCTTATTCTGTAAAACTCGACATTTCAGTAATTCGACAGCCTTAGTCCACATTAGGTAGTTATCAGGATTCCACTGTACATCATAAGTTCTTATATCTTTAGGTTCCTTTTAAATATTAATAGTGCACTATACTATAGTCATTCCTATTTCTAGTCTTAGTCATGATTAGGTTTGGAACCTTTATACAGCTATTGTGAACTGAGGCAGTTGCAAGTTACATGCCACATGGACAGAGCGTGACGTCATTGCCCCAGTATAATGACAGTGCAAAGCACACTGCCTACAGTGCATAGTGTCTTGAATATATTCTAGTTTCACACGGTAAAATGCCTCCGGCATGAAAATCCAAATGTTCACATATTGCTGCTATTGTAATTTCCCCCTTATCTTTTATCTACTAGGGTATATCCTGCAACAGATTTCAAATTCATTTCTACCATCTCAATTCTCCTTTCCTCCTTACCGTATACAATTATGCATTTTCTAGCAGGACTAATTTTGTAAATCATTCATTTACATTGTCAGCCTATCAACTGTTTGTTTTACCATTACTGCCACTAGGCAAGTGTTAGATTTTTGTATTGCCAACTACTGGAAGTAAAATTTGACGGAATAAATTAGCTGTATTTTGAAGTACTTAGTGATCCTTATTTTTCAAGATACATTTTTTTTCCAAGCCACCAAATCCATTGTTTCAATAATTTCAACCTTGGGATTTATTTCACAATTGAATGACCAAGTGTTCTGCCTCTGCTGATTTACCAATCTGTTTATATATATTTTCAAAATGTTTTATTTGGTTCCCAAATGTTTGCTCTTATCAACATAAACCCTGTCGTAACCTAAATAGTGTGCTAAACAAGAAACAAGTGCTTATTCCTCTTTATATTTGCAACAGATCCTCCATTTATTCTGCAGATCTTTAAATGGATATGCTGATTGTGGAGAGCTTGGTACCAAGATATTCTGCTTCAAAATTTCTCCTTAATGGAGCTTGTCTTAAAATTTAAAATTGTTTTGCTGTTCAACTTGCTCACAATGTTTACACACAATTTAAAATTACTGTTAAACTTGTAAGTTACATAAACTGAGTAGAGTGTAGCCAAATTTTCAATTTGAGCATAGAGGTATAAATATTAGTGCCAGAACAGCACTGCAGCACACTGGTCTTGTATGGGGTCCTATTAACCAAATGTTCCTTGTAATAGCTATTCCTAACATTAAATTCTCTTTACATGTTGATTTCCTTCCTTATTTTGCAGGCTAATTTTAAATAACTATGAAATGATTGTTACAGAAAATTCAGAATCCTGTAGGACTTGCTCTGTTTGAGGGTACACTACATTGGATGACAGAAGGTTCTGGGCAGCTCACCAGCTACAAATTGTATGGTGTTAAAGACAGAAGGTTTCGAAAGATGGAGCTTCATGCTTATGGCAGTGACCATTTTAGCATCCTGCAGACAGCAATGCAGTGGGAAGGTATGTAAACAGGGTAACACCCTCTCGGTAAATATAGAAAAATGAATCGGTAATGGTATGACCAACTTTTTTCGGAAAGTTTCCCTATTGTGCTAGCTTAAGACTTCATGCACCAACAAAGTTTGTTGGCATAAATAAATAAAATTGGTATGTTTATTTGCAGTACCAAATCGGTGTGAAAACATCACTTGTGTGGAGTTGTGTGTGCTGAACAACTATGGTGATACCTCTTGCCTCTGTTCTGATGGTCGACATGTGCAAGTGAACCAGCAATGTGAAATGGAGGTAATGATTAAAACCTTTTTCACACGAGGAAAAAGTAACTCTCAAAACATCAAAGTTAAAGCTAGTAACAGTGAAGCAATTAATATTTAATACTTTATGACAATGCTTCAATTATATTTAACTGTCTCAATTTATATTTTTGTAATCACTTGATTAAATCGTCAGTCTTGTGCTTGTTTATTTGCATGAAGTTTAACCACTGCATGATTTATTTTTTGCTATATCACCAGAAACTTGAAAGTAAAATTTGTTGGCAGAATTGAGTAGCAGTGTTTCAAAATTTGTTAATCTGTTCTTGCAAAGAAAATTTCTTCCAAATTAAATGTTTTAATAACCCAACTTATGGATTTATTTCATGATTAAATGATCTGCAAAAGCTAATTTGTTTACTACTTATAAAGGGCTACTTTATTAAGTTTCCAAACTGTTAAGATTTTCCAAACCTAGTCCTACCTAAACAGTGTGACCAGTTTTTTTCAAAATTTGGTCTTACTAAGGTCTAGCATATTTTTTACTATATTTTTTAGGAACTAATATACCTACCATAATCTCAACATTTTTGGAATTTGTTTTCCTAAGGATAAGTATTTTTTAAATGTGTAATTATTTTATTTTTCTGAGGCATAGAAATATGTTTAACAGCTTTTCTTGAGATATAAATTTTTCTTTCAATGTATTAAAGTAGTGTTGAAACAGTTAAAGCAGTATTAATGTGCTGATATCCTTTATCAAATTCGTCTATTTTGTCAAACAAATGAGCTACTGCAAACTATCTTGAAAAAAATAAATTAAAATGTTTGAAATGTTGCAGGGATATAATGCCAGGACACCTTACTCTCCTACTGTTGTAAAGCAGAGTGCAGAAACAAAGGCAGGAGTTAAGGGCATTGTTATTGGAATCGTTATTTCACTTGGATTTGTTGCTCTGTTGTTCATTGCATATTATTACCGTGACAGTATCTACAATAGAGGCCAATTTAACATAAGGTAAGTCTTCAGCTGTTTAACTCTAAAACTTTATCTGCTGTATTTAGTTTACAATAATTACCTTGGGTGTCAGACATTTAATAAATTCTGCATCAAATTCCTGTGTGCTGTATAGATGTTCTAATAACAATTTATACTCTAACGTTATTTGAGCTAGATCTTTTGCTTTGCAGAGGAGGTATTTCATCTAATTTTACTTAACTACTGCCTTTTTTAAATTCTGTTCCATTTTTTTATTTTGTTTTAAAAGCTTAAAAAAGGGTTTATTGAATTTGCCTAGTTATTTATATTCAATTAAACCTGAGAATATTTCTGGTAGTCATTTTTGATGGAAGTGAATTGTTAGTTTTTATGCCTACTAAAAATATTTTGCAATACTTCTGCAATCTAATGATGGTATATCAACTTTATTTCTATTACATGAATATTTATGTAAATGGCCCCCTTACATCATAGATATCTAAATTCTTTTATTTGGACCAACTCATCAGAGATATAAATTAATAGGAACTGAAATTTCTAATTCTATAAAGATTCTCAATATTTGTGCTTATTCAGTCACAATTTTTTTGAATTTTTTTGAATTGCTTTGAATTGCTTTCAATATTTGTTCATGCTGATTTTGAAGGAAAAGGTTAAATAATGTGAACATACCAGAGCCAAGATATAGATGCAATTTTCAACATGTCTATTTCAGATACTTGCCAATCCATATACACCACTAGAATACCCTCCCCTCTCTTTTGAGTCCCTTATTTGCAGAATGCATCCATTCACTGTCCCGCACTGTCATACACCTATAGCAAAGCTCCTTTGTTAACAATATCAATTTGAATAAGTATTGGTTAAGAGGTTGAATCAAACTGAAAAATTCAATGCCATAGCCAGGATAGTGGTTAAAGCAGCCGCTCAATAAGCAGATGATCCGTGGTTCAAATCCCGGCTATTGCATTGAATTTTTCAGTTTCTGATTTAACCTCTTAAACATTGCCCACACACAGCTCGTGTGTTTAAAAACACCAGCAGTAAGTTTGTTGGCATAAATAAAAAGTATTGGTTGTTTTTACAGCATGCATTTCCAGAATCCATCCTTTGGCCTTGCACCTCGTGAAGATACATCAAGTAGTCCATCTTCCCACGCTCTCGTACCTGGACAGCATCAGTATACAAATCCCTTTGACAGTTCTGTGGTTGTAGAGGTACGTATTCAAATGATTAACTGCATTAAAAACGGTTTTCTATGTTTTCCATTTAATATACTGTATTGGTCCAAGTACAATTTGTTGTGCTTTTAAAACTGCTGGTCATTCAGTTCATGCAGGAGACAAAACCAAGGATTTCAAACATATTGTGACATTGCTTAGTTTCTATGTAGAAAGCATCCCATAAATTCAATGTTTCTTGGCTGACGTAGGGTTGTTAGGGAGGCAGGAGTAACTTTCAAGAGTATGAAAAAGCTAATTGAGATGGTTTAGGAAGTGTAATGGGTGAATTTGTGCAAATTGAATAAAATAAAATAGAAAATTCAAATACAGTAACAGTATTCACTTTTCTAACTGCATTCCTTGTGTAATTTTTCTTATGAAAACCCTCCAAAAATTCAGGGTGGTGTTATGTTAGGCTGTCTTATTACTGGGCCAATATCATACTGAAAGGTTGCTCCCAACATTCTCTTCGAATTCAAAACTTTGCACATTTTTCAGCATCCTGAAGGAAAAGTTGTGATTCTGACTGGCAAGGACAAGAGGACATCTCCCATGATTCTAAGGATTCCACGGCGCCAGGATAACCTTGATATGGAAGATGCAGATCCTGATTTTATTGCTGAAGGACAAGATACAATGAAAACTCCCCTTATTAGTTGAAAATATTTTGTACTTGCTGCAGCTAGTCCTTGTTGTTCCTAATATATTGAATTTTTGATACATTTATAAATATATATCTATATATACAAATATAACTATTTTAAGACTGATAATTCTGTGATAAATGCTCAATGTTACTGATTAAATACAGTATTCAATTACTTATTTGTGTCTTTGGAAATTCTTTACCCTCCTTTCCTCAGTAGTGGTCAGAAGTGTTCATAAACTTTTTTTTTTATGCTGACCAATTTGGTTTTTTAAACATGCAAGCCGTCTGTGGGCAATTTGGGAGGTAGAATCAGGAATGAAATTTCAATGCCATAGCCAGGATTTGAACCACAGATCTACTTCATTCATGGCTGCTCTAGAGCAGGTGCATGTGAACTGGAAGATCTGTGGTTCAAATCCCAGCTATGGCCTTGAATTTTTCAGTTCTGATTCTGCTTCTCAAATGTTTATAAACATTTTTAGATTTCTCATACATTTTAACTTCAGTAATTCACTTGGTTATAAATTGTTGGTTCATTGTAACTTAATTTAAATACCTTTTAATGCCTTTTTACTTGAAAGTATATGAACATCTCCATGTTTCTACTTTTAGAGCATTTTTAGGAAATTTTCAAACCATCTATTGAAAACTTAGTGCATGTAGATTTTCAATATCTTAGTTTTTAAAAGGTTTCTAATCATTTTATTACAAAAAGTATATGCATACATATTAAACACTTAATGGCTTATTCACCATGCAGTATTTTGTAGATTTAAGTTTCTATAGTAGAAATACTTTGGTAATTACAAATTTTAAAATATTTGGACTTCCTGAAACTGCCTTGAAAAATCTGATTTGACATTCATAACTAAGCTGCAAGGAGGGCAGAGGTTATTCTAACCCATTTTGATAGGTCACATGAGCCACTTGTGGACACCTTTTGCAGAGGGATCCGTGCCTGTATGTCCGACATATGGCATTCAACTTTGTGGCCCATATCCATATAGATTGTTTGCAATATGCTTGCAAGTGGCAGTCCATTGGCCTGGGGTTTAAAATTGCCTCAATTTTGGGTGACGATCCAGTGGCTGGCTGTAAGGTGCTGCAATTTGTTGCCCATATTGGCTGTGATCAAGTAGTCTGACTTGCATTGTAGTTTTGAGTTTTAAGATTTGTTGTATGGTATTTTAACATTTTGAACCTACACCTTTTACTGCTTACTATTTTAACCTTCTCTTTTAAACTTGCGCATTTTAACCCTGTGAGTGTTTGATTTTATGGTTTTGACTACGGTCCAAAAGATCTCGTTAACAGGCTTTTAAACTTTACGCACTTTTATATAGTTTCTGCAAGCTATTCTTGCAAAAGCTTATTTTTCTAACCCTTCACTGTCATGATGCAAGGTGATCTGCACTTTTGTGGCAATAGTTAATTTTATCACCAATACTAACATCACTAATCTAATTTAAGATCTAAAAAGCACAACTAGACATTGTACATCAGGGAGGACAGGTAATGCCTGTGACATCAGCTCAACTGCTAAACAGGCTCACACTGAAGACTAGTTCAGCGTGTGATGTCCTACACTGTGTACTGCTGCCACATGGGCATGCAGGATGCAGCAATGTGGGCATGAACATGTCATTCTCTGCAAATTAGAGCTATGCAGAACAATTATGTGAACATTTTTGGACACTTTTTGTTTTTTCTAACTAGTTTACCAATGTTAGGATGTAATGTCTGGGAAATTTGTAACCAAACATTGCATATTATGTTGTGATTTGACAATCTTGGGGATTTGTACTTAGCTAATTTTATAACACAACCAGACAAACACTAGCTGCTCCATTTTATTTGTACTGACCATGTCATCGAGAGTGCTATACCTGACTGAACCCTCCAGTTCTGTACTCGCAGCACCGTTTAGCCAACATGATGTACAGCAATTATTATTTATTTATGCCAACAAACTTACTGTTGGTGTTTTTAAACACACAAGCCGTGTGTGGGCAAAGTTTAAGAGGTAGAACTGGAACTTAAAAATTCAATGCCACAACTGGGATTTGAAGGTCTGTGGTTCAAATCCCAGTTGTGGCATTGAATTTTTAAGTTCCAGTTCTACCTCTTATGATATACAGCACTCACCTGATGTTACATGAACTGATAGACTTGCTCTTTGTTCCAATACATCACACTGCTTGAAGCTGTATTTCTCTCTAGTAATTGGACAAGGTCTGGGGTTCAATGCTTCTGCATGCCTGTATTAAAAATGGTTGAAGCTTTGTAACTAGAAATATTTAGAGCAGATGCTTTTTTTGGATTCAGGGTCTCAAAACATATATTTCAAGTGAAATCCTGACATCAAATTTTTGGGTGGAATACAATACTTCCTCTACTTTACATAGTAGAGAAACTAAAAATGTATGACATTTGATAAAAATATAAAACACAATGGTAAAAAATTAGGACAAAATTAGGACATTGTCAGTCAATGCAAAACTAATGTAAATTTCTAATTTAAATGCTATTTATATACACTCATAGGCATATACATTTTCCCAAAATCTTGAAACATAGTGTGTTAAATGTGATCATGAACAGTCAGTTATACTTCTCTGAAGAACTAATTTTGCTCAGAACATCTGGCTTGTTTGAAGTATAATCAAGAAGTTTTACACAAGTGAAGTTTTTAAAATTGTACTTCACTAAAACAATACCTCTAACTGAATCAATAGATAATTGATTTCTTTATCTGTCCACTGTGCTCTTGTTAGTGAAAATACTCCTTCAATATTATCATTGTATTGCTTTGCCTCCACAGAATATCAATCTTTTGGAGTGCAAACATCAATCTCTCATTCAATGTTACTTAATGCATGAGTATGCTTTTTGACTGCAGCCATTTTGCAACAGCAAGTTGCAGTTGTGGCTAATAGCCAGTTATTTAATTCTATTTTCCTAGTTGGCAGTTCATTTTCTAATGATCATCTGTCCACAGTGCTCTTATTAGTGAAAATACTCTATCAATATTAGCATTGTGTTGCTTTACCTCCACAGAATACCAACCTTTTGCCTCGGAGTGCAAATGCTGCATTGCCAATCTTGTTCACGGTTACTATGCATGAGTATACTCTGACTGTAGCCGATGTGTAGTAGACACAGCTTATTGAGTTTTTTGTAGTGTTTAATGCCTGCTTTTACTACATACGGCACCGCAGGTGGACAGCTTATTGAGATACCTCAAAAGACAACCTTGACATTCCACCCCCATTATGGTGCGGTCTGGTTATGTTTGGTTATATTCCATACGTTAGGTTGCATTAGTACCACCAACTGTTTGTAATATATAACCATGGTAAAGCTACAGCCATAGTTGGTGTTATTGTGTCTGTTATGTTGCCACAGAAGCACTTGTTTATGAACATGTTGCAGAGAGGCAACCGATAGATTTTAAAACAAGATTCTGTTTAGACGCTGCATTAATCAATTAATTAATCTGTGGACGTACTGCTTGTGTTTGCATGGTTTTGTCTTGAATTGTTTTAGAGCAGTATATGCAGTTATAGTTACTGTTATTTTTGAGTTTGCTACACAGTAGTGTATTAAATATACTATATTACGATATGCAGCGCTCGGAAGTGATTTTATACAAAAGCGTTATTACAGAACAAGATTTGCTGAAGGCAAATACGTTCTTTGTGTGGTAACAATGTTTAAGCTGAACTATAATGAATGTTATATTTAGATGTAAATATTTAATGATATATCTTGTCATAACCAATGGCATTGTAAACTACATAAATGATACAAGGTTGTACTATTGTATTTTGTATAATAATTATGTATTAATTATAGTGTGCTATATATGATATATCCCATGTCATGTAAAATGATCAGTGGATGAATAAATAAATAAATCTTTTTCTTTTCCTATTATTATCATTTGAAAGTGTGATACTTTAACCCTGTGATATTTGAGGTTAGAAATGTCTTTATTATGTATGTTGGCAGGGCTGTCTTTTGGGATATTTTCATCTGCTGTTTAGTGTAATGTCAGCCATGTTGAACTCTTGGGAACTGCCGACAAACTGTGTCTACTATAGCTCTGTTGCCATAGCAAGTTTTAGTTGCAGTTAATAACCAATTATTTATTTCTATTTTCACAGCTGCCAGTTCATTTTCTAATGATCACTGCTTGTTTCTGAAAATGTATGACATTAGAGACTTTTCAAACATTCTCCCCAGATGCCAGACAAATGGTTAAAATGTAGGGCACGTCCAGGAATTCCAAGATGTCCATTAACCCTATGACATAGGCACAAGTACAGGCAATTACATAAACACAAGAACAAGAAACACAGCCTATACAGCGCTCAAACACAACAGATGCATTTACACACACACGACAATGACGGACACCGATCTCTATCCAAAAAAGTTACCACTCAACCCACCGTCCAAATGCATCCATAGCTATAGCTTGATTCCACCTGAGAGTTATTCCTGACCCACCTTGGAGGATAATAATATTTTTGTTGTTTAACGATGCTGTCAATTGCCAGGATCACATCAGCGTTGCCGGTGTGCCGGAATTTTGTCCCGCAGGAGATCTTTTACATGCCAGTAAATCTACTGACATGGAGCTGTCGTTTTTAAGCACACTTAAAAACCATCGACCTGGGCCGGGTTTGAACCCGTGACCTTGGGATCAGTAGGCCAGCGTCCAACCAACTGAGCCACCCAGACCGACCTTGGAGTAAGAGACTTGCATACAGAGTACCTATAAGTAGTCAGTCAATGTGCAAAACTCGTACAAATAACAAAGAATATCTCCAAAATAGTTCACTCCATTAAAAATTTATATAGACATAACTTGAAATACATTTTTTTTGTACAGTAAGATTTGGTCTATCTCTTATGGTTTACCAGTTATGCAAAGGTCATTCAGAGTAAACAGGACTAGAAAGGCTATAGCCAAAAAATTCAAAATATACATTCCATTTGCCATGAAAATATCTTAATCATATCACATTTTATTTTAATCAAAATCATTAGCCATTTTCGAAAAAGTAAAAATTTTTGAAAAATGTTGCATGTGAAGGGTTGTTTAGGGTGAAGGAGTTTTCTTCAAAATTTTCAAGTCACATCCTTAAAAGATACTAAACTTAAATACCAAATTTGGTTTTAAACTGACTTTTCACTTTTGAGTTAAGGTGTTCACAATCAGTCAGGCAGAGAGAGTGGGGGAGGAAGGGAGGGAGAGAGAGGGAGAGGGAGAGAGAGAGAGAGAGAGCGACGAGCGACGAGCGGGAAACTTTTTCTAAAAGTACTTTTTTTTTTTATTCAGGGAGCCTCAAAACATATATTTCCGTTGAAATCTCGACATCGAATTTTTGGGTGGAATACAACACTTCCTATACTTACTATACATAAGTAATAGGGAAGGTAAAAAGTATTATGAACAAATGTGCAAAAACAGCAAGGACCTCTTCTGCAATGTCGCAAGGAAGTACTGTTCTTATTGCCACTACTCCATGAAACGAATGCCAGCAGTTTGCTGTGAAGCTTTCAACAAACCAATTTGCGGCAAACATCAGAGAAAAGTTTGAGTTGATTGCATACAATGCAGCTGTGTTTATTTTCATCTTTTATATACAAACTGTGATTTCCATTAAATTAATTTTATATCTAAATGTTAATTTTCACACAGTATGTTCCTCATTTTCACATAACAATTTAAACATGTAGCATTGTTGTGCATTGCTTAAAACCGCTTTTGTACAGTACGCATTCTAGCAAAGACTTACAATCAATAATAAACTTTTAATTATAATACGTAATACATATAATAAATTGAAAGATCTACATGTAAATTGTACGTATCGTTAGTATTTATAGTATAGGTAAAAAGGCGGTTGTGTTCTAGGATTAATAACCTTTATTTTCTTCTAATCTTATACATGACCGAACATAACCCAACTCTGGGCTGGGAAGGAAAGGGGAGGGGGTATGGTGTAACAGGGAAAGAATAGTAATTAATGATTTTGATTTAGACATACCACATGTTGAACTTTGTGGAAAGACAAATATTGAATATCGAATAACCAGATACAGGCTTACGTAACTCCGAAATGATTAGCAAAATGATTGGCTGGGTAATGTCGATCTCTGTATTTGTGCGTCACATTGTGTGCGCAAAAAAGAAATCGGGGAAAAAAGATCTTGTCTTATAGAAAAACTAAAATTATTGTACATGGTACAACTGGAAGCCTATATTTCAGATAGTGCATGTAATACATTCAGGTTGCATTTTCAAACAACTGAAGAATAATCTAAATACATGTTTATCTTCACAAGCACTTTAAAATATCTGCCTGCATTGTTACGTGCGTACGCTGTATCGTCGCAGTGCATGTGTTTGTATTGTGTCACGTGGAGCGAAACGTTATTTCGTATGAAAACAAGAAGAGTATTGGAAGACACTTGCTAATGAAAATTTAATGAAAATATAAGTATTTATGTCTGTCAAGCTCGTATAGAAGCATATCTAAGGTCACAGAATCAGGTAAAATTTGGAAGCCTTGTGACATGAGATTTTAGTAAACAAATCTCATGATATTTTACAACTTTGTCATTGTAAATTGGAAAACGTGTCGCGTCAGTGAGAATTGTTCTAGCTAAAACCAGCCTTGTCGGTTTCTTATAAACCATTTGGAATATTGAAACGTGGTGGGAAAGAGACCAAAATGTATTAAGAAGTTGGTTAAGATTGCGTATCGACGTTTATTAAACCAATGCAGCCAACAGCAAATTGAGTAACTTTAGAATGAATATATAACCACTTTATCAGAATTCTGAACTTACTAAATTATTTCGGCACTGCTAAGTATGGAAAGCTTTTACAGCGCATTAAATGATTGACTTTCAAGCAAATCAATAAGATAGAATAGGTGTGGGGTATAGGTTAGGTTAATGTATCCTTGGAACTTAACACACATCTAAGTGACACAAAACGTTATCAAAAGCAGTAATGCATTTGCTAGGAAACAAGGCAGAAGTGTCACTTTTAACAATTTATGGTACTGATACATTTGTGAACTGGTAAGTGAATGAATGACAACTGCAAAAGAAGAACAAAATCATCAAGGCTGTACGCTCAGTGTGTTGAAGCTATAAGGTGTGATAAGGTTACTAAATTCTGCTGCTGTTTACACGCATATAGATCTTACTATATTTTTATTTGTAATTTGCTTCCTGCCAGCTCTTAGCTTTGTACCTACAGACTTGACTTAGACCCCCTGTTTTAACCAGGGTGCTGCAGGAAGGTAATATATACATTGTCATCCTCCTAACATGGGTCTTATGTGGGCCAGAATATAACAGATTTACATAGTGCATGTGGTGAATCCCTTCAAGATCCTGTTTGGATGAATTCCCATCTAAAACGTGCAGCATTAGTTGATTGCTAGACCTGTAAGATAGTCACATTACACATTTTATTTGAGATGACAATTGCAGGGTTGTTTTGGGGAGGGAATGTGTGGAAATTCCAAGTTTATTTGGGCAAATTTCCGCAGACCAACCCTGTCAAAAAAAAAAGTGTCTTAAAATATCCATTAGGTACCTACATATAAATATGTACTCAAAATTCCAGCTTCCAAAAATGCCTCAAACGGCAAAAAAAAAAAAAAAAAAAAAAAAAAAAAAAAAAAAAAAAAAAAAAAAAAAAAATCCCAAGGTTCTGCAAAAAACAAAAAATTTTAGAGATAACGCTCACAAAAAAATACATGGAAATGCAGTTTCTGTACACTTCGCCTCTTCTCTCCTCCTTTACACTCTCCTTGTCTCTCACCTTTCTTGATTTGATTCCTGAACCTAAAAAACTAAGCTACACCGAAGCTAACCTAATCAAAGCTAAGCTAACATGACGCTCCCAAACATTAGCAGCCGTAACATAAACAATCTACTACAGGTGACCAAAGTCGACAATAAATATCTTTCTCTGATGCAATATTGGGCAGCTTTTCGACTATGGGGAACACTCTAGAGTAACTTTTATACCATTTCAGTGCCATTTTATTAATTTTTGACAGGGTTGGTCTGCAGAAGTTTTGCCTTTTATTCTTCTGCATAGCATAATATAAGCTTCAAAGGCAGTATTCATGTTTATGGACATTTTCAGGTACTCTGTTTCTCTCTCTCTCTTTCTCTCTGTACTTCTCGCCCACATACATGATAAGACAATGCAAGATGCTCATTAACAGTGTAATAAAATTACACTCTATTTAACAGAAGTTTGACAAACTTAAACTTAGCAGGTGGTACAATATTTTTTAGGTAGAAAAAAGTAACATAGTTTTGATTCTACAGAATCAGGCCTGCATTTAAATAGCTTTAATCTGTGGCCCTGACAAAATAATTGTTCTTTTGTCATAGGGAAGTGCAACAGAATTTATATTGTGTTACTTTTAGGTATAAATAGTATTGTTTGCAGAATAAATACATAAGGGAGGGTGCATATAATGGGTGATCTAAAAGACTGTGAACCGGCTGCGCTGTGTTTTGTCTGTACGGATCCGCTGCACTCATCGCCCACTGCCGCTGTCATAGAACAGTGCGGATAAAACCATACAGCATTTTTAAAACTACTTTTTAAGGCTTTACAGTGATATTTTTTAGAGGTGGCGCGTGACCTTGTCACTCACCATATCCGAGCATCACGCAAAGCGATGGTGGGGGTAAGTTTCCACCAGCAGCCTGCTGGATATTTGGCTAGAAGTCGAAGAGATACTAACCAGACACCCCTTTTATCTTGCAATAGACAAGTGGACTCGACCATGAACTACTGCGCAACATTATGACACACGCCACCTCTAAAAAATTCCTCTGTACTTACCAACATAATTATAGCAGATGCTGAAACTGGCCACCGTCGTCCATACATTTTTGGCTCCTCTTTAGGAAATTATCCATCACTCGCCAAAGTTCACGTTGAGAAATGCTGGCAATTTCCTGTCAGATATTTTATTTTAGTTCTTTCAGGGTGTGTGGGTTTGTCTTGTACACTTTAAGCTACCCCAGAGATAGAAATCGCAGGGGGTTAGATCGGGGGACCGAGGGGGCCACAAATTCTATTAATAATTATGTCCTGAAATACACTTTTAATTGTTCTCATTGAAAGATTGGCTGTATGAGCTGTTGCAGAGTGTTGTTGAAAAAAGGCAAAATCACGCTCCCTGTTGGTTAATTCTGTAAAAAAAGAGCACAAATTGTATTCATGTATGTACAGGCATCAACTGTTGACTCAAAGAAAATTGGGCCTAGAACTCTTCCTCTGCTAATGGCGCACAATACACCTGGCGAGCTGAGTTAACACATACAAATCATAAATAAATAAACGCTGTGCAGTAGAAAACAAAAGCTGAGCCATAATACATTTTGTGAATAAGCACAGAACTAAATAATAAAGCACACGGGTAATAACGCGGCCACACAATATCGTGTCAACTCAATACTGATTGTGAGCAGAGCAGAGAAAAGCAAGTGATGCTCGTGACCTTGTGTATATCAGCTGCTGGCGACATGTTATCGCGTGCACAGTGGAAAAACACTGCGTAGCAGTTCACATATATTTGGATCACTCTGTGCTTAATTTTTTAAAGTAATGGCTACAAGAAGTTGTTTATGCTACTTTAGGTAGATATTTAATTGGGTTGTCCTGTATAATAGCGGCCTAGCTCCTTCTATTATCCAGTATAATTCAGTGCTTGATCAGGACTGGCTGAGAAGCTGTTTCTTTTAGATTTTATGTTTTTAATTATTTCTTAACATGTCACTGCTTTAAGGAGAATGCTAATTTCATTTCTGATCAATTTTGGATGGGGGATATTAATATTAGTGACAGTTTATGGCAATATTGTTCTCTGTAGCACTGTTGAAGGGATTAAGGATGTTAATGACGTCAGCTGGAATTTTTTTAGAACTACATTATTTACGTGCAATAAATAATGTAGGTGCAACAGCCCTTTCTGGGCCAAGGCCTACTGACCAGCCACTACATCCTCCACCTCTGCCCACCACAGGCATCATGTGTGGGGTGCAGTACTAGAGGGCGGTACGTGGTCAGCGCCCCGATCTCTCCTGACTGGTTATGCAGTCTATGCAACCAGGGGCCACTACTTTTCAATCAAGTAGCCTCTCAGTTGTCCCTTCAGGGACCTAACGAGGCTGAGTGCACCCTGGACCACAGCTGTAAGTTTTGGTTTGTACTATATTCCATATTGATTCTTCTTTAAGAGTTAAGAATGTGTACATCAGAGTAATGGTTTTTGCAGGCTGCTATTATACACGATAATAGAAGGAGCTTGGTGCTATTATACAGTTAAAATTTTGTTAAAAATTTAAATGGAACTTCTGTTCCATTACCCGTGATCCTCTCTGATTCCTAGTTACCAACCTCTTTCCAGTAGTGTATTTCTTCATGTCAAGTTGGCATGGTTTAGCAACAGTGCACATTAAAAAGCCTGTGTTTGGCAACATTATCAAATGAAATAATATGCACCATCATGTTTCTCTGCCCTGTAGTTATTAAGTTTCACTTTGTGATGCTGCTCTGGAGTGATTTGCTAAAGCTTGCCTTTTCCCCTATATCTTTCCTTCCAGGTTTCTTAAGAATTAAGAATCATCTGGTGCTGTTAATAACATAATGGAAACTGAAGCAAATCATTTGCTAGGAAATTATATTACTAAGGAGTATGAACTTCTACGTTTAGTTCTCAGTCATTTGACATATGGAGATCTTTATTCTGCTTCTCAGGTTTGCAGGTAAGTGTGGTAGGGTAAGAGTGAAATTTCTATCAGTAACAGTTCCATATACAAGGGTAATCCCAAAACTAAGGTCTCCCATTTTTTTAAAATTTAAATAAACATTTATTGACAGCAAATGGAACATAGATTTTAAGCCTGAACATTTTTCTATTTTTCCACATAATCACCATTTCGATCGATGCATTTTTGTAAATGCTGTGACAGTTTTTGTCTGCCCATGTTATACCAGTCCACCACCATGCTCTTGAAGAAGTGCTGGACCTCATCTTTCACCTCATTGTCATCACTAAAGCGCCTTCCAGCCAAGCGTTCTTTCAATTTGGTAAACAAATAGTAGTCACTGAGCGCTAACTCTGGACTATAGGGTGGGTGATAATATCCCATCCAAACTGATGCAGGAGACCCACAGTTTGACGGGCAGTGTGGGGGCAAGCGTTATCGTGGAGAAGGCTGATGCCCTTGTTCAACATTCCTCTTCTTCGGTTTTGAATTGCCTCTCTGAGTTTTTTTAATGTCTGACAATACTTGTCGGCATTGATTGTTGTCCCAGGATCTATAAAGTAAATCAACAATATCCCCTTTCAATCCCAAAACACAGTTGCCATGACTTTACTGGCAGACTGTGTTCTTTTGAAATTTCGTGGCTTGGGTGAACTGGAATGCCGCCACTCACAAGATTGTTTTGTCTCGGGTGTGAAGTGGAAAGCCCAAGTTTCATCACCTCTGACTATTGAATCCAACAGGTTGCCCTTTTCATCAGCATAGTGTTGAAGAAATTGGCAGGAACTTTCAGTGCGTTGCCTATTGTGATCTTCTGTCAGCATTCTTGGGGCCCGTCTTGCACGCACCTTCCAAAATTTCAGCTCTTCAGTCAAAGTCCTGTGAATGGTGCTTCGAGAAATTTCAGGAACAACAATGCAGAGTTCATCAAGAGTGATGTGCCGATCTTGAAGCACGATTGGTTCAACCTTTGTGATTGTTTCGCCGGGAATTGATGGTCTCCTGCTTTTTTCCTTGTTGTGAATTTCCTTGCGACCATCTGCAAACTCTATACACCACTTGCAGACATTTTTCACATCCATAGAAGACTCCACATACACTTCCACCAACTGTCAATGAATTTCAATTGGTTTAATCCCTTTTGTACTCAAAAACTGCATAACTGTGCAAACTTCGCACCTGGCAGTAGTCGCTAACGGGAGCTCCATTACAACTGGCTGCCATTACAACTGAGAGCCCCAGTGGATGTGTAATGGTGTCTGTAGAGAGTGGAGGGGAAGGAAAGAAGTAGTATGGCCAACATCCATGCAAACAGTTTCTCTGCAACCCCAGCACTTTGGAGACACTAGTTTTGGGATTACCCTCGTATATCGGGGCTGACCCAGTAGTAGCCGACCTGATGTATAGATAGCGGTTGTTTCAAACAAATGACTATGTTAGTATGAAGTTTGATGATGCTAAGTTGTTTAGTACTTGTTTGGCAGCCATCAATAGTGAGTGCTCTCAGCGAGTTTTGTCTGAGATGATTTGGGCTTGGTTAAGCATTGGCCACTGCAATTTTCCACATAAAACATTATTTTGTTGTTTAATGACGCTGCCAGTTGCCAGGATCATATTAGCATTACCAATGTGCTGGAATTTCGTGCCGTAGGAGTTTTCTTTTACATGCCAGTAAATCTACTGACATGGAGCTGTTGTTTTTAAGCACACTTAAAAACCATCGGTCTGGGTTGAATTAGAAAATGTGACCATGGGATCGGTAGGCCAGCATCTAACCAACTGAGCCACCCTGACCGACCAATTTTAAGCATGGTTACCTTTTTAAATGGGATCCTACTCCTCTTTGTCCACTGTGCGACAACCTTTTGTCAATTTAATTTAAAAGGTGAGTGCGCATGTGTGCGTGCGCGTGCAAAATTTTTTAAAGAATATGGAATAAATTTGGTCCCTCAAAATAAATTTAATATACAACATTTTCTAAATTTTTCTAAAAAGGTTAAAGTTGCAAATTATAAAAAAAAATCTGGCATTTATCAATTTAGCTGTTTGGATTGTGATAGGGTTTATATTTGTAAAACTAAATGTCATTTAGAAACCAGAATGAAAGAGCATTTTAGAAATATTAAAATAAACAAATTGATAAATCACCTGCAGCAGATCATTTTTGGTCATTTAACCATTAAATTAATCCAGTGGTTAAATTATTAAAACAGTGAACCTATAGATTTGATGGTTTGGGAAAGATATTTATTTTAAAAAACAAGAACCGCGTTATGAATTTTGAAATACCTCCAATAGATTGTATTTGTAGGGTTTTGTTTTCAGAGATTGGTGACAGATAAGAGTTTTAAAATGAGCATCAGTAACTATGGTAACTTGTTTGTATAACTTTGAGAATGAGTTGGAGTCAACTTGAAACGTGTTAGCTGCAAAACATCTTGCAATATTACTAAGATAAGTGAAGCTTTTAGTTTCTAATTTGTTCTTATTTTAGTTTTATGTGCGTTTTCCATTTTAAGTTATTCTGTACCCACAAGCCTAAAAAGTTTGTTACATTTTTGTATGAGATCAATTTATTATTTAATTTTACTTCAGGGGTATTATTATCATGGTTTGCACTGTCAGTAATATGAAATTTAAGTGAAACTGTTTTGTCAGTGTTTAAAACCAGGTTGTTGTTATCCATACAATACACCAAATCTACTGGCTTGGCTTAGTGAACTGTTTAACATTTCATTACTATTTTCCATTATTAGTAAATTAGTATCATCTGCAAATCTGATGACCAAGTAGTTCAGCATCCTTAAACCTAAATAATAATCATCTCAGCAAATTTGTAAACATGGATAAAACTGGTCATTGTTATGTGATACAATACTTTCATTGAAAAGGTCTTAGTCCAAGCAATATTAAAGCTAAGCTAGATTCTACTCTGGGGAAGTCTGCTCCTTCGTTTACAACAGTAAACTATTGGGTGGTAGAATTTAGGTGAGGCCGTACGAGCTGCCAAGACGAACATCGCAGTGGTTGAGCAAATGAAGCGACCATGCCAGAAATTGTAAATAAAATCCACAAAATGATATTAGATGACCGTTGACTGAAAGTATGTAGGCTAGCAGACATTGCAGGCATTTCAGAAAGGGTGTCCATTGCATACTGACTTGGACATGAGAAAGCTGTGTGCAAGTTGGGGCTGTGTTTTCTCATAGTGGAACAAATTAGCACCTTGAGGATGTTTCCGTCGAGTATTTGGCAATGTTTCATCCCAATAAAGCCGAGTTTCTGCATCAATTCATAACCAAAGATGAAACATGGGTCCATCACTTCTTAGGGGAGAATCGGCTCCAAAGAAGGCGAAGACTATTTCCATCTGCAGGCAAGGTCATGGGGTCAGTTTTTTGGTATGCATTTGGCATAATAAGGAAGATATGTAAATCTGGTGATAACCTTACTACTCTGTGCATTTGATATGCTACAATGGTGGACTGGTTTGGAGTAACTGCAGAAGGAGAAAAAAAATCGTCTAAGAATAAACAGCACACATAAAAAATTATATGTAGAGAATCGCAGAGGGCTGTCACATGACAAAGAGGTTAGGGCCCAAGTTCATGGGCACCCCAACATGTGCATGCTTTGGTACTCAATAAATTCATATCCATATTCAACGATTACCATTTAGATTTGTTTCACTGTCAGCTAAATAAATGGCACTTTAACCATATTGTATAATTCTTTCTTTCTACTAGACAGAATTAATAGAGTTCCAATAAGGCTACAAATCCATTACCTCATAACCTAAAAGCTTCCCACATCACATGTTGGAAAGTTGAGGTTCTATTTATTTGGGGGTATGAAATCTTGTCCAAAATTACTGTTTGGATTGGTTAAAGACAAAAGTAAACTGAAATGAGGTTAACACAAGAGAACAGCATTGAGGGTAATGTTACAGGAAAATACACAAGTGGCAACATTGGAGCATGGACAATGATGCTCAGTTGTTCCTTTGGCACAGCACGAGCCTTCTTAACTCAGACCATTAAGATGCCAGATGCCAGGGCTTAAGAAAAAGTATGCAAGTTGTACTTACCTTACTGTATTTTGCCAAAATCTTTTCATCCGTCATTTTCTAACCATAATATGTTTTACAGAACATGGAAGTCTGCAGCAGAGGCAATATGGCAGGGTCGAACACAACCATACTGGCTGCTGTGGCACAGAGCAAGTGGCGAGAAGATGACTTCTGTTCCACAGAAAGCATTCCAAGAAGCAGTTTATAGCAAACCTGAGTTAGCTATAATGTTTGTCTCAGAGTATTTGTACAACAAAAGGATATGTTGTACAGACGAATCTTCTTGTCCAAACAGACAAAGTAGATACCACAGAGGTGAGTTGGTTTAGTGGCGACTGTACAATACTCTTGTCACACAAGTAGAAATGGTTGCATTACAAGTTCTGTTGTGTAGTTGGTGGTTGACATTTCCTGGCCACGTGCTAATGTGTTCTGAAAACTGTAGCAGCAAGGAGGGAGGGGGTTAATATGTCACTTTAGTCTCGCCACTGAAGGCATCAATTACAGGCAAGTTCCGTAGCAACGACAGGCACAATTGCAGCGTTGCCAGCAGTAACATTGAGTACCACATGTTTTCCACTTAGCAACTGAATTCCTTTCCAGGAATCTCTACCTGATGTTAATGGTATGCTATTGTGTTGCACGTAAACTTGGTGAGTTGTTGACATCACACACCTGGTACGTCAGTTTACTTGTTTCGCGTGCACAGTTGAGTTCATGAAGTGTGAGGACTATGGTGGCACTTACGAACACAAAATTCAAAATTCATTGATATTTATTATGTTTAGAATTATGCTTAAGTTTATGAACACAAAATTCAGTGATAGTTCAGGGTTCTTTGTTTTAAACCTAACAGAGCACACAGTGTTTCACCTCTCCAGTGATCTTGCTGGATTCCCCAACTACCGGCTGCCATTGTGCGTGTGGCTAGTCAGACTGAGTCTCTGAAAATCCACATCATGTTCAAGAAATCCCTCATTATGATCGAAGTTGGAGTTTGGTGTGCTGCTAGCACTAGACCCATAATCAGTCCAATATTCTATGAGCGGACTATAAATGTAGAGAGGTATCAAAATGACATTTTGACCCTATTTTATCACAAACTGACAGAAGAAGAGAAATCATATGGGTGGTTTCAGCAAGATTCTGCTACTGCCCATACAGCAGAGGAGTCCATCAATAAAATTAGGGAAGTGTTTGAAGATAGTGTGGTCCTCTCACTCCCCTGATCTAACAGTGTGTGGGGTAGTAGCCTGAAACACAAGATTTACAAGACAAATCCTCATACATCGGAAGAACTAAAACAAAATATTAGAAATGAAATCAGAAACATTACAGTGGCCCAACTTAATTGTGTGAATCAGAATGTGTTCTCGTGATATAATGCTTGTTTAGCCAAGGTTGGACGACATTTTCAGCATCTTCTGTAAGGTAAGAGTGTTATACATGCTCTATGTGCGGAGTTTGTGTAGGAGCAAGGCCGGCTGTGGCAGTTGTGCACAGACGAAATGCCGTGTGCACGTTAGGCTTTAAATATATATATGCATACATATTAGGATTAAACATTTTTATTTAACTATGCCAATTGAAAATAATGAAAGTCAAAATGACAAATCCAAGCTTTCTGGGAAAATGAACAATAGTGTTTTTGGAAAGGGTATTTCAGTAAGAGGACAGATGGGATAGCAATAGCAATTTGCAAAAGAGCAGCATTTTCGCATTGGAATAAAACATCAAATTGCAGGTATGGTTCAAAGTTCACCAAATGGTGCTAGACGACCGCCGAATTAAAGTGAGAGAGATAGCAGAGGCTATGAACATGTCAAAAGAACGTGTTTGTCACATATTAAATTAACATTTAGACATGAGAAAGCTGTCCACGCGTTGGGTGCCGTGTTTGCTCACGTTAGACCAAAAACGTGTTCGAATGAACATTTCCAACACTCTGTTGGCGCAGTTTAGGTGCAATAAATCCGAGTTTTGGCGCCGATTAATTACTGTAGATGAAACTTGGATACACCAGTATATGCCCGAAATAAAAATACAGTCCAAACAGTGGACTGCAAAGGGGGAAAAAACTTCTTTTCAACTGGGAAAGTGACAGTGACTGTTTTTTGGGATAGTCATGAAGTTATTTTAATTGATTATCTTCAGAAAGGAAAAACCATTACAGGAGCATACTACGCATCATTACTTGACAAACTGAAGGCAGAACTTGCGGAAAAACGGCCACATTTGCAGAAAATGAAAATCCTGTCTCACACCTCAGCAATTGCAATGGCGAAAATCCACAAATTATGGTTTGAACTGCTTGACCATCCACCTTACTCACCAGATGTAGCCCCAAGTGACTTCTTTTTGTTCCCTCATCTGAAAACTGCGCTCGGAGGACAGATTTTTGTCAAATGAAGAGACAATCACCTTCGTGAACAATTATTTTGCAGAGACAAACGCTGAGTACTATTTGAACGGGTTACAGAGGTGGAAGCATTTCTGGGAGAAGTGTGTAGAGTTCCAAGGAGACTGTTGAAAAATAAAAAAACAATTTCTGAAAAAATGTCTTGTATTTTTATTAGGTCGGAAACTTTTCAGACCACCCTCATATTCCCATTTAAGGTTATCTATGTACTGCACAAATGCATAAGCCTGTGATTTCATAGTTATTTCAGGTTATACCTGTGGTTTATGCCTCTAAAATGCAATATTGTGTTTCTTTCATAAACGTATATTTTCGAAATATATATATCTCCATTTAAGATTATCTACCTATTACACGTTGGTCTGGGTGGCTCAGTTGGTTAGATGCTGGCCTACCGATCCCAAGGTCGGAGGTTCAAATTCGGCCCAGACCGATAGGTTTTAAGTGTGCTTAAAAACAACAGATCCATGTCAGTAGATTTACTGGCATGTAAAAGAACTCCTATGGGGCAAAATTCCAGCACATTGGCAATGCTGATGTGATCCTGGTAATTGACATCATCGTTAAACAACAAAATATATTTTTATTTTGTACCTATTACAGAACTGCATGAGCTTATGATTTCATAGTTATTTCAAGTTGTGATTCATGAATTAATTTGTTTCATCCTAATATGACATGGCACATATGCAAGTTGCCTAAATTTTCCATTTTGAAGGAGAATAGTTTCCCACTTTATTGGTCATCTACATGTATTGCTGGAAGTTATGGTCTGTCCAATGTGACACGCATTGCCAACTACACAATTCGAATGTCTTGAAATGTGTTTGCTACTACCGCTGGCTACTTACATTTCTCATGCATTGGTGTCCTGCGTTACGCAGTCCCTAAGCTGTATACAGCAACATTACCAATAAATGTATCATATTCACATACTTTGTGCAAAAAGGATATAAAGCACACCATCTATCCTTTCAAAAAATGATACAGGATAGCAATGCCAATACTGCTTGGCTTCGATATCAGGCTTTATGGTCATGTGGTCTAAGGCACGATATCAGTAGCTAACCTATCACACCAAGGATTGTAGGATCGAATCCTAGTGAAATGTACAGTCTGCTTTCAAGAAAAACTGTAGTAAAGGATAGGGAGGGTCCAACTAAACCAAACGGAGAGAGGACACAGTTGGATGCTGTCGGCTTGAATGCAGATATACACATTTTACCCTTTTCTTATGTAAAAAAAAAAGCTCATTCTTAGTATTGCACAATATATGGATTTAGATCACTGTTTGGATGCTATGACATTACAAGCCTGCAGCAAAATTACCGTAATTTCTCTGCTATTGTAATTATTTAAATCAAACCTTATTGATTACTAGACAATTTTAATTGTTTTGTAGTAATTTTGAGACTTTACTTGCAGTGTGGGAGTATATAGCAGCACATCTACCTTCAGGATGCCCTCTGCTATGTATGAAAGGTTATGGTGTGGTTGGCACCTCGTCAGACCTCAGTGAAACGACGGAGATCGAAAGCTCTAGTGCATATTCTGCCTTGTTCTTGCCACACATGTCAGGAGTTAAAATAAAGTCCTTCCAAATCACTCCTGTTCCGCTAACCAAGAGGATTACAATGAATGTAAGTAATGTGTATTGAAATATGTTTGTGAAATGTTGGACAACATCATAAACCCAGTGGACTGTATTCATAATAGTTTAGCCCTGATTGTATAAAACACTTTACCTTGAATCAAAGGCAAAATTAGGGCCCATTCAGAATGAAACTTAGAGTTAAGGATAGAAGTTTGTTTTGTGTTATCTTAATACAGACACCGGCAGGGTTCGCCTGATCGAGCCTTGCCCTCGCTCGTTGCTTGCTCAGAGTCTCAGTGCAGCTCTTGGGTTAAGTCAGTGACATGCTTTATTGATGATACAACCATACTTGGCGCCAAACAAGAAGGTGATTGACAGTTGCTCACCACGGGGTGAAAAGATCTAAATGAACAGGAGAGGATGGATGCGTCATTGTGATCATCATAGAAAGGAAAGAGGAACCAAATTAGAGCTAAAACGTTTCCATAGCAATGCTAAAATAGTGTTGATATTTAACACGTGATTAGCATGTGCCTGACCTGCAATCCAACAGTAACTTAAACTGTGCATCTTATCTTCTGTTTTCCCTGCAACATATACGTCTCCCTCCAGCTCCAGCTTGCAATGTTTGTACCAGAGATTGCCTGTGTGCTGACGAGTTCATTTGCATCATTCTATTTATGTGGTCATTTGCTTTATATTTACGTGTGTCTGAATCTGTGCGTATGTTGTGAGCATTTGCAATTGTTGTACTCTTTTAAGGAATATTTAATTATTGACAAAGACAGTGTAGCCAAATGAAAAACTTTACGTACTCAGGAGGTGAATAAAATTGTGTTTGGCAAATATCCCAATTAAAGGATATGCAATCGATGGTCTTGCTGAAGAACATGGTCACAAAATTGTTTGGTTTCCTGCTTTTCCTAGTGTAATCCGATTTAATTAATTTGGGCCGAAGTAAAGGGTTACGTTGGACGAAACAACAAAGATTTCACTGTGCCATCTGTAATAAAACTACATCAACTAAAAAAAAAAAAAAAACAGAACTGTGAGCAAGGGTTTATTGATACAAAGGGCATAATAAATGCAACATGGGAAAATGGAGTTTTAGAAGCAAGGATAGAACAGTGTCATTTCCACAGGTAATTCCAGCAACAACAGCAATGATGCAAGCGATTTGGATATCAGCAGCATTGTTTACATTACAATGTTTCACAGGTATGTTTCTTTTGTTAATGTAAATCTTTACAGTGATATGTTCTTGCAAGTAGATTCACTATTTTACTACTGTCTTCAAATATGAATATAAATTATACCTGCTCTACATTCCAAATGCAATCTGTCTTCTTACACATAATGCAATGCACTTTCCATGTGGCCTCGATAAGCGGCAACATCACCTCTCTTTCACCGTGAACTGTCAATCCCTTTCTTGTTTGGCGCTGATAATAACGCAGGTCAAGTTAACCTGAAAGTGAACCAGTATTCTACACTTATAGCATTACAAAGTGTGTGTATGTAATCACAGACATATTCCAATTTGTGAGATAACTTATCATACATAGTTCTGTGTTACACTTGCAGCAGAATACTTCCGCTGTTTATCTAATTGATGAATTTAATTATTTTATATCTATGTGTAGTCACTTAATCAGCAAAACATAAAACAGAAACTGCTTTTCTACATTTAACAGATGAACTCTTAAATGTAACAGGATATAACAGTATTAATTTCTTTTTTAGTGAGGTACATTAGGATTAATGACTTCATTGTCAGAAATCCAGCATTAGCTAACAACAACAACAACAACAACAACATTTCTTTCTTTCGCAATATTTGTGTACCTGATTTTTTTTATATATTTCATAATATAAAAACCCAAGATAGATGTACAATTAGAACAGTTAAAGGTCTAGCTGATGAGAAATTATGAATAAATAACTTATATAAATTATAAAATACAAGAATATTAAACTGCAACTTATATTAAATGTCTTCTTTCTTGGAAGTTTGAAAACAGTATTGTAATCAATTCAATCCAAAAGGTGAGTTGATTAATAACACTACACAAAACTTATTGTAGAATTTCCCTGAAAATGTTTTGGAGGCTGACTTTCCTACATTATCAACCGGACATTGACTGGTCCTCCTGTGTGGATGTTGATGTTTCATCTGAGGTCTCCTCTGGTGGTGGTTCAAGGAACTTGCTGAAGATATCCTTCTTGGGGATGTTGAAATTGAATACTCTGCTTCTGTTTTTGAGAATGAAGATTTCCTCCCATGTGGGCAGCTCTTGTTTTCCTGTTACATGTTTGAGAAGTTTTGGTTGTGGCTTTATGTTGTGATTTTTTGTCCAAAAGCGAGTGGCAACTGCTGATTTTTCCAACTGTTTGTTTTTTATGCTTCTAAAGTGTTCCTTGGACCTTATTTCTAAATTTCTTTTGGTTTTTATATATACACTTCATTACATTCACTGCATTCAATTTGGTATATGCCAGATTCTTTATTAGGTGGGATGGTATCTTTGATATTTGAGTTCAGTAGATTTTTTATGGAGTAAGTGGTTCACTGGTGCTAGCTGAATGTCTGTTCTTTGAAAACTTTTTTGTATTTATCAAAGATCCATGGATGGAATGTGAATTTTTTGAATGTCATTTTTGTTTTTGCTGCTCTGAGTGTTATAGTTTTTTAGTAACTTTTTTCTACTCATTTCATTGTTTTTATCTACTAATGATTTAGGGAAGCTGTTTTTTATGCTATTTCTATTGTTTTGCAATACTCTGCTGTTGGAGGAGGGATGTTCACCAATCTTTGCATTAAGCTATTGAGCATGCCTGTTTATGACTTCTTGGATTTTAACTATGAGCTTTTTATGTTGTCTGTCTGTGTTGGTTTTCTGCACTAAAACTCCTAAACATCCAGGGAAAAAAAGCATAAAGTTCACTGTGGAAGTGGAAATAGATGAGCAACTACCACTTTCGGATGTAAAAATAAACAAAAGCAAGAATAGAATAAAGTTGCATTATGACACGTTGCATATCCAGTACTCTAAGAGGTTGCTGTTGGGGCATGCTATTTTTCAATATTTCTTGATAGTGGACATCTGGAATATTAATGCGATGATTAGGCGGTCAAATGCTTAAGTTCTGATTCTTTGTTTATTAATCAAGGTGCAACTATTATGTGGGGGTGATGTAATATGTTATCAAGTAAGCTAGAATGAGAGTTAATTCAATGAAAAAACTGAAGCTATTAACAGTGAAGCAACGGAATCTAAACTAAAAAGAAACTTAGAGACTAAAAGCTTCTTTTATCTTAGTAATGCTGTAAGTTCTTGAAAATTCCAGACAATTCTTTGGTGATGATTATCCATCACATTCTCAATGGTCTATTTAAAACAGTAAATGGTTTCTAAGATTACTAAGATAAGTGAAGTTTTAGTCTCTAAGTTTGATTTTATTTTAGAACGAGAGTTCTGTTTGGCTACCTGGTCAGCTCTTTTGATGCCCTCAATAGATGTCCTTTTACCCATCTAAAACATATATGTTCCTTGTATTCAAAACTACATTCCTGATAATAAATACTGGAAGTTGATGACAGTGTTGTTGGATCATATTAAAATAGGAATTTTGAGTCGATTAATAACACGAGAACAAAAGAATATTTCAGATGTGTAAAACAAAAACATTTAGAAAAATCAGCAGTTGCCACCCATTTTTGGAAAGAAAACCACAACATTAATCTGGATCTAAAATTATTAAAACACATCAAGAAACCAAGAATTGTCAACGCAGGAACAGATCTTTATCTGGAAAAATAAAGACAGAGTTTTCAATTTTGATATACCACAAGGCAATCCATTATACAAGTTCCTAAAACTACCACTAGAGCAGCCTACAGGAGATACCAGCCTTGTGAACCAGACTCTACAGCTCAGTCGATGTCCGGTTGATAATGGAGGAAAGCTAGCCTCCAAAACATGTACCGGGAAATTTTAAAAGTGAGTGTTGTTTAGTGTAATTAATTGACTAAAAATTCCTATTTTAATACATTCCTGATTCTTACAATATTACTAAAGTCAAAACCGGTTATAGCAACATCGCTTTTAATGGCCTATTGGCTATAACAGCAAAATCTAACGGTCCGGTCTAAAACCTATATGAATGCTACATTTTCAAAATTACTTAGTACGACATCGCATATAGCGACTTATCCCATAAAACAACACATTTTTAATACCTTTGAGGAGAAATATATCAGTTATAACATCTAACGTTCATTTTTGTTTTTTATATATTGCAATGTACATACATAAGTATTTTTACACGTGGCGAATGGCCTTGCCAGGGTCTGCGCGAGTGACATCATGCAAATTGACGGTGGGGGATAACATCTGTGGTTCTTTCCTGGAAATAAATAAAACACTGTTGGTGATGCGAGTGACACTGCACTTAAATATGCAGTTCTGCAATTTTCACTGCATGGAAATTGGAGAGACTCTAAACTGACACCCCTATGGTCTTATAAATACAAAAGCGAACCTGATCACAAACCACAGTGCAACTTTCAGGAATTTAGCATGTCTAAAAGTACCTCTGTAATGCTTATTCTCAAACTTTTATTGAGTTTGCAAAAAAAAAAAAAAAAAAAAAAAAAAAAAAAAAAAAAAAAAAAAAAAAAAAAAAAAACGAACATCCAGTTTGTGCAACTATTGGCTATAACGACCTCATACCGTTGGTCCCTTCAGCATTGTTATAACCGGCTTTGACTGTATTTGAGTTCTACTTATCATTTAGACAATTCAATTTTGCTTATGAGTCGCAGAAAGTATTTGCACTTTTTTTTTAATGTTCCATGTACTACTTGGCAAAACGTTGAGGTGTATTGACCTTGGCTGTTGAGCGCTATAATCACTTCTTATCTTGTTTATTAGAACAGCGAAATAATAGTGACTTGGCATATAGTCAGTGATAAAACACAAATAGATGATCTCTTGTGCCTGCCATTATATGAGATGTTGCTGTCCTGAAGATATGATTGCATCTGAACAGAGTGCATATACCCTGTCTCCCTGCCTCACCATGGTGGTGTAATAAGCTCACGCAAACAGCTGGGCAGTTTCACATTCTTTCCAATATGCATCATGGCTTTACCAAGTAGTATATGCCGTCTTTAATATCGAAGGTCATATTGGCGGCTTTTAACCTCTTGAAACAATTGCTCAAGAGCAATGGTGTTCACTTGCTTAGCGGTGGTTTTAAACTTTGGGTTTTTATTACTTTGGTTCTTTTTTTCTTATTTTTAATTTACATTAAATTTACATGCACATTCACACTTCCAGACTCTAGGTAGAATGGGGAGTAATCCTAGTGGAAGAAAAATTCCCACTCCCCAGTCGGGAAGTGAATCTCTAACCCCTAGCACAGCAGGCATGTGCTCTACCGACTGAGCTACAGGACCAGCTATTTGCACTTGTATTTTATCCAAGCACTATTCCACTGTTTTCAATAAAGCGAGAAGTTCAAAATGAAAAACAGTAGAGCTTGATTTTCTTTTTCTTTGCCAAAGATACCTTTCTCTTCCATCTTTATGTGCTACAAAGGCACAGCCTACCATTGTAAGGTTGCCCTCAATAGAGTAACATCTGTCAGTGTAGATGAAGTGCTCATGTAGGAAGCATGTGACTATAATATTGCAGAGTTTTTGCTAGTTTGCAATCATCTTCATTCATGGCAGAGACTATTAGCCGCACAATGCTTTAAATTATATTGTTTGTGTGACTCGTATTTACTTGTATCCTCTCAGAAGCACATAATCTGTTTTATTGTTATATTTCAGGGCCTTATTTCTGCTGACATACAGCTAACACTAGAAGATCTGCAGAGTGAAGGACCTCTTAGTGGTTTACTTTTATTTTGTACTGAAGGCAAGGGAGTAAAATACGTTTATCCAATCGTAGATTGGTTACAATCTAGGTGAGTCATGTCTCCACAGTATAATAGCTGAACATTAATTACAGTCTTTGAGGACAAAGGGTCTGTTTCACAGTGTTTACTTCTTTTTCTTTTCCTGATTACTCTCCCCTTGTGTAAGACTTACAAGCCAGTGCCTAGAGTCAGATGCCTGCTGGGGAGCACAAAAACCTGTGGACCGGACAGAGTGAACACCTGGAAGCGGGTGGTTAGCCCAGCATCAGGTATGATAGTGAGGAGGAGGATGATATGAAATGGATGTATGGAAAGGTGATAATGGAGCGATTGGTGGAATGAGTGACGGGAGAAACTGGAGAGCCCAGAAAAAACTCCCAGACGCTGCTTTCACCACATATATAACACATGCAGTCCCTGGGGTCGAGCCCAGGCTGCTTAGGTGGTAGGCAAACGGTCTAACCACTAGGCCATGGTGCTGCCTTTTCACAGTGTTTACAATTATTGTAAATTGTAAACTGTTTGTAATTTGTAAATGTCTGCTTTACAGTGGAAGTTCATAATGTTGAATTTTATGAACAAGCTTAAATATTTACAAATGACATGTTATAGAATTTACAAGCATTTTGTTTCACAATAAAACAGTCATTTCAGAATTTATCTAGCCATTTATATATTATATTTGGTAAAGAAAGCTATATTTAAGAGTATTTTAGTAAAAAAAGGAAACATAAAAGGGTATGTAATATTTGAGCAAGTACATAGTACTGAAAACTACCTAAAATGCTTCAACAAATATTAATAGATATTAGCGACTAAAGCTTCACTTACGCTCTGTAATTGTGTATTAAATTCCAAATCCAAACATGTTTCGGAGATCAATATTTGGGTCATTGGTAGCTTGAATGTTTGTTTTGTTTTAATCATTATGGCTACTAGGTAACAGATTCTTTTTTATTGTTGTGCCAACTACTGGAAGCGAAACAAATTTATTGACAGAATCAGTGGGCAGTATTTCAGAATTCATTAAGCAATCCTTAAATAACTTTTCCATAACCATGAAGTCTAGGAATCCATGTTTTAATAATTTTAACCTCTGGATTTGTCTCATGATCAAATTGCCAAAAATTATCTGTCACAGAGTTAGAATCGGAACTGAAAAACTCAATGCCACAGCTGGGATTTGAACCACAGACCCTCCACTTATCAGGCAGTTGATCTAACCAGTAAGCTACTGTGACACACTGCCAGAATTACATTGAATTCCCCAACACAAATCTAAGATAAATCATTCTTTTATTTTAGACTCCTGATTCATTTTATTGTGCCCTTAATATATTTCCAATGCAAGAGCTAAAGTAAATGAGAGAGAGAAACAAAGCAACTTTTAATTTGATTTTGTATGAGGGATTTAAATGCCCTTCCTGTCCCTTTGTTCTTGAAGTTGACCTTTCTGCACGAGAAAGAGTGAATAAGTTGTTATTCATCTTCATTGTTGTTTTGTTTCTCCAGACAGGAAATGAAAATGGCAGTTGCTGGAGGTTTAATCAATAACTTTGTGGGTGCTAACTGTAATACACTACTTCATGACAGAAGTGTTGTTCTTGGGTTGGCGATCAGCGGTAAAAATGTAACAGCATCTTCAACCATTATTGATATGGAAACAACTACAGAAGAAGGAGTTGACCAAGCTATACTGCAGGTACGTTGTACTCGGAGAGTTAAGGCTTTTTTTTTTTTTGTAGTGTTTTAACGCCCGCTTCTACTACTATGATACCACAGGCGGTGACACAGATGATACATGGAATGAAGATGAAGCACCACTGGAATGAGATGGTGGGGGAAACCGGAGAACCTGGAGGAAACCTGACCCAGTGCTGCTTCATCCACCACTAATCCCACATGGGGTTGCCTGGGATCGAACCCTGGCTGCTTTGGTGAGAAGCAAATGGTCTAACCACTCGGCTATGGTGCGGTCATTAAGGCTGTTCACAATAACAGGAATGGGAATGAGAACAAGAATGCATATTGTAACAATAAAATTTGTTACCTGCTCAGGTGACTGACCTCTATACTGACCGACACCCAACTTGGCAGTTCCTCGTACAGAAGACAGAGACAGAGCTAGTATGGCTGCATTGCCATATTGTCACACATGCAGCAAGTTTCTTGCACCAGAGCAAACTTCCCTTTAACAATTGAAAGAAAAGGGCGAAACACACTATTATATCTGTAATTTTGTGTACCTAATGAAAAGCATTATAAGGTGCATATGTATAAAGCACTCGCCCCTTAAACCTCATTTGTTTTCAATTTCATATAGTAAACATACATTTCAGTGAGATAGATATGAATATGAAAATCGTATAACGAAATAAACCTAAGAGACAAGGAATCAAAAAGACAACATTTAAGATTCATTCCTACAAAATAGCAAAAGATAGCTAGCAATAGTTCCATTCATCTAGAAAATAGCACAGAGTTACATAATGCACTTTAACTTATGTTATTTAAAAATAGTTGTATATTCCTTTTCTATCAATTGTTGAATGTGTCCTTGTGCAATTATGTTGTGTCTTTCTGTTTATTACTTTGTCAATATTGACTTTCTTTAAATAGCACTGCGCTGTCAATTTAAACATTTTATATTCAATAACAAAATACTCTGATGAAAATAAGCAATAGCACGAAATTACTACATTTATGGCACTATCTAAGAATATTTTCCAGGGGGAATATATATGGAATTACCAGAAGCTTGTTCTTATAATCTACCCTAACAAACAATCTCTGCACCATTGTGAGACCTACGGCACAAGCCTCAGCTGTGCATTCCCCACACATGGCAACGCTGCATAATGGCCTGCCGACAGACGTCTCTCTCTTAAAGAAGGCATGCACTCTATATATTATGTCCCTCACTTGTTTGTGTAAAACCAGCTGCTTAAGTACTATGTATTTATATATTAATTGTAACACATGCACTATCATACACTATTAAAAAGCCCTTTAATGTTGAATAGGGGAACACAGCTTTCTCTGGTAATTATTATTTATTTATGCCAACAAACTTACTGTTGGTGTTTTTAAACACACAAGCCGTGTGTGGGCAAAGTTTAAGAGGTAGAACTGGAACTTAAAAATTCAATGCCACAACTGGGATTTGAACCATTGTGGCAGTTTGTCACAATAGCTCAGTGGTAGAGCATCCGCCCGGTAAGCGGAAGGTCTGTGGTTCAAATCCCAGTTGTGGCATTGAATTTTTAAGTTCCAGTTCTACCTTTCACAGCTTTCTCTGTACGAGTCAACAATGCACTGACTCCCATTGGTGGACGTGGTTGACATCATTAGTAAATGCCACTGCACATCCTATCTCACCCGCTAACTTAGCTGCCAGTCAGTATAGATGTTCCATGTAGAAATGGTAGTTTGAAAAGTGAAACAAGCCAAATTAACTGATTTCTGCAGGACCAATAATGTTTTCTTCATACATATCTTTGTTGTTTGTAAAATTTTGCACATGTAGGACCACTGTATCCTTTTTTTACAAAAATATGATGTGTTACCAGAATCTCAGTTATAAGTACTTCTGAGTTATAAATAATCTTCCCTCTTCCCCTTGATATATATGTAAATCAGATTTAACTGTATATCCAATTCATTTCAGCACAGCAAGCTCACAACCTCTCTGAAGCAAAATTCCCTGCAAGAGACTAAAATCAACCCAGTGAAAACGAAAATTGCATTTGAAAGCTGTAGCAACAAAGTTTAGCAAGGAACGTCCACCCACACTGGAATATTTAAATGCCCTCCCGGAGCTTTAAAAATGGCCGATATTAAGAAAATGAAAGTGTGTTGCTAAAGTACAAATCACAAACAATAACAATTCAAAAAGTAAAAATAAAAATGTTCAGCAATTTTTGCCTAATTTCATTGATAATTGCCTTAAACTTTGCAAGTGTAATTCAACTTATGCAATTTGAAATGCACATACTATTTCTGAAAGGTGATGTTGTGTCTGTTGCAGCTGAAGGAACATTGTCCGGCAGAAAGCCAGTATAGCATAGGTCTGATGTTTGCATGTGTAGGAAGAGGCATACATCTCTACAACAAGCCTAATGTAGAATCCAGTATATTTAGAAAACATTTTCCTAATACACCATTACTTGGCTACTTTGGCAATGGTGAAATAGGAGTTAAGTGCCTAAGAGGTATGTATCAGTGAAAAAGAGTACAGGTATGTAAATATTAACATTTCCCGTACATTACCCATGCTTGGTACTATTTTCTTGTTGCAGGAGAGATATTTTAATTTAAATTTCCTTATGCAAAGACATTCTAAAGTAAATTATTTATGCATACAGAGTGTTTAAATTACTTTTGGCCCCAGATGTATACTTATTTACATCAACATAATCGCTGAATTTAATAAAATTTTAATGAAAAATTGAAGTTATTAACAGTAAAGCAAATTATATCTACTAATACAGAGAGACCCAAAAACATACAAACCACTGTACGGTATTTTTCCAATGCGTACACAGAAACACGATAACATGCAGCTGATGTGCACAAGGTCATGTGGTTGACTTGTTTTTGTCTGCTCTGAAAGTACAGTATTGAGCTGATGCACTATCGTGTGGTTTGAGTTATTACCAGTGTGGTTTATTATTTTGTCCTGTACTTAGTCACAAAGTGTATTATGACTCATCTACTGCACAGCGTGTATTTATTTATGATTTGTATGTGATAAGTCAGTGAGCTCGGCAGGTGCAAGTCCGATTTGCAGAAAGATTTCCAGGTGTAAAAGTTCCAAGCCATACAACAGACCTTGGACTTCACAATACATTTCAGGCCACAGGAAGTGTTCAGGCTCAGAAATCTAAAAGATGGCATATGGTTTTTACCAATGAAACATTAGATGACATCGGTCATTGGAGAATTCCCTCCAAAAATCCCCCAACCTAATCCCCTGTGATTTCTATCTCTGGGTTAACTTAAAGCATAAACCCACACATCCTGGAAGAATTAAAACAAAATATCAGCCAGGAAATTGCCAGCATTTCTCAACGTGAACTATGGCATGTGATGAACAGTTTCCTAAAGAGGTGCCAAAAATATATGGACAATGGCGGTGGCCAGTTTCAGTATCTCCTTTAGTAACATTAATAAGTAAAGTCTTTAAAAGTGGTTTTAAAAATGTTGTATGGTTTCATCCGTGCTATTCTATGACAGCTGCAGTTGGCGAAGAGTGCCGAGGATGCGTACAGGCAAAACACAGCGCAGCCAGTTCACAGTCTTTTGGAACACCTGTTATAGCAAATATATAGAGACAATAGGCTTCACTTAGTTTTTATACATGGTATAAGTTGTTGAATAATTAATCATTGATTTGAGTTTTACTAGTATTCATTAATATTCTCAAGACACACTTTATTTTGGGTCACCATCACTACAAATGTTCTGTGATGCATCTCTATTACCAACCACTGAAAGTAAAACAAATTTGTTTACAGAATTAGTCAGTGATATTTCAAAATTCATAAAGCGGCCCCTATTTTTTGAAACGAATATCTTTTCTCAAACCATTAAATCTTCTCAAATTTCCCTGTCCTTCATTTCCTTGTCATGTTTCAGCTTCTGAGGATCAGGTGAGTGGATGACATAGCAAGATGAGGTGTGTGGTAGTGAAATTTGCTTTTTGAATAATTGTGTCCTGGCATCCAATGTGTGTAAACTCGGAGACCTTTCCTTGGGGAGGGAGGCTTTTTACAGTAATTTTGCTGGTATTGGGGTATCATACCGGGAGAAATTAGGGACCCTGCCTGTGACTGAGATTGGTGTCCTTGGTCTGATTGCCCTCTGTGTCCTTCTGTTCACCCCTTCTTCCTGGAGGTTCAGTAGGTTCGTGCAGAAATTCTTATTTGCACTGAATCTGCTCTACATTTCACCCATCTGTAAGACAAAGCATATTTTTGCCAAATGTCTCCTCTTGCAAAACATTTTCCTGTAAATCTGAGAAAGAGAGAAAATTGCTCACAGACCTTTTTAATGTGATCCTCAAGATCTGTGTTTGGTTTAAGTGGTGACATCTGTACCTCTTCTCTTATGTATTATTTTGCCTGCATGGTGAACTAATGAATGGTTTATTCCACTTAACATATACAAAGTGATATAAACAGTGAAACTTTTCAAATTATTTGTAGAAGTATTTGAGTCAAGCTATAGACACTTTCAGCTTCACTTAGCTTTTTATCCAGACACATTTCAAAGACCATCGTCTTCATTATCAATGGTTTCTCGACTGGCGTTTGGCAAGGAAGAATCTGTTGTGGTTGTGATTGTGATTGTGAAACCATTGAGAATGAAGACAATGGTCTTTGAAACATGTCTGAATAAAAAGTAAGTTAAGTGAAACTAAAAGTGTCTATAGTTTGACTCAAATGCTTCTACAAATCAATTAATGATATTGGTTTCTTTTCCTTAAAGATGCAGAGTGTACAAATACCTCAGATGGTCCTTCAAGAGGAAACAAGAAAAAACGCATGGGAGAACCAAAGTACCTGCATTCATATACTACGATAATCATGCACTTAGCATTTATGGGATCAAGTCATTGATGTAACAGCAAAAAGGGAAAAAATGCTATGCTGTACAAAAGGATGTTATGAACATCGCTCAGTAATGCTGTAAGCATGTACATAAGGGTCGTTCACAATAAGCTGAGAACAGTAACCACAATAGAAATGAGAGTGGGAAGCAAAGAGTACATAAGATTTCGGTTCACAAATAGCCCGGTAATGAGAATGGGAATGTATAGTGATCACAAAGTGGAAAGTCGAATTTATGCATTAGGATTCATTAGTTTTTAACTGACTAATGATATTATTTCAGTGGCTTCCAACTAAGCCAACACAAAGCGGGTTAGCCAAAGTTAAAATTCAGTAGAGTAAGCATATAAATTCAGATCCATTATAGTGAGCCTAGTTGTATTAAGTTTTCATTATTTTATTAATAACTTACATTAAAGTTGTTTGTTTTTGCCATTCTTTTTGCTATTGTTTTTGAAGCAATAGTCAGTTTTGAGTTCTATATAAGTACTAGAAGAACTAGATACTGAATGGATCTGCAGATATGAGGATTTAAGGTTAGGTTGCGCAGACACTAGAATTTCTTCCAGTGTAATTTTTCCAGCTTGCGAAATCTCTAGTGGCTGTTTCATATCACCACCACCTACAATAATCTCCAGTGAAGAGTCTAATTTGTACATCATGGATGTAATATGCTGTGCCTGGGAATGAGAACGAGAAAGTTAAAACTTGGACTAGTCTTCTGTCATTCCTGGGGCTCAGGAAAGCTTCTCGTCAATTGTGAATGCTCCCATTAAAATACATGTATCTTGACTTTGTCGTTTTGCTTCTGGTTATCGTTCTCAGTTTTTGTAAACCAGCCTTAATGTCTGTCTGAAAGTTTACGTAATCAGACGCTCACCAGAGAAATAAACTGTTGATTTCTGATTTTATACTATAAATGATATTTATTTGTACAGTACAACGTCATTAAATCAGATTTTGTAACTGTTAAGACTGGATTATTACATTTAGAGCTGCAAGAATGCTGGGTCATTCTCTGCCTTTCTTGTCTAAGGAAGAACAAAGCAATGTTTTCCTTGAGATCCTCACGTACTCAGAATGTAAGTTCACAAGGTAAACATCTGTTTGAAGAAATATGTTTGCAACACACTTGTTAAATTATTTATTGTACAGAATGGATGGAAAGTCTAAGTACACATGTTCTCTATTTGCTTTTTCTTGACATGCAAAATAAATTTGAATGGAAGAGCACACTTTGTGCATCTAGGATGACAGTTGTGTGTAGAGGTGAATACAGTGCCTTGTTCTCGTATTATGTCACTATATGAGAGAAATCAAAACAGTAGCTTTTAAATAATGTCAAACATATCGCTGCTGTCAAATGGTAGCCTAAATGATCCACACCGTGATACCTAGAGACTGAATGGAGACCAAAATAATGGCGAGGATGTTTGTTCACTTCCATGTCTGACCCAACAATGTGGAAATACAGTGTGATCTTTAAGTCACTCTACAGTAATGGAATAAGGAGTGAGTGAGCGAGTGATTTGGGTTTAAGGGCCCATCGACAACTAGGTCATTTGGGCCCGTGGAATAAGGAAGATATGGAAATCTGATAATAACCTTACTACTTACTACAATGGTGGACTGGTTTGGAGTAACTGTAGAAAGAGAAATAAAAAAGTTTTTAACTTGCTGATTCACAGAAAGAAATGTCCTCCATTCCATTGAAGGTATAGACTCATATGTTTTACTTTATTGTGACACTTTGATTAACATTTCTCATTTCTTTTGTTTCTGAATTAGTGTAATTTATTATTGCCAACCTCAGTTCATCTATTTGTAGCTGTTTTCAAATAGTCAACTGGTTATCGTAATAGCTATGAGCAATCTCACACTATCTCTGTGCGTGGTACAAATAAAGCCAGTAATTAAACTCCTTAGAAATACACATAAATTTCTTTGCATCTTTTACTTTATTTTTATCATTACAGATAATGCACTCCAGTGAATTTTTCACTTATTTTTGTTTTACAATAAGATGACGCCTCCAAGGTAATTTGCTCTGTATTCCCTTTAGATGTACATCCATCCACTATATCTCATCAAAGAAATATTTAAAATATTTAAGTTGTATCGTCTCATAACACTTATAGATAACTGGCGTCTATATCATTCAAAAACTTTGTTTCACTAAACTTTAAATCATTTAATATTTGATTTCTTACTCAGGGGTCTCCGTCTAGGGGATATGTGAATAGCGACCACAAGGTACCCAAGCTGAGCAAAACATTACTTCCTCTTACTGGTGTTTTACTCCTCACTGTAACTTTTCTATCTGACCTTACCTTGATCATCTCTTGTTCTCTTCTGACCCCGATGCTATTAGGATTCCTGAGGGCTAGGAAGTCTTTATTTTTCCAAGCTCTCCATTTCTCTAATTTCTCTATAAAATCTTAACCCCTAACATGCTGACCTGTCATGGCATGTAATACGTCCTCTGACTGGTGATCAGAGGATATGGTCGGTGAATTTATTGTGATAACTCTCCAGGTCAGGTCGGTGAGACCCGTAAACCGACGACAGGTGTGGTCCTCCAGACATTCTGGGGGTTGTGAGAGAGCGATGTGACTGCCAAAACATAAAAATATGGTGCTCTCTAAAAAGCGGTTACTATTACTGCTATTGCTCTCTTCAATATCATCAGTGAAAAATATTGGAGAGCAAGAGGATTAATGACTTCATTGTTAGAAATCCAGCATTAGCTAACAACAACATATTTGATTTCTTGCAACACTTCCAAGAAATGGCGTCCAACCATTTTAAAACTTTATTGCAAGAGAGAATTGAAAAGTTATTTTTTTGCTGCCAAGACATCGCTATGATATTGTCTCAGTCGACAATACTTCTTCATAAAATTGTTAATTACGTCATGTTATTGTATATATTTAATCTTACAATTACCTCGGACATACCAAGAAATTTATATAGATCTACATTAGTGCCTTTTAACTAAAGAAGAACTATCAATTCACAACCTTAGCCTAAATATTGAAATTCACCAGAACTAAATACACTACAAATTTACAATGTAACAATTAACAAAAGAACAACATCAAAGGAATGAAGTTAAGTTAATGTTGGCTTTTAAAATATCTCTTCTGGTACATAATACTGCTTCATACTGTTCTTGGATTGTCTTTATACAGCGTTGGTTTCGCAGCATCCAAAAGAAATAATTGGATCTGTCACTTCTTCCACCATCATGAACAGAACCGATCTCAAAAAATGTATTGATTAAACGGTAAACGGTATCCCAAAATGGTTATCTAGAATTTGGAAACCAAAAAAGAAACACTTGTTGAAAAACAAAAAAGGGCTCAGACCAAAGATGTGACAAATCAAAGCCTTCTGACATTATGCTAGTGAAATGATGCTGTGACATAGCAGTTAGAAAAGCAAAACAAGGTGGAAAGAAAACGTTTTCAAAAATATTAGTACTGTCTGTTTAAAGTGTTGTGACAAAACGACAAAACTGGTCCAGTTACTTTTCTATCACTTTATTGTCTTCTAGAATTTTATCACAAATACAAAGTTTTCTTTTTGTTGTTACTTTGTCTTTTGTTATATCACAACTCACAACTTTTGCTTCTCATAGTCTTGCCTCAGTTTTTTCAGTGTCCTTCTTCACTTTCTCTGTCTCTCAAACACAAACTGTGACATTGCAAACACTCAACGCTTGTTAAATCTTTACACACACACACACACACACACACACACACACACACACACACATGGCTTTATCACTGACCGACTCGTGTCTGTAACTATAACTCTGTTTCTGCTGCTGCCTTGCCTCCTTATATAGAGGGGTTACGTCACACAGACCTTTCTCAATCTCCACAAATGCATTGCTGTTGATGCAGTTCTCGAAGGCTCCGGAGAAAATCTCTTTTGTGAAGCTGCTTCATTGTTGCTAGTCACGTGTTCACTCACATGAGGAAGCAAAGTTTGCTCACCAGGCTGGTATGTGGTGTGAAGTAGCTTAGCCCCGTCCGTAATTTGTTTTGCGCTTAGCCTGGCGTTACAGTATCTGCATTATGGAGCATTGTTTGTTTTGTAAATACAGTAGTATGATTATTATTTATTTATGCCAACAAACTTACTGTTGGTGTTTTTAAACACACAAGCCGTGTGTGGGCAAAGTTTGAGAGGTAGAACCGGAACTTAAAAATTCAAAGGCCTTTGTGGTTTACCAGGAGAAATATGAACTGGTTTGAGAATTTAATGCCATTCTGGCAGTTTCTCACAATAGCTCAGTGGTTAGAGCAGCCGCCCGGTAAGCGGAAGATCTGTGGTTCAAATCCCATTTGTGGCATTGAATTTTTAAGTTCCGGTTCTACCTCTCAAACAGTAGTATAAATTTATTATATTTAGTTAATATTGTATAAATGTTCTCTTCATTTACTTTCACCTAAAACTTAAAAAACATTTCTTAACTTCTAAAATGGCATTTGAATCACTTCACCTATTATCCCAAGTATATTCGTAATTAAAAAATTCTCAAAAAATTTCTAACCTGAGTTATCTCGTATACATTTGACTGTTAGTTCTCTGTAGTTTTATTCTGACTATTCTTGTTCAGAATCTTTTAATTTAGTGCACACCGCTAGATGGAATGACTTATCTTCATGCTCCGGATATGTATTTTTCTTTTTTTTAAATTAACGTCCAACATTGTGTCATATCAGACGGTAAATGAATGAAATGGGTGAAATATGCTCAAATGAGCCTGAGATCCATAGAGCTTTAAGTTATCCGACATTGTCTTCTCAGGGTAAGGGAAAACCTCGGGGGAAAAACCTTACCCAGATAACTTACCCTAAGCGAGATTCGAACTCGCGACCTCTTGAATGTGAGGCAGTCACGCTAACCATCACACTACCGAGGCAGCCCCCCCCCCCCCCGGATATCTAGAATTAGTATGTTGACTGCATTGAAGAAATATTTACATTTCTCCAACAGTGAAGATTATGATACTGCAATGCATCCAAATCCAAAATTCAAGTACAAAGTGGACTGCTATATAACAAATGAGAAAACACCAGTTGCTGCTAATCACACTTTATTGCCTTGTAGTCCATTAGCGTAGCACTAACATTACACTTACATCACTTTTATACAAACTCAGAGCAACAGAACAACTGTCGAATCAAATCCCAATAACGAACTGTCAGATTACACTGAACTGCTACCCTGCATGATTCACAGGCGCTGTCCACTGAACGCTTCGTAAACGTTTAACTAACTGCAACACTTCACCTCAAGAACATCTGGAGCAACTTCTGCTTCTGGGCACTGTCCTATACAGTGAGAGTTCTGGAAGTGGAATAGGGGGAACAGTCTAGACACAGAATGATATACAATAGCTATTATTTCCGTAGGCTCTACTGTCCTGCTGGAGGACGGGTCATTAAAGCAGGTAAGCACCTTCAGCCTGTTCCTGCTGCTGACAGAGCTCAGGCCCCGACCAGCATACTTTACTAGCCGTGCCTGGGCTTTCGGCCATTGCAACAGATAGTATTTCTCTTGAGGAATCTGGCAGCTACAGTTCAGAAGCATTAACTGAAAGTGATTGTGCTTCAGATTCAAGTAATTGTAGATCTAAGCACAGCAAGGTAATGGGTGCAATTGCAAATAGGTGACAATGTAACCCCAGCTCCACCAAGATATCCATTTATATCAGCTTCTAACCTGAACTTTACGGTGGATCCTAATAATGATATCGCTCAGTATTTACCTCTATTTTGATGAGCTACTGGTTGCACTAACAAGAGAGACATAGTGTTTTTTGTATTTTAACACAATAAACAACAATGTAACAAACTTGAGAATACTTGGGATAATAGAAAGGTATTAAAACCCATTGTTTCTATATATTGTTGCATATGTTTAGTCTGATTCCTACATATAACACCTAAGTAATAACCAATGACAACATAGCATAAAGAAAAAAATATGATGTAGTTTTATCATTTCTCAGAAAATAATTAGAGCGTGAAGTGGTTGTTATTCAAAATTTTGGTTATCCGTAACTACCTCCCCCTCTTTGTTCCACTTAACTGAGGTTCTACTTGTATTACGTAAAAGTATGTGCCTTTTTTTTATGAAACCAGATATGCACTATGTATATTTTACTACTACTGAGGTGCAATATCATATTTCATTTTTTTGTGGCGGTCATGGACAACAAATGCAAAATGCGCTGGCGCACTGTCCAAGAGACTGAGTTTATGATGCCTCTCACTTGTAGCTATGGGAATAACCCTTTAGTATGTTGAGCAAAGATGTTTGATTTACCACTTCTTAAAAAAAGCTTCAAATCCAGAGGTCCTAGTTCGATTCTTGGCTAGAGGGTGGGAATTTTTCTTTAGCCAGAATTATTTCCTCCCTAGAGTCCATAAGTATGAATGAGAGTGAATGTCATTGCAATTGTTCCTGAGGTAAAACGCTACCAACATGACCTTAAATGTTAAAGGAGGCATATAAATCGGAACATTAGCCTGCTGCATCATTGCATGTAAAGGATTGTGTCCCAGTTTTTTCATAAAAGTGTAAATACTCTTCATCCCAGAAGAAGACATTACAATTTCCCGTACTTTGGTAAATACCACATTTGTCATCAAAGAGGACTTCATCTCCTTTTCTGTAACGGAAATGTTTAGAGAAAAAACAGGTGTACTGCAACTTTTCATCTGGACTGTACTTCAGATGTCGCTGAAGAAAACCTCACTTCTTATTAGAGCAAAAAATTAATGCACTTGAAATCTGAGAAGGATCACAGTGCAGTATTGTTATTCCAATAAAAAATTGTATTTCTGTTGTTATTTTGGTTCTTTGTGAATAAATGCTTATGGGAAGATCCTATCCCTGTCCTACAAATTAAATTTATTAAATTCATGACTCGTTATCTCAGAAACTGTTTAAGATATCAGACTGAATTTTTAGAAGACGTAGATTCATAATTTACAAATTAATTGATGTAGTGCAAAAAGTTTGTTTATTAAATAAGATTAAATTATTGTAGCAACTCAGAATACCAGATACTGCTAATTATGCTTTGACCCTTAAGTGCCGTATTTGCCAGTGTATAATACTTTTTTTCCTTTAAAAATAAGCCCAAAAACGTGATAGCATCTTATATGCTGGTAATAAGTTAAGGTACAAAGGTACCTATAATCTCCCTTTTTCCAAAATGTCTTTGTTTCAGCTTGAAACAATTCATTTTTAACTTCCTTGTAAATTTTCAGCATTCCAATTGTATAGAGTTCAGTGGATGCACATGCGCTGTCAGTAATGGTTTTTATATTGCTTGTTCAAGCTTCAGTTATCGTTGTTTAGCACATCTTTTGTGTGAAGATCCACTTGTGTCATACTTATGTGGTAGTTTTATTTATAAACTATGGCTGAAAAATGGTATTGCTATACTATTGTATTTAAGCTGCAAGTGACTGCAGGCATGAAAACAGGACTGCAGAAAGGCATTTTGACCACTTCCAACTGAAAAAATGATAGCAACTTGGCAGAATCAGAAATATGTTTTAATGAAAGCACCTCTCAGAAAATATAATCTGAGAATTGGAATCATGAAATGGCCAAAACTTGAAATATTGTGATTTTAGCGAACAGACAAGTAGCAATTTCAGTTTCTATGAAAATGATCATTCATCAAGTGAAATGATTTGCAAGCACTTTTACCTACTTATATTGCCTAAATATTTGAAGTATGTGCATACAATGTTATAATTGTTTTGTAGTAGATATATAAGTGAGACATTTTTCCCTAAAAGACATCCTAGAAAGTTTTGTGCGTCTTTTATACCAGTGCATCTTATACACCAGCAAATATGGTAGTTAACATAGTGCTAATGTTATGCTTATAACACTGCTGTACACATTCAGAGCAAACACAACTGATTATGTCAAACTGAATCATAACTGAACTGCTCTTGGCATTGTCCGCTGGCAACTGTTTATTCAGTGTGTCATAACTTTTTAACTGTCACTCTCGACAGACACGGCCAACTAGACTCTCTCAACCCAACTGACTGACTGACTGACAGACAGACAGACTGACTCCTCACCGGGTAGTAGTCAGCTGTCTGAACCCAGAATGTTCTCAAAAGTGAAGCTTCTGGATTGTGCGGAAAGGAATTCTCTAACTGCGTACAATGACTATTGTTTTCCCTGGCTGTTGTTAAGTAATGAGGACCAACGATTAACAGAAGGGCCAGGTCAGTATTGCTAGTCCCTCTGCAGCAGGTAATTAGCCCCACAGCTGCGGTGCATTATTTTCTTAGTCTATACCATCTTTTCATTAACATTTTTCAGTAATAATTTTTTTAAGTAACCAATCATGTTATTAGCATAAGTAGCTCCATAAAAATACATTTTTTATCATCCTAAAATTTAATTTAGTCATCTTCAATAGTTTCTGAGGATCATTTTTAGCAATTCACAGAAAAAGCTGTTCAACACAAACATGGAGTACCAATTTGTAGGGCAAAATTTCCCCTAAAAGTTTGGCTAAATGTCATTCATGCATCTGATCTTCTCCTGGTGAAAATAAACCAAAAATGTTTTTCTTATAGGAAAAACGTGTGCTCTAGTCTTAAAAATTTCAAAATGCTCCTTGGACCACAATTTAAAGCTTATTAGCATGAAATTTTGAGGTGAGGTTCAGGACTTATGAGTTTAAAGATTTCACAAGTTAAAAAGTGTTAAATAGTATGATTGGAATTATTTATTTTCCATAACCAAAGGAAATTGTTTTTCTTAAACTAATTAAAGTCAGAAATACACACACAACAGCTTTTTATATTTTATACTAAGCTCAAATTAAAAATTTGGGAGTAATACAATAAACCCTAGGATCCAAGGAGCATTTCTTATTACTATATTAAAAAGCGATTATGAATAAAGAAATTAATACGAGGGTCGTTCAATAAGTATGGCAACAATGTGATATCTTTCGAACATGTGGCATCATCATACTGCTTGTATATACATTCAAAATCTTGCAACAAACCGTACCAAATTCAACCAACAGGTGGCGACTGTAAGCGAGGATGGCTAGATACAAATGCCGAAAATATTCAATCTAAGGTTGGCCAAACTACAACAGATTGGAACAGCAATCATAAGGGAAAATTGCTGTGCTCTGTGGCTGGAATGCTACTTAGTCTCACGCTGACCTGCGAGAAGCTTTGGGGGATAAGGCACTGTCCTATTGCAAAAATCCTAACGGCATATTGGCAACATGTGGCACATGCGAATGGCAATGTTCATGGCATTCAACGCCTTCCCCATCAATGGCAATGCTGTATGGATACCCTGGGGGACTATTCTGAAGGACAGCTGGTGCATTGAAACGCTGCCATGGATGTTAATTGATTGATGTTTGTTCCATTTGTACTCGTCCATAATAAATTTAGACAGATTTTTATTGCATCTTTTTCATTTCAACCTGTGCCATTAGTTCCTGTCCTCTATCCCTATTTTCTGTTGGCACTGACATGGACAAAGTTGTCGTTTATGGTGCAATGCACAGCATGGATTTCCCCTGTTGCATTATTGAATGTGATCCCATAGTTACCAGGACTTACAGAATGGCCCTTGTATTTTTACAATGGTTTGACATAGCTGGTTAAAATTTTGTGTGCACTATATGTGTTACGTTCTGAGTATATGTTAAAAAATCAGAATAATCAGAAGAAAAATGTGTATTTTCACATGTGCATTGTTGTTATACAGTGCAGAAGTGAAAACGGTATGAATGTATACTTTCCCTGTTAGCAATAAGAAGACCTGAAATAAGAGTTGCCAACTTGCCTTTTATCTAGAAATGTTCCGTTTTTTCTTGCTTTCACGTGTGAGGTGTTGCAATCATTATGCTACATCAAATGTTCCATCCAAAGGCCACTAGAATTTGGACTGCTACTAAAACGGTTATAAAATATCTGATACTGTCTCACATTCTTATAACTTCAGTTACAATTATAAGTACATAGCTTATCATAAGAGATATTGGAAATGTCCTCTAGCCACACATTTCAGTATCTGAAACCGAGTGAATTTTTTGCTTGGTTCTCTCTTTTAGTTCTTCTGGTGTATGGGATTTGTTGCATACACATTTTGCATAGTGAATTTCTGTAATTGGATTTTGTGAAATAATGGAATAATTGACCTATGCATAATATTCTTCTCTGACAAAGCATGACTCCATTTATATGGCTATGTTTTATTGTAAAAAGAAAAAAGATTGAATTACTAAGAAGCTCCATCTACAGGCATGTACTCTCATAGGGTGATGAACCGATGCTACTACACCAAGCAGACACTAGATGGTAGTTGTGAAGAGAGTGTATAGTGAAAGAACAGCATTTCTTTGTTGTTAAGTAGAGAAAGCTGTGGAAGGCGACTATCATGGACAAAGATGGACTGCATGGTTTTTGTGAAAGGAAGGGGTCAAAAAAGGTATGGAAAAGGTGTGAACACATTGTATTCCTGAGGATTTGACACAGGCCTAGAAGGAGAGCAGAGTTGTCGACTATTGGAAATGGAGAATGAAGATCCAGAAACTGGTGATGAATCACTATCATACACCCGAAAAGAAAGTCTTTGTTCATAATGTGAAGAGCACGCTGCAAGGTAAAATTTGGGCAACAATAAGGAATTATAGCAGCTGTCCATGAATGGGAGCATAGTACCTCCAAACAATGGTTCCGTGATACAATAATGAAGTTCCCAGGAAGTTGGCTGCAGTGTATTGACGTAGGTGGGGAGTATATTGAGATATCCCATGTACATTAAATCATTTATATTTGCAAATAAGATATAAAAAATTATTATTGTAAATAATTTCTGAATGCTGTTCATACACAAGATTTACTTACATGATGCGACAATTGGTATGCAGTGAATGTATGCAGAAATAGAACATGTAATTTTTGAAAAAAAAAAGCAATAAATGCAGAGGTTTTCAGGGATGATTTACACCATTTTTGAACGCCTGATCAAAGTTGAATGTCAGTTCAGATTTTTGTGACAAGATTTTGCTGCCACCATATACCGATCATGAGTCATTAAATTTCATTCAGAAAATTTTTGAAGATAGAGAATTAGTAAAAGATTATGCACCTCATGATCCCCTGATTTAACTGCACTATTTGGCAAAGCCATGAGGCATATTGGAAAGAATGTGAAAATGCCCAGCGAGCTTATCACACATACATGGCAAGACAGTGTGTCTACACTCTGTTCAGTTGTAATCGTGTCTTCAGGACAACAACGTGTCATATATCAGCAGGCATGAGAGATCATTCATTTGCATTGCATTGACTGTACGCCAAGTTAGTATTTCGCTGATCTAGTAAACAAAATAAGAAGTGATCGGACCGCTCGACAACCAAGTTCAGTACACCTCATCGCTTTGCCAAATAGTAAGTGATTTTTATCTATGAAATGAAAATAGAAAGTGGAAATAGCCTAAAACATCCTGTGAAGGGCAAAGGCCTCCTATTAAAAGGGAAAGCTCATTTGTACTAACGTAGTTAGCTACTCCACATGCTTATTGCCCACTATTTAGTCTCTACACAGATGTGTCTCTAAGGATTTCCAGTTGCTTCTTCCTCTCGCCACTCGTGACCACTGCTGTCCTGTGTGCTCCTTGTCCATCTGCATATCAGTCTTTCTTATAGTTGTTTTCCTATACAGGGATTCTACATAGAAGTCTTGTATGTCCACCTGTTGTCTTGTGGCCTCCCCATTCCCATTTTAATCTTTTGGCTAAGTGTGTCAGGTCTTTTGTCTGTGAAAACTGATTTAATCTCACAATAGAGATTCTGCCTTTCAGAGCTAACCCCAAGGGTTTGTGTTGCATCTTCTGTTGGCATATTTGGACTTTGTTTTGTTGTTAGTGACCATGTGTGACAACCATAGAATAATGCAGGGTAGAAACAGATTTCCAATACATGGAATTTATTTTCTCAGCTTAGTGTGTTGTCTAAGAGTATGAACTTAACACCCCAGAATTCCTTCTAGGCTAGAGAGATTCTCCTTTGTATTGAAAGCATAGGTATTAGTTACCCCAGGTATGTATACTGGTTTAGGTATGTGAGGGCTATTCCATCAATTAATATTGCTGTTGCTGGTCTGTTAGGCATGATCTGCATGTTAGTTTGTTTAATGAGAGACCTGCAGATATGCTATGTTCATGTACTTCTTTCTTGTTTCTGGTATGCACCGTGTCTTGTTGGCTTATTTAAGAAATTAAAAATTATGCCAATGTTTTGCCGCAAAGCTATGTTCGACTTCTGTGACAGTTTCTCTCATCGAATAGTGAGGGAGAGCATAGAAATGTTTAAAGAAAAGAGCAATCTGAACTGTGACACAGGCAAACCACTCAACACGATATGGAAGACTAATAGCAGGACTACTTCTTATTGGAAGAGAAGGAACCAATAGAATTACAAGTGGGACGGGACAGAGAGGTCAATCAGAGTAGGCAATGAGTAATTGGTTGGAGCTTTTGCAGTTGCCCATTGAAGAAGTCGAACATAATTTTGCGGCAGAGCATCAGCATAATTTTTAATTTCTTAAATAAGCCAACAACACGCGGCCCATACTGGAAACCAAAAAAAAGAAGTAATGGATTGTATCTATCCCTTGAGCTGTTAGTGCTTGTATTATACTTGGGTGTCAAACACCTTACTATAGCCCACAAAGGCTAGTTTTTATATATAGGGGAACTTAAAATAAGGTGTAAACAGGAAACCCCATATATTGAAAGACTAAAAGCATCAGTTGAGAAATTCACTCAGTTGGATATTGAACTCTAGATGGAAATTTCCTAAAAAGAATAGCGAAAGAGAGTTCCAACAACGCTTATAAGATATGTGCTGATTATTATTAATTGTAACTGTAAATATAAGAACGTAAGGTGGTTATTATAACTGTTTCAGTAGGAGTCTGAGCTGCAGTGGCCACAATATGAAGGAGAAGAAATGTGCACCATTGTGCAATAAAGATGTATAGAAATATGGTTTTAACAATAATGTTGTTTCAAAATAATATTCCAGTGAAATACATTTTTTCATTGATCTAATTTTACTATTCATCTTCATGAATTGCACATTCATTGCCATTTTTGTCACTTTCAATTTTATTTAACAGTATATGGGAACACAACGCTAATATATCTGAACACCTGAAACTAATGCATTTTGAATTACAGTAGACTTACAGTTAACCAAGGGAGTTGCTGAAAATAAACATTTGTTGGTCAGCGCAGTGTTGTAACCATGCCTCAGGAAAACTGTTGTCAAATATTGTCTTATTTTTAGAAATCCACAGAGAGAATCTAGAAGGCCTTACAACAGTACAGAGTAGCACATTTTGTAAATATTGACTGGACCTGTGTGTAACTAGTGAATAATTTCTTTGGATGTTCTCTAGAAAAAATGCTTGCTGCAAATGTACATACTGGTTTATGAATCCCTTTGTAGTGATGTATATATGTATTTTGTTATTTGAACTGCAGCAGTATAATTGTCATAATTCTTGTGAAATTTAAGGCATAATATATGAAACTTTTGTCAATATGTAAATAACATTATCCTAGTTATTATATAACTAGAGTAATGATACCAGAGTTTCACATATGGTCCTGTGCAGTTATGTTCTTATTTCTTATAATCTTAACTGATTTTTAAGTTGTACAGTATTTTGTTATTAGAAGTTAAAAAGAATAGGGTAAGCTAATGGTTGTAAAAGCAATATATTTACAAAGATACCTCCAGTGTGGCAACGTGTAGAAATTTGAATTCAGTGCATTGAAGCAGTGTGGTAACTACGGCTGAGATTTTTAAAACCAAAAGGCTTTAAAAACTTAAAAAAAAAGGTTAAATATTAACAGTATTTATTTTTCCGAAATTCATTTGCAACTATGAATGTTTTATAGGAAACGCTGGTTAATGCTAAGATAACATATACATATGTATTGCTATAAAGTTATTCGCAGAACAATGTAATATGGAGAAATGCAGCGCAGTGTTACCATTTAAAACAATAGACCAGACCTGACGAACTGTACTCACAAGGTGTGAAGACATTCCCCTATTTCTGCTCCCTTTGTGACCATGAAGGTGGAAAACTGGGGAAAACCAAGGGAAAACCAGTTTCTTGTAATGTGTGTGTAAGTTAACTACTGCAATTAAGTAGGGCAGGGATTACTCTGTTCACACCTTCGGAGTAAGGTTCATAAGGCATGCAATAAACCTTGCCGCTACTACCAAAAGCTAATGGAAAATTGATGTAGAAAAAAACATAATTGTATTTGTGAATGCTTCCAAAAAATAACCATAGGTCCAGTAATTCAGTTCCAAAAGGACTGTCTTGCAACTTTGCACTAATGTGACCATTAAAATGTTTTTATAATCAGTTCCAAAAGTAATCTCTGATTATAGAGGGTATAGTGCATTAGAGTATTAATGTTACAAGTATGTGCATCTTTTTTTTCTCATACTCTGATAGGACATGAAATCAAAATCAATTTGAATAGACAAAAGTAAACTACATCCCTGAGCTACTTTTCAACATAATTACCATGAAGATTCAAACATGAGTCTATGTATTGGCTTTCCCTTTACAAAAGCAGGTGCCTCCTATCTCATAAGTCAGGTCTGCATGATATTCTTAAACTCATTGCAGTAGAAATGCTGTGCCCTCAACCATTTTTTTGTCCATGGTAAAAGACAGAAGTCTGACACTAAATCTGCTTGCAGGAGAGGCGATGCAACTGTTGCATCCCTGACCACCTTCATCAGTAACGTGTTTGGCCAACTCTAAATTACCTGCACCACACCATCACTCATAAAATTCTCACCATACACAAAGTTCATCATGTGGTGGATTTCCACTGCCTTAAAATTTCATTATAGAATCATTGATTTCCATGTTAATTATTGTATATTCCAAAATGCCAGCAACAATATGCTGCAGTATACTCAAAGATCAGAAGGTTCGTATCATGTTCAAATGTTGCCTTCATGGTGTAACGTTGTAAATTCTGCAAACAGTCATTAGGGAGCAGCTCCAAGTGAAAAATACTTAACAAGATCATCTGACACCAACCACCTGCTCAGCTGCTGATGCTGAAAGAAATACCACAACCATACATTAGTAGATAGCATCATAAATATGTGCATTTAGGTAACTTGAGATTTGCTTCAAAGAGTAATGTTATAGTTTGGAAAGTGTACATGTTCATAAGTAAATCAAACCTTCCTCATAAAATTGAAAACAATTCTTTAAAAACTCATCAAAAATGTAATTAAAATAATAGGCTAAAACAGCATTTATAAAAACATAAAGATCTCAGCTGTAGTTATACGTTAAGCACTGCGATAGACAAGAATAAAAGAGATCTGAAATATTAACTTTGGCCTTAAAATATGGATGCCAAGATCTGAGGAATAATTAAAATCTCAGAATATATATTAAGGAAATTTGGTTAACCAATGTTAACACTTCTTTGATGGGAACGTATGTTAATTTGATTACCATCCTAGCCTGCAATAAACAAAACCAGTGTTTCATATAAGGGTTAAAAATAAGGCCTTTTGGGGTATGCAAATTATATTGGTGGAACGTTTAAGAACTTGTTGCTCAAAGAGACAAAAATGCACCAATATAAGTTCCTTTCTGGTGAGAAAAAATATGTAATCAATTATACTTTGTGATGTTAAGGATATTTGTATGTGTGAATGAAATAAAAGTGTAAATTTGCCATTATAATTAACATAGAAAATGACGTATAATAAACATTGTTTTTTCATTAGAGTTAGTTGTTTTTATAAAAAATACAAAATAACCTCAATTATCACTACATTTCTATGGGGAATTAAAAGCAATTTGAGTCCCATTCTAATACAATCTGCATTTCCATGTTGAATGCAGTCCAAAATGAGATCGATCTGGATCACAAGGCTCAAGCACAAATAATTGAAGCTTTTGTGTTGGTCACTATACTGATTGACAGTTAAGTTGGCAGGTGAGATGGGATGTGCATTGGCATTTACTGATGACGTCAATCACGTCCACCAATGGGGGTCAGTATGTTGTTGACTCTCGTACAGAGAAAGCTGTGTTCACCTATTCAACATTAAAGTGCTTTTTACTTTTTCTACTGGTAAGTGGGGGAAGTATTGTATTCTACTCAAAAATTTGATGTCGAGATTTCACCGGAAATATATCTTTTGAGACCCTCTGAATCCAAAAAAGCATTTTTAGAAGGAGGTCCATGTGTGTGTGTGTGTGTGTGTGTGTGTGTGTGTCTCTAGGCAGCATAACTCAAAAATGAAAATTTGCTTAGAAACCAAAGTTGGTATTTAAGTTTAATGTCTTTCAAGGATGCGACACAAAGATATTGAAGAAAATAGCCCCACCCTAAACTACTCTTTACATGGAAAATTTTTAGAACATTTTGATTTTTTTGAAAATGGCTGTAACGATTTTGATGAAAATGCCATATTTTTGAGATATTTTGATGAAAAATAAAATGTATATTTTTATGTATATTTTTAATTTTGTGGCTATAGCCTATGTAGCCCTGTTTACTCTGGATGACTTATGAATAACTCGTAAACCGTAAGAGGTAGACAAAGTCTTACTATACAAAAAATGTAGATCTTGCTAAAACACACAATTTATGTCTGAATACATTTTTTGTAGAGTGAACCATTTCGGAGATATTCTTTGTTATTTGTGTTAGATTCAGAAAACTTAAAATTTTTGTCTAATGCAACATCATTGTTCATTTTTTTATATGTTAACCATGCAAAGAGAATGGAATCTCAAAGCTTTAAAAGATTTGACTATCGCTCAAAGCCTACTGTATTCTAATATTCCCCTTGTACCTACAAGGAAATAAACAATAAGATAGTGTGTAAAATGTTTATCTCAACTAACACGAAGAAGATATAGGAATAAGAGTTTGTAAGAATGGTTAGTACAAGAGTAGAGAAAGTCATGTGAGTGCAACACATCAGATTTTTAATAGTGTAGTGATAGTGTGTGTGTTATAATTAATACGTAAACACATAGTAGTTAGTGAATGTGATGGAAGGAAGCAAAAAGAAGCAGTCAGTTTTACACAAACAAGTGAGGGACATAATATATAAAGTGCATTCCTTCTTTAAGAGAGAGACATCTGTCGGCAGGTCATTATGCAGCGTTGCCATGTGTGGGGTATGCACAGCTGAGGCTTGTGCTGTGGGTATCAGAACGGTGCAAAGAATTGTTCATGAGGGTAGGTTATCAGAACAAGCTTCTGGTAATCACGTATGTAATTCCCCTTAAAAATTATTGTCAGATAGTGCCATAAATTTAATTTAACCTGAAAGGGGAGTCAATAACACTAAACACTTACATTTATAACAAAGGAAGATAGTGTCATAAATGTTGTAATTTTATATGGCCCATTTTCATCAGAGAGTGTTTTGTTTTTGAATATAAAATGTTTAAATTGACAGTGCAGTGCTATTTAAAGAAAGTCTATATCAACAGAGTAATAAACAGAAAAACACAATATAATTGCACAAGGATGTAGGTATTAAAGAGTGATAGAAGATGAATATGCAACTATTTTTAAATAACGTTAGCTAAAGCAGATTATGTAACTCTCTGTGCTATTTTCTAGATGAATGAATATATTGCTACCTATGTTTTGCTATTTTATAGGAATGAATCTTAAATGTTGTCTTTTTAATTCCTTGTCTCTTAGGTTTATTTTGTTATATGATTTTCACATTCGTATCCATGTCACTGAAATGTATGTTTACTGTAAGAAATTGAAAACAAATGAGGTGTAAGGTGCGAGTAATATATGAATTTGCTTTATACTTAAGCACATTATGATTTTTATTAGGGATACACAAAATTACAGATATAATAGTGTGTTTCACTCCTTTCCTTCAATTGTTGAAGGGAAGTTTGCTCTGGCGCGACAATATGGCAACAGCTATACTAGCTCTGTCTCTGTCTTCCGCATGAGGAATTGCCAAGTTGGGTGCTGATCAGTATAGGTTTATATTAGTGAATCTGCAAAATATATGTTTCTGTGTATTTTAAGCAGGTTTTGAGATTAGTAAATGCTTTTGAGAAGAATATATTGCGAGATTATAGAAACAATAAAAGTAGCTTTGTGGTGTTTACAGCACTTTTGCTAAGAAAACAAAATGACGAGCATGCAGTGTGTTACAGGTACAGTAGATCCCACTTCTAACAGTACCAGATCCAAGGATTCAGTTCAGTCTGAATCAACATTTTTATGCAGTGTTCAATCCACAGTGATAATTTAAATTAATTTGAATTCCCCTTGTTAACATAGGTACATAGACTGTGGTTCTCAGTGTCCCATTCTACATTGGGCACGAAAGACTGCTTAATTTTGCTCACAGGCCTCTATCAAGCTTGAGGTTCTTTTACATGCCATAAATCTATGACACAGGACCACCAGATTTACTTACCTTCTGAAGGAAGCTGTGCTAAGGATTTTTACACCCATAAAAATTCATTGCCAGGTTTGAACCTGCAACCTCGGGAACCAGAGGCTAGCACAGAGGACGATCATGGAGGATGACATTCGTTGCCATGGAAACTCTTTCAAGCCTACGTATGCACCTAGCTGTCAGAATGGACTTGTTGTAATCTATCTGTACAATCACACGCCTTGGCTCTACAGTGCATAATACACAAAACAAACTCAGCGTTAAACTCCCGCCATTTTTGGTATTAAACTCGCACTCCTGCTGTCTATTGCAGCTTCTCATAAAATACATGTGAACTTCCTGTTTGAGTGTAAGCTATGTGTGTTTGCGGAGTGCAGGAAAACCAGTAGAAGGGAGGGGAGTGTTGTCTCCAGCGCTTTGCTCCAGTGGTGGTGCTGTAGCATAGAAGGTATGTTATTGAATGCATTCATTGCAAGCTCACGTATGCCACTGGTTATCAGACTAGCTTCCCTGCTGCTCTCATAGACATTTCCTGCTTATTGTAAAGATAGTTGCATTTCTTCCAGCCAGACAGAGCTTGAACTCTTGACCTTGACCTCACATCTGTCTCTCTATGTTGCAAAAAGTTAAATAGATCTTGTTTTATTCCTGAAATATATCTTTCAATGTCAGTTTTGCAGAAACATTGCAATGAAATGTTAATTTCATGTTGAATCATAAATAAACATTTCGTGAGTAAAAATCGCAATAAATTATTAATTTCATGGTAAATCATGAATGAACACTTGTTTTGCGAGCTACATTAAAATTTGCATTAAATCACGAGAGTCAATGTTGGTAATTATGCCGACAATCACAATAGAATTGACTCTGAAACCTTTTTATTGTGTATCAACAAATTTCGCATCATCATGATCCACCAAAACATTGTGTCCCTACTAATTACTTAATAATAAAGACCTGTAGAAATTGAAATTTAAATCAAATATTAATTTGATTACCATCCTAGCCTGCAATAAACAAAACCAGTGTTTCATATAAGGGTTAAAAATAAGGCCTTTTTGGGGTATGCAAATTATATTGGTGGAACGTTTATTCGGACATAAATTGTGTGTTTTAGCAAGATCTACATTTCTTATACAGTAAGATTTTGTCTATCTCTTACGGTTTACAAGTTATTCATAAGTCATCCAGAGTAAATAAGACTACATAGACTATAGCCAGAAAATTTAATACACACATTTCATTTCCCATACAAATATCTTAAACATGTGTCATTTCAGTCAAAATCATTAGAGCCATTTTCAAGAAAATCAAAATTTTTGAAAAATTTTCCTCATAAAGGGTAGTTTAGGCTGGAGCAACTTTCTTTAGAGTTTTTGTCTCACAAACTTAAATACCAACTTTGGTTTTTAACAGACTTTTCTATGCTTCCACAGTCTGACAGACACACACCGACCTTTTTCTAAAAATGCCTTTTTTTGGATAAAAGGACCTCAAAGCATATATTTCTGGTGAAATCTCGACATTGAATTTTTGGATGGAATGCAATACTTCCTCTATTTACGATGTGTAGTAGAGAAAGTAAACACTATTTATCATTACTTACTTTAAAGACACACCTTACAATACTAATGCGCACACACACACACACACACACACACACACACACACACACACACACACACACACACACACACACACACACACACACACACACACACACACACACACACACACACACACACACACACACACACACACACACACACACACACACACACACACACACACACACACACACACACACACACACACACACACACACACACACACACACACACACACACACACACACACACACACACACACACACACACACACACACACACACACACACACACACACACACACACACACACACACACACACACACACACACACACACACACACACACACACACACACACACACACACACACACACACACACACACACACACACACACACACACACACACACACACACACACACACACACACACACACACACACACACACACACACACACACACACACACACACACACACACACACACACACACACACACACACACACACACACACACACACACACACACACACACACACACACACACACACACACACACACACACACACACACACACACACACACACACACACACACACACACACACACACACACACACACACACACACACACACACACACACACACACACACACACACACACACACACACACACACACACACACACACACACACACACACACACACACACACACACACACACACACACACACACACACACACACACACACACACACACACACACACACACACACACACACACACACACACACACACACACACACACACACACACACACACACACACACACACACACACACACACACACACACACACACACACACACACACACACACACACACACACACACACACACACACACACACACACACACACACACACACACACACACACACACACACACACACACACACACACACACACACACACACACACACACACACACACACACACACACACACACACACACACACACACACACACACACACACACACACACACACACACACACACACACACACACACACACACACACACACACACACACACACACACACACACACACACACACACACACACACACACACACACACACACACACACACACACACACACACACACACACACACACACACACACACACACACACACACACACACACACACACACACACACACACACACACACACACACACACACACACACACACACACACACACACACACACACACACACACACACACACACACACACACACACACACACACACACACACACACACACACACACACACACACACACACACACACACACACACACACACACACACACACACACACACACACACACACACACACACACACACACACACACACACACACACACACACACACACACACACACACACACACACACACACACACACACACACACACACACACACACACACACACACACACACACACACACACACACACACACACACACACACACACACACACACACACACACACACACACACACACACACACACACACACACACACACACACACACACACACACACACACACACACACACACACACACACACACACACACACACACACACACACACACACACACACACACACACACACACACACACACACACACACACACACACACACACACACACACACACACACACACACACACACACACACACACACACACACACACACACACACACACACACACACACACACACACACACACACACACACACACACACACACACACACACACACACACACACACACACACACACACACACACACACACACACACACACACACACACACACACACACACACACACACACACACACACACACACACACACACACACACACACACACACACACACACACACACACACACACACACACACACACACACACACACACACACACACACACACACACACACACACACACACACACACACACACACACACACACACACACACACACACACACACACACACACACACACACACACACACACACACACACACACACACACACACACACACACACACACACACACACACACACACACACACACACACACACACACACACACACACACACACACACACACACACACACACACACACACACACACACACACACACACACACACACACACACACACACACACACACACACACACACACACACACACACACACACACACACACACACACACACACACACACACACACACACACACACACACACACACACACACACACACACACACACACACACACACACACACACACACACACACACACACACACACACACACACACACACACACACACACACACACACACACACACACACACACACACACACACACACACACACACACACACACACACACACACACACACACACACACACACACACACACACACACACACACACACACACACACACACACACACACACACACACACACACACACACACACACACACACACACACACACACACACACACACACACACACACACACACACACACACACACACACACACACACACACACACACACACACACACACACACACACACACACACACACACACACACACACACACACACACACACACACACACACACACACACACACACACACACACACACACACACACACACACACACACACACACACACACACACACACACACACACACACACACACACACACACACACACACACACACACACACACACACACACACACACACACACACACACACACACACACACACACACACACACACACACACACACACACACACACACACACACACACACACACACACACACACACACACACACACACACACACACACACACACACACACACACACACACACACACACACACACCATATGTGCATACACACCATATGTGCATACACACACACAGATAATAAAAAGCACTTTATATTTGGAAAATATTTAGTTCAATTAAAAATGCACTTTGATTCAACTAAAATGCTCTGTTCTTTATTTAAAATGTAACATTTGAGATAACAGTTTGTATAATACATCTTGTATCACAGCACATTTGAAATTATAACATGGAATTGTAAAAGAAATGTCACAGTTTAATATTGAGGTTCAACATATTGAAATTTACATTAACATAAAAATATATTTTCAGTTAGGTAAATACATATATATGTGCTTTTGTTTTCCCTGTTAATGTTACATAGTTTTTGCAGAAATACTTTTCATTAGTGAAGAATTTCTTTAAAAATAATGTTAACACTTCATATTTGATAGAAAATAATACAATTATATTTTACTCACTACTTTGCTTAAAATTAGTCATTAAAATGAAATACAAGAAGGAAGAATGTTAGTTATAGTGCATTAAAATGTTAGTAAAGCATAAAGCAGTAAGAAATGACAATACGTACTTCTTTATTTATCTTTTGATCCCTTATGAATCGGAAAGCTAAAGTGAAGATTTTTACTAATAGTGCTCATAATACCAATCATCTGTTTTATTCCCCTTTTATTTTAAAGTTGAAATTCTTTGGTGTTACATATCAGAATTCTTTGTTACACGCCTACTTCCAGTTTTTGTGCTTGGAGATGCAGAAATGTGTAGAACATGAAGGATGCTGCACTCATAAGCAGAGTGATAGTTTAGTTCATATATTGGCAAAGTAGAAAACATCGCCTGAAGTGTAAACAAGTGAAGGGCAAATGGATTGACTGCATTGGTGCTGTGAGGCTAATTTGTGAGATGACAAAGAGGAAAGAAGAGAAAAGATGAAAAATAAAATATTTGCAGCTGGGAGATATCAAGATCACAAACCTTGATATAAAAAAGATTGACGGTGGTTGACTCAAGATTTGCCTGCTAGAGAGCTTTTTCGCTTTGCCGAGGGGAGAGCGAGATATGGTAGAGTTAGTTGGATGTGGTTCTCGAGCAGTCTCTTGACGCTTGCTCAAGTAGTTTGGAGCTCTGTCTCTCTCTTTCGCCACAAGCACACCGCAGTAAGTATGAGGGTTGATTTCGAATCAGGAATCTGTAAGATTGCCAGTTAATGGGTCGTGATTCGTTCAGGCATTGTCGTTTAAGTCAAGATTTCTTTTGCGAGTGGTTTTGCAGGCTTAATTAGTCACGTATGTGAAGAACTCAGGTTTCAAATAGGTAAACAGGGGTGGTCTAGTTCTCAGGTCAAACAGGGCGAGTGTTACTAGATCCTATAATCATGTATTCAGCTGAAATTTAAATGTATACTTTGTTAGCCAAGATTATTTATATATTTAGATTTATGTAACCATTATCACCCTTTAAACCATGGAGATGATGTATAGTAATTTTATCAAGGATGATTATATTTTAAATTGAGTGATTAAAATTTGGTTACCCAAACTTCTCATTTTCTTTGTACGAAAGGGGGGGTACTCCTTTGTCGGAATTGGTCCTGCCATTTCCCTCGATAATTAAGATCCGTTTCCTTTATCCTATGAATGAATTTGACTGCACCTCAATCCCATGATGCAACAGGGCAGTTCAACAGAACATTCTATTTCATAAAACCTATACAAACTATTCCACAAAAGTGTATCTTTTTATACCGGGTGGAAGGGAAGCCATTACATTAATTTAAACCAGTGATAGATCTCGGTATTTGGAACACATTTTGTATCTTGTGTTTTTGTTTCTGACCATTTCTTATGGAGATATTTTAGTTTTGTCAAAAACAAGCTGGCAACACTACAATTGTGCGGGTGTCACTTTTACTAGGTCAGTACATATATAAATACTGCAGCGTGCGGTCTCATCCACATAAACAAATACCACGTGTCTTTCCATGTTTACTGTGCAAGTGTAGTCTAATCAGAATCATTAGCTCCCAAAACATTTTACCACCCTGCAAGCAACTGACCTGTTTACATCTAGAAGCTGGTTCAGTTCCCTGACCAACCTCATTGCAACATTGCAGAATTACTTCAATCTGAAAAAACTGCTCAGAATATTCCTTTAATTCTTTTAAGTGATTAATTATTTCAAAACCCTGTGTGATGTCCCATAAATACTACTGAAGCTATGTCAGAAATAAGTTACTCTACACGTCTTACAAGTAACAAACTGTTATCTTCGTACATTCTTGTGGGCTATAGCCAGAAAATTCAAGATATACTTACATTTCATTTGTCATAAAAATATCTTAAACATATGGAATTTTAATCAAAATCGTTAGGGCCATTTTCAAGAAAATCAAATTTTTAAAAAAATTTTCCATGTAAACAGTAGTTTAGGGTGGAGCAATTTTCTTCAAAATCTTTGTGCCGCATCCTTGAAAGACATTAAACTTAAATAACAACTTTGGTTTTTAACCGACATTTCTTTTTTGAGTTATGCTGTCCACAGATTGACAGACACACAGACACACACTGACCTTTTACTAAAAATCCTTTCTTTGGATTCAGGGGGCTTCAAAACATATATTTCTGGTGAAAACTCGACATCAAATTTTTGGGTGGAATACAATACTTCCTCTACTTTACTATACGTAGTAGAGAAAGTAAAAATAGATGAACAAAAGAGAGGAGAGAAAAAGATGACTAGCATTATGTAGCAATATGAAATACAAATGTTAGTAAATAAAATTAAAAAGTGTTAGTGCATAAAATGAGAACTGTAAGCAACAGAAACTGCTATCTAGAGGAGAATCTAACCTTATCTATTCACTGCACATTCCCTTACATCAGGAATTTTCACTTTGGTGAGTGTTTTCTTCATTTTAGAAGAAAATTTTTCCTCATAGTGAAATCCATTGAGGAAAAGAGTTTGTGACTACATCATTTGGTAACTTTAAACCACCAGCAACAAAGATAAACTTTGTTCAAATGCATAACAACATCTGGTATAACTTCTATAAAAAATATATATCTCCTTATATTCTATATAACCTCTAGAATATCCAGCAAAATATGTACACAGCAAAAAAACAAAACATACACTCAAAAGCTTTAACAAAATGTCTTGATGAGCAAGATGTGCTACTTATCTGGCATTCCCAATACCAACAAATTAAGCTAAAAAAGCTACAAACTGTGCTTTAACAGCTAGTAAGCAACACTAGGAACAATTGGGATATGAGGCAGATAAAAAGCAATTTGTTCATTGCATTAATGATTCATGGAATATATATTGACTTCTTGTCCTGCTTACTATCATCAATAGAACTCCCGGCGTTAATAAGACACTACAGAACTATGGGCATTTGCTCTGATGAACCATGCTCTATTTCAGCATATACTAGGTGTGTCAAAACAATATACAGAAAATTGTAGAAGGAAAGCAGCATCAAAATAAATATTTTGAGGATACAAACCAGAAACTTTTTTACTGAGATAAATGTGATAGCTTTAAACAAAGAATGCCTGATTGTAAAGCCTGTTTGTGGCATGTCAGATATAACAATACCCACTTTGGTGCAGTACTAGTCACTGTCAGTAGGCGTGTGTGTGATGTAAAGCTTATAGCATCTTGTTCCGTAGAATATACACATATAAGAGTTAGTTTCTCATTGTGTAAAGTGAAAGCAAGCTACTGCAATTATTATTTATTTATGCCAACGAACTTGCTCTTGATGTTTTCAAACACACAAACCATGTGCAGACAATGTTTGAGAGGTAGAACTGGAACTTAATAATTCAATGCCACAGCTGGGATTTCAACCACAGGCCCTCCGTGAACTGGTTTGTGAATTCATTGTCATTCTGGCAGGTTGTCACAGTAACTTAATGGTTAGAGCACCTGCCTAGTAAGTGGAGGGTCTGTGGTTCAAATCCCAGCTGTGGCATTGAATTTTTAAGTTCCAGTTCTACCTCTCAAGCTACTGCAATTCACCAAAAGGCAACTGTGAGATATTTCCCACATTATAGCGCTCTCTGGTTACTTTTGTTGATATTGTTCAGCTGACATTTATACCAACAACTGCCCTATAACTGCTCCATATGTGTGTTTATTTGGAATAATTTAAGTGCTTGCATAAATGTTCTATGCTTTTAAATGACTGTTTTTACAACACAATTTTCCATTAAATACTTAGCACTGGAAGTAATTTAATCAATTTGTGTTGTTTCAAATCAAGATATGCAGAGAGCCACAAAGGAAAGAGTACAATACAATCAAACAGCAAAGCTGTGCTTCGATGAAGAATGTCACAGAGAAAGGAAGCAATAAATATGCTGCATAAAGTGCTTGAGAGGCCAACGAAAGACACGGTAAAACAATATGCTGAAAGAAGGAGGACTTATAAAGAATTACTACAAGGGAAACAAGGAAAGCAACAATTAGAAGAAGCAGAAAACAACCCATACCACATCTTAAAAACAAAGAACCTCGAGTTCCTAAGAGAAATACTCATGGAAGCATGGACCAATCATTTCAAGCAGATACTGGGAGGGAAAGACCCAAGACCTGCAAGCGACAGCAACAAATAGAAAGCAGAATGGGAGGAGAGTTTTGCAAAAGAAGAGGCAGAAGGAATAATTAATAACCTAAAGAAGAAAAATGCATGCGACTCAGATGAAATATACAACAAGCAGCTAAGAAGTGCATTGATCATGATGCTGGAAGTGTGGACGGAGCTGTTTAACGAGTGCATGTCGGAAGGAACGATGCCAGACAGATAGAGATGCACAAGGATCAAAATGCTATACAAAGGGAAGGGAGATGCAGGCGACATAAATGCCTACAGGGGTATAGCAATGGAATACACTCTATACAAAGTAATGATGTCGCTGGCCACAAGAAGAATGACAGGGAGTGGACCACCTTTTCCCTGAAGAACAATTCAGTTTTTGCAAACAAAGCTCCACATTATAAGCCATCAAATGCCTACAAAGAGACATTAAAGAAACAGCAAGTAGACCTGGAGAGAAACTATATGCAGTATTCTTGGACTTCACAAGGCATATGATATGATTAATAGGAGTAAACTACTAGAAAAATAGCAAAGGCGTTTGGAGAGAACATTCTGGCAAACATAACAATATCAGAATCAATAACACAAAGCAGAGGAGTGTTGCAAGGGGACCCAATGAGCCCACACCTTTACAATGTGGCGACAATGGATATGATCAAGGTAACAGAGACAGAGGGAGTGAAAACATATCTATGCAGATGATATGGTGATGGTATCAAGATCAATAGACAACCTACAAACGACAATAAACAGACTAGCAGAATGGGCAGAAAACAACAAACTAATACTCAACAGAGAAAAACTTTCACGATGACTTTCAAGAGAGGAGGAAGACATGCAGTAGGAGACACCATAAAGCTACAAGGCGAACCTTTGAAAAGGTAAACAACTTTAAATACCTGCTTATAAAGCTACAGACACAAGGAACCACATTTACAGAGTGTATAAAGGACAAAGTAGGTCAGCAGTGAAAGTCATGTATGACATCAAACACCTGAACAAAATATCTCTAAAGATGGTGATGGATTTGTTCAAAGCAAAAATAATGCCAGTAATAACCTAGAGACTGCAACTAACATGGGAGCACCTGACGAAAAGAAATTTAGAGAACATGGAGAAAGTGAAGGCAACATTCATGAAAAAGATTCTGTCTATTGAAGTACTCACCATCCAGATTGACATATCAAATGTGCACAGACAATGTGGATAGAAGAACTCCAACTACAAATACTGTTACTGGCAACAGAGGCGTACAAGCAAACAGTGAAGGAACACTGAAGGAAAAAAGCTGAAATTTGGAAAGATTTCTACATCACAGATGCAATTGACCAAGGAAGACTGGAAGGACTCAGGCCAAACTATGAACTTGTAACAAGATTTGCAGCACAAGGTTTCCACCACTTGATATATAAGGAAAAAAGATGCCATGAGCCAGGCGAAGAATGCATGTGCATGTCATGTGGGAAACAAGGCACAAGACACCATGTGGAAGTGTGTGAAAAGAGAACTATCTGTGGGGACAAAGCAAAAGTGAAGTGAAATACGATAGATGGAACAAATATAGATGACAAGCAGCACACAATATGTATCAACGCACATTGTGCGACTTCCTAATATTAAATTAGAACAAAACTCAATTTACTGACTGACTAGTGATCCCCTTTGTAAGATTGACAGTACTTTAGTGTAAAGTTGGCCATTTTGAATTCTTGGGAACTACCATTAAATTGTTTCCCCATTATCAGTACCCGTTAATTACACTTGTTGTGTGAATTGCATTTCACTTTGACATTTCATAAAGTCAGATTGCAATTCTGTTCATGCAATGCTCCTCTTATTTTAGTACATCTATGACTGTTCCTAACCTCAAAATGCTTAAATTGGTACTGTCTTTCTGTTCTATAATTTTCTGCAAGCTATATAATGCTTTAGTTAGACATCAGATTTTAAGGTGAATGTTTACTTACTTTTATTGGGGGAGGGGGGGGCAACAAAACACCTGCAGATGTTTACAAATTATGAAAAATCAAGCCCATTGAATGATCTGATTAATGCTTTTTTTAATTCTTTTTACCTTTCTAACTGCCTGAAAGAATTACCTTTTAAAAATTATTATCATGGACTTTCAAATTTGCATCAAATACAGAGACTGTGGAGTGCAGATTTGAATCCACTGTAGAAAATGTCTGGAGTTAATTAGATCCAAAATTCAAATTATGACGAAGTATACATCATAAAAACAAAAAGAAATATTCACAGCTTATGCAAAGAACACAAATTAAATGCTAAATGCAACCAAAAAGAAAAAAAATAATAAAAAGAAAGAATCGATAGTTCCATTCCATTTTTGGACTAAAAACCATGAAATGGAAACTGAAATAAGTTAACGAGATTGGTCCAAAACTCCAAGGAACCTGATATATGGGAAAAGATATACATTTTTCTACAGTGTCCATTACATTTACATTACACTAGTGATTCTTCTATCCATTTTATGCTACAATTTAGTTTTAATTAATGACTTAAAATTAAATAAGAAGTGCTAAGTTACAACATACAGAAACAGTATTGAAATGTTTATACATGGTAGCAAACTTTTGTGATGGAGATAAAGAAAGAAACAAAATTGCAAACATTCAAGCATATCCCTTAATCGATGCACGCACATGTTGGAAAAATTTTTAGTCATTTTTCCTATAGTAAGTTATTATTTCTCTCTCTTATGGTTTGGCAGTTCATTCAGAATAAAAATGATTATACGGAATATACATTTTATTAGTGTTGCAAATACCTTAAATACGTGATATCTTATCAAAATAATTAGAACCATTTTTAGTAGTAAATAAAAACTAATGAATAATTCCCAAGTAAAGGATAGCTTGGGTTTGGATATTTTTAAGGTTTTCATTTCACATCTTGGAAGATGCTGAGCTTAAATAATGACCTTTGTTATTGATTTGTGCTGTTCATAGTCATAAGGATTAATTATTTTCTGAAAGTGCATTTTTTTGGTTTAGGGAATCTCAAAAGATGCACATTTGAGTATATGGAATCATGCTGATATAACTGCAGAGATTGATGTTGGTAAGGAAACACTAAACTTGTCTCTGTCAAGCCCAGTTACCACCTCTTATCGCAATTTATTCCCCTATTTTCCTTCACTCCTGAGTCTGAAACCAATCTGTGGTTAATATTTGAGTGCCAGACTTTTGACATTGAATTGATACAAGAAAAATGTATTGGGGTTGGAGTGGACTGTCATTGAGAATCATGTCTTCCAACCACTCAGGTGAAATATTGCCATACTCCTCCCCTTTTGCCACTCACTTAGGCCTAACCTTTGTTCATAGGCTAATGCATAGACCTGAGTTCAAACCAGTAAGGGATTGGCTCACCCCGGACTGATGGTAAGGAATTTCTGCCAATGTTAAATAAAGAAAAACAATATAGGAAACCAGAAGTAAGAGCAGATTTCCATGCACTCAGGTGTACTTTTGTACTTATCATTGGATTTGGATAAGCTAGAAGCAGACAATTCCCTTTTCATGTTCATTCAAAACCATCAGATGCTTCACCAATTTCAGATTCAATGGAAATAATCTTAGAAGCACCCTAACAGTCAACCTGCACTCCTAAAACATTTTCTGTGCAATTAATAAATGAAACAACTAATGCTGAAGTTGACCTCACATAGATGCATGATAACTAATGAGATTTGCTTCATTGCACATGATTCCATTATGGTTTTATTCATTTACTAGCTAGCATTGCCATGTTAGCATTTGGAACCTGAAATGACAAATTAATGTCATAAATCCCCATAATCTTTACAATATTATTGTACAGTTATCAAGAAGATTTGTGTTCAGTCTTCCCCTTTACACCTTATAACTGTAGTTTCATAAAGTTATTGCAATAAAATCAGTTCTTTGTGCTAACCTATGCTAAGCTTTTGCAGGTCTATATGTATTTAAAGTATTACTATATAATTCCTTTTTATAGTCCTTGCACAGTAAGTTTTTTCAGTCCACTTGCAGCTGACGAAAACTTCCAGCGACACCTGCCAGTTCATCCTCCATATCAGCAGCATACTTTCCCTTGGGATTTACTTCAATGTTCATCTCATCCAATGCTTTGATTGCTGCACTTCTTTCTATCAGTCGTTTTTTGAACTGTGCTGTAAAATTGTAAATCATTTTTGTTGAAGAAAGCATGCTCAAATTATAGAAATTAAAGTTTTCTTAGCCAATACAGATTCTATGAATATTAATGAGTAATAGTGTCATACCTCTGAAGAGAAAGGACAGATATTGATGAAATGTTGTCCTTTTACTTTCTCTACCATATACTTAAGAGTAAATAGAGAAGCATGTACTCCACCCAAAAATTGGATACTGAGATTTCTCAGGAAATACATACTTTAAGACTCCCTGGAGCCATAAAATAAGATGTTTAGAAAAAGGTACCAAAGATACCATGGAAAAATTCAATGTCACAGCCGGTGTTAGAACTACAGATTCTGCATTTCATATGCAGCTGCTCTGACTACTGAGCTACCATGGCAACTTGCCAGTATGCTATTGAATTCTCCAACCAATTCGTTCAAATCCCGGCTGTGGCATTGAATTTTTAACTTCCAATTCTACCTCTCAACAGTGCACACGCACGGCTTGTGTGTTTAAAAACACCAGCAGTAAGCTTCTTGGCATAAATAAATAATAACTATCAAGTTCAATTTACAATTATAGAAGTCAGGTATTTCAAAGTGGTCAAATTGATCAGGTAATTGCAAATGATGACTTTGATAATCAAAAAGTATGTTAAATTCCTAAAAAAGAATTCAGTTGGGTATTGTGTGAAAAAATCCCAAGCAAGAAGTACAATCTCCTTACAATCAGACCAATCGATGATTGCACAGCTGCCCTTAACCACTGAGTTACCATGGCAACATGCTGGTAGGATATTAAATTTCCCAACTGATTTGTATTTTCTGTTAGACCCCAAAGGAAACTCATATTCAACACACGCACTCCAATGGTAATTTACAATTGTAAGTACTCAAGTTCCTAGATGAAGGGATTTTATTATAGTTTCCATATCCAAGTATAAGGTTAATCAATAATAATTAATTCTTCTAAGAGACAAACTGTGAGTAGGTAAACTTTGAAAGGTAGGGTTAGAACTGAAAAGTTTAATGCCATAATCAGAATTTGAACCATGCATCCATTTTTCATCATCACATTAACACTAAAAAGGATGATTGATGAGCCAAATGGTTAACCAAGGAACAAATAATCAAGGTTTAACTGTAGTATTAACACCAACTATAATAATCTTCTACTTTGTATGGAATGATAAACAGTTTCTGGATTTGGGTTTTAATGTTTCAGTGAAATAACTTACCAATCATGTCAGCCATGGGAACCTCTCCACCATATTCCTTGGGAAGAATTTTTGGATTCACAGCTTCTCTCAGATCATCAATACTGCTATGTAGCTGTAACATAGGGATACGCATTTGGTTAAGCTGCTTATTTTTACTTTCTCTACTACTTATAGTAACTAGAGGAAGTATTGTATTCCACCTTAAAAAAAAGTATTTTACAGAAGTCTGTATGTGCATGTGTGTATGTCTGTCCGGACAGCATTATTCAAATACAAAGAGTCACTTGGATATCAACTTGGTATTTTAGTTCAGTTTATATTCCAAGGATACTCTCCCGGTCTGGTCGGTGAGACCCGTAAACCAACGACAGGTGTGGTCCTCCAGACATTCTGGGGGTTGTGAGAGAGCGATGTGACCGCCAAAACATAAAAATATGGTGCTCTCTAAAAAACGGTTACATTTATTGCTAAGTCTCTTCAATATTTATTGAAAAATATTGGAGAGCAGGAGGATTAATGACTTCATTGTCAGAAATCCAGCATTAGCTAACAACAACATATTCCAAGGATGCAACTTAAAGATTTTCAAAAAAATAACCCATTTTAAACTACACTTTACATGCAACATTTGTAAGAAATTTTGTTTTTTTCAAAAGTGCCTCTAATGATTTTGATTAAGTTGCTATACCTTGAAGATTTTTCATTGTAAATGAAATGTATATCCTGAATTTCTGGAAATAGCCTCTCAATTCCTCTTCATTTTGAGACTTTTGCATAACTAGTAAACCATAAGAGGTACACACAATCTTGCTATTAAAATAATGTAGTTCTTGTTAATGCACACAATTATTTATATCAAATATTTGTTTTTGTGGAGTTAACCATTTTCGAGATATTCCTCATTAGTGTTTTGAATTTTCCAGTACTTATACTTTTCATAAATGGAAAGGGTTTTTACATTTTTTTTCTCCTGGTCATGCAAATAGAACTTATTGGCTGACTGATGTTGAAGAGAAGCTTTTCTGAAACTAGTCCTGAAGGATTTTCAAGCAAAGTGTTTTATAATGTTTACAAATATAAGTTTTATAGATTTTCATGACATGCAACATATAATTTTTATCATAACTTATGTATTTTAGAATGATCCTTATATGTTATAACTGAACAATGCAGGAAAATGCTTCTTACCCGAATACGTGCTTTAAGTTTTTCATTCAGGAGTCCAATGAAGAATTCAAACACCTTGTTTCCATAATGTGGCACATTGAAAAAGTGAGTAGCTTTATGTCTCATTGGTGTAGAGTTCTGAAACATAACAATATTAAAATAATCATCAGTTTGAAACAGTTATTTATTATATTCAGATACAAACTGCAAAAGAAATGGTGCACTTCTATGAGATAATTAATCTCACTGTTTTCAGACTCCCATATATCCTCAAGTGAAGTATATATTTTTCAGAAAATCAGGTTGTTCAAACAAGAAAGAGGTTTGTTGGTATGTATTCAAGGGTAGTCTCGGCTGGTGGCTACAGTTTGTGTAACTCTTAAACATTTCAACGTTTTTTGTGGTCCCTTTTTCCTAAAATGGGAAGCACCATGGCCAAGTGGCTAGACCTCTTGCCCTTCACCACAGCAGGTTGTATGTGGGATTTGTGGTGGTAAAAGCAACATCTAGATGGATTTTATCCATGTTCTATGGTTTCCCCCACCATTCATTCCACCTACCACTCTATCATCACCTTTCCCTTTATCTATTTTGCCTTTGCTTCATATTGTGGCAGTGGCTGCACATCAAAGGAGGCTCAAGGTCAGCTGCCTCAAGCCACTATGCAACATGTGACTTTTATTTTACTTTTTTAAAGATGTCATATCGGATGTTGAATGAATGAATGAAATGGTGAAATGATGCTCAAATGAGCCCAAGCTCCATAGAGCTTTAAGTTACATGACATTTGTCTTCTCGGCATAAAAAGGTAACTTGACTTGTCATTTGCCACAATATCTTTCCTTCACCCTCATACCATTCGAACTGATCACACATCCTGGCTACTCTCTCTGATCCAAAGTTGGTCTGTTCCTCGACAGACATCTGACTACTGGGGCCCACATGTAATTCCTGGAGGGTTTAAGTCCTCTGTACAAAGAGGCAAACTGAGAAAGAAGTAGTTAAAATGAATATAGCAAAAGTTTTGTCCTGCTCTAAGAACACTGTGGACACCAAACACACTTACAACTGATTGCTCGAGTGCTGAAGTTCAGTTATATTAAATGGGGGATTGTAATTTAAAATATACACCAAAAACTTTTTTCTGGGAGGTGCACTTAACCTCATTAGGTCCCTGAGGGACCAACTGAGGAGCTACTGGTCGAGAAGACTGCATAACCAGCCGGGACGGACTGAGGCACTGACCACGTGCCACCTCCAGTACTACACCCCGCTCATGACACCTGTGGTGGGCAAGATGAGGTACACAACGGCTGGGCAATAAGCCCTGTCCTGAAAAGGGCTGTTGCGCTAGGGGTGATTATACTTTCATACTCTAAATTGATTTTAAAGCCACAAATGGCAGCTTAATTGGTCCTGTACCATTTAGATAAAGCATTGCATTGAACTTCAAGTTCCATTTTTCACAATTCCTTCTTTTTTTATCATTTTTCACTGTTCAAAGTTCTCCTTGAACCACAGTTTATAACTTATTAGCTTAAAATGTTCAAGAATTATGGGTTTAAAAATTGTGTGACAGTTAAAAATATGAATTAGTTCAGCTGAAATAAGTTTTTGCATCACCCAAATTGAAAAGTTGAAAAATTCAATATCACATAGTATATCAGACATGTTGTTACAAAGCTTTCTGGGTGCTGAGTGACCTACAAAATTAAAAATGTACCTGTATACAGCGCAGCATTTTGCGGATATCACTAAGAGACCAGAGACTGATGTGACTCATGGTGAGTCCTGACTCATCGTTGATGTGAGAATATCCTCGTATTTGGTTTTCTTCATCATCCATGAGACACTCCACTACCAGACTGTGACATCTTGCCATGTGTGCTGAAGTATATTTGTATGGATCAAAACGTCCTGAAAGCAAATGTGAGTCATTAAACATATCTCTATACTTAATGTATAGGTGTCTCTAGTGTTGAAGTAAAGGGTTTTCAACTCAAGCCATTCATAATCTTCTTTAGTGTTTAACCATCCCATATGACTACAGATTGCCACATAACGATGCTGGGTTTGAAAACAATATTAATGAAAAAATGGAATGATTATTCATAATGTAAACATTTCTAACAACATTCATATTATAGGACATTAATCAATTTTTACTTTCTCTACTGGCAAGTAAAGGAAGTATTGTATTCCACCCAAAAATTTGATGTCAAGATTTCACAGGAAATATATATTTTGAGACCCCTGAATCCAAAAAAGGTATTTTTAGAAAAAGGTCATGTGTGTGTGTGTGTGTGTGTGTGTGTGTGTGTGTGTGTGTGTGTGTGTGTGTGTGTGTGTGTGTGTGTGTGTGTGTGTGTGTGTGTGTGTGTCTGTCTGTCTGTCTGTCTGTCTGTCTGTCTGTGTGTTTGTGTGTTTGTCTATCTGTGTGTTTGTTTGTGTGTCTGTCTGTGGACAGCATACTCAAAAATGAAAAGTCGGTTAAAAACCAAAGTTGGTATTTAAGATTAATGTTTTTCAAGGATGCGACATGAAGATTTTGAAGAAAATAGCCCCACCCTAAACTACCCTTTGCAGGGAAAATTTTGATTTTCTTGAAAATAGCTCTAATTATTTTGATTAAAATGTTATGTTTAAGATATTTGTATGACAAATGAAATGTATATTTTAAATTTTCTGGCTATAGTCTATGTAGTCCTGTTTACTCTGGATGACTTTTGAATAATTCACAGATGGCAAGATATAGACAAAGTCTTACTGTACAAAAAATGTAGATATTGCTAAAACACACAATTTATGTTCAAATAAATTTGTTTGTAGAGTGAACCATTTTGGAGATATTCCTGGTTATTTGTGTGAGTTTTGGAAAACTTTAACTTTTGTCGAATGGAAGATTGTGATTCTTTTTTTTTATATCTTAACCCTGCAAAGGGAATGGAATCTCAATGTTTTAAAAGATTTGACTGTCGCTCAAAGTTTACTCTATTCCCATATTCCTGTTGCACGTGCAAGAAAACGAGCAATAAGATAATTTCTGCAAATGTTTATCCCAACTAACACAAAGATGGAACAATAAGAGTTTGTAACAATGGTTAGTACAAGAGTAGAGAAAGTTATGTTAAGTACAACACATCAGATTTGTATAGTTTTAACTTCATTTATTTTATCTTTTCTTCGTGTATTAACTCGTGCTTTATTTAAAGCATTACAGCTTATATGTACTGTTATTTTGCTGTATAATCATAGATGCTGGCACACTTTTAACGAATCAGTTGTTTTATTTTATCATTTCCTCAGACCTTTTTTTCATTTAAGGATCTGCAGGAAACAACTAAATATAAGCCAATTGGGCTGATTGATTTATTATAGAAAAAATACTCTGTATAAAGAAAGCATTTGTAATATTTACATTCTTTCTCTAACCATTATAATTTATTTTCAAAGGTATTCAACAAATTATTCTTAACCCTTAAATGCATGAATTATTTTGCTGCATATGCTACTCTTACTCTAATTCTTAAACCAGTTTTTATATCCCTTCCAAAGTACTTTAGTGTAAGTGATTTGAATAGTCATGATCGTTAAAGCAATATGCAGTGAACCTATGAACCATCTATTCAAAGCTGAATATTATGAGTTTAAATACCAATGACTAGTGTACAGTTGAACAGTATTTGTGTCAAGGTTACAATAGAACAGAACAGCTCTGAGTTGGAAGGTCACAAGCTGTGAATTGTGATTCAATTTTAAGGGAAATAAAGTGGCATGAAATATAACTGGACTTCTCATTTTTCACAATATGAAAATTAAGAAAAATTGCTAACAGTGTTTTTTGAGGGAGAAAAAAAAAACCACACAAACACACATGCACAGATCTCTGTCAGAAAGTGGTAATGTTGTGGTTCAGGGAACCTTGAAATGTATATTTCTGGTGAAATCTAGAGATTGAATTTTTGGTTGGGGCGCAATACTTCCTCTATCATCATTATGTAAGAGTAGAGAAAGTTAAAGTCAGTGCTTTGAATCAGACACAATTTATAAAGAGGGTCCTACCTGCACATGACATAATGACCTGACGGCCAAAGTCATCACGTTCAGGAAGAGGTACCAGGTATCCATCGTCAAGGATTTCTCCAATAACAGGATCTTCTGGATCAAGACCTCGGAACCAGTGTGGGTACAATTGCCTGATTGCTAGATATCGCTCCAACATCTCTTGTGCCAGTGGAACACTGAACTTCTTTGTGCGCAGGAAACGAAGGAGGAATGCAGAATCTATAAAGCAGACAGTTTAAAAATTTAATAGTAGACAAAAGTGGACTTTTCTTGAACCTTGAAACATTTTAATTAATCATTTACACATATCCAGAAAATTTTTTCATCATTACGCAGAAAATTCTCTGACTTAAGTATATGTCATACTTATAAAAAAATTGATACGATACAGTCTCTATCCACTATGAATGATACGAGGCCAAGGCCATGGTTTAAATATTATCATCCTCCCTGACTAAGGTTTGTTCCATGTTTTCCCGAGTCTTATACCTGTGAGGCAACTGTTACAAGTGCATCACATCTGTTGGTTTTGAGACTTTAGCTCTAAAACTGTTATTAATATAAAGAAGTATTTATTTCCTACCAGTGCGACATTTTTTGATATCTGGATGTTTTTTAATCCACTCTCGCATTTGTATGAGAGCATGCCGTCGACTGTCATCGTCTTCTCTCAGTTCTGCCTGCGCCAATTCTCGCAGCTCGTTACTCAGGTGCCAGTCTGCTCCTTCATCGCCCTCTGCCCCAAAGTAAGGGCAGTCCTCCCCCATGCCCATAGCCTGTGAACAATTGAAAAGGAATGTTTACTACTTTGTGTCAGGAATTTAAGTATACTGACTTGTGCAATTGTCACTCAGCTCCTTGGTCATATGTACACCTCGATATTTGTCCATTTGGTTCCTTTGCTTTGAATCAAAGGTTTCATGTTTCATACTGATTGGAGTAAAATATACTAATTTTATAATGCCTATAACTGCCTAGTTTCATAATGTATACCTTTTCATAACTTAAGGTAGGGCCTCTCAGAGCTTAAAATTGCACCAGGTGCAGTCCAAAGTACAGAGGTACCTTGCACCGTTCATCATGGTGACTCAGTTAATAAGCTTGGCTTAACTTGCATGCTGCAGAGTGATGAAATGAGGAACCTGTGTTGATAGGCAGCTTGCTTATCAGTGTATATAGGGATGTCCCAAAATTATTTTAATATTGAAAGTAGATGTTGGAACGCATGCCCATTGCGATTGACACAAAGAGTGCATCGATGTGTCCTATTCTGCCATACTCTCACAAAGACACCAGCCATTTCTCTGGTTTAAAAGTTTGTCAGCCTAATTTTGAATAGTAAAGCTGTGATTAACTGTAAACAATGAAATGTTTGTGTTTTGTTTGTATTCTGTGTTTGTTTGTTGGATTAAGATTGTGTGTCTTACCAAGTTAAATGCATACTAATTTGCATTATTGATTTTGCTGTAAATACTTAAACTGGGTGAGAGGCAGTAATCTATGACATTAACTCATCTAGCAATTAAATGAAGCACTGCAGCAAAAAAAACTTTCCTTAACAAAAAGTGTTTAAATTAATATAGTCTATCAGCTCCCAAAGTTTGTCGGTCTAATTTTGGGGCACCCTATATACTACCTAATAATGGGGTGACATGCTCCAAAGAAAGCAAATAATGCTAAAAGCCCATTTAAAACAGAGTGGGAACTTTCTTATTTTTTTCAAAGTGCCTCACCTATGTACAATAATTACGTGCATAATAAAATCATCTGTTGAAATACACTGCAACAGAGTATATGCAAGAACACATGGTGTAATCATAGAGGATGCTAAAGAGGAAGAATTAAAGAGGTTGCTACATCTAGCAGAAGAGCAGTCTTTATCCAAAAATGATGTTCGTACCAGTGCATTCTAGATCATTAAAACAAAAGAACATATTTGATCATTAAAAACCAAATTACTCTGGTTAACACTGCATGATGCATGTAAACATTATGCAGTTGAAGAAGAAATAGGATGACCAGATTGCTATAGACAAAAATCTGATGTGTTGTACTCACATGACTTTCACTACTCTTGTACTTCTTCTTTGTAGTGCTTAACGCCCGCTTTTACTACTACGGCACCACAGGTGGTGACACTGATGATACATGGAATCAAGATGGAGCACCAGTGGAATGACATGACAGGGGAAACTGGAGAACCCGGAGGAAACCCACCCCAGCGCCATTTTGACCACTACAAATCCCACATGTGGGAGCCTGGGATCAAACTCGGGCCGCTTTGGTGAGAAGTGAATGGTCTAACCACTCGGCTATGGTGTGGCCATTACTCTTGTACTAACCATTCTTACAAACTCTTATTCCTATATCTTCTTTGTGTTAGTTGAGATAAACATTTGTACAAATTATCTTATTGCTTATTTCCTTGTAGGTGCAAGGAGAATATGGTAATACAGTAGGCTTTGAGTGATGGTCAAATCATTTTAGCTTTGAGATCCCATTCTATTTGCATGCTTAACCTATAAGAAAATGAACAACGATGTTGCATTTCACAAAAGTTTTATGATTTCCGAAACTGACACAAATAACAAGGAATATCTCCAAAATGGTTCACTCTACGAAAAGGTTTAGACATAAATTGTGTGGTTTAGAAAGATCTATATTTTGTATAGTATGATTTGGTCTATCTCTTACAGTTTATGGGTTATTCAAAAGTCGTCCAGAGTAAACAGGACTACATAGGCTATAGCCAGAAAATTCAAAACATGAATTTCATTTGTCATAAAAATATCTTAAACATACTACATTTTAATCAAAATCATTAGAAATTTTCAAGAAAATAAACATTTTTCAATAAATTTTCCATGTAAAGGGTAGTTTAGGATGGGGCTATTTTCTTGAAAATGTCCCTGTTGCATCCTTGAAAGACATTAAACTTAAATACCTACTTAAGTTTTTAACCATCTTTTTGATTCTGAGTTATGCTGTCTACAGACTGACAGACAGACAGACACAAACACAGACCTTTTTCTAAAAATGCTCTTCTTGGGTTCAGGGGGCCTCAAAACATATTTCCGGTAAAACCTTGACATTGAAGTTTTGGGTGGAATACAATACTTCCTCTACTTACCAGTAGAGAAAGTAAAAACGAAAAGATGGTTAAGAACCAAAGTTGGTATTTAAGTTTATTGTGTTTCAAGGATGTGACACAAAGATTTTGAAGAAAATAGCCGCAACCTAAACTACAATTTACATGGAAAATTTATCGAAAATTTTTATTTTCTTGAAAATGGCTCAAACAATTTTGATTAAAATGCCATATGTTTAAGACATTTGTATAATAAATGAAACGTATATTTTGAATTTTCTGGCTATAGCCTATGTAGTCCTGTTTACTCTGAATGACTTTTGCATAACTCGTAAACCGCAAGAGATAGACAAAATCTTACTGTACAAAAAATGTAGCTCTCGCTAATACACACAATTTATGTCCAAATATATTTTGTTGTAGAGTGAACCATTTCTGAGATATTCCTTATTAATTGTGAGAGTTTCGGAAATCCTGAAACTTTCGTGAAATGGAACATCATTGTTCATTGTTTATATGTTAAGGGTGCAAAGAGAATGTAATCTCAAAGCTTTAAAACATTTGACTATCGCTCAAAGCCTACTGTATTCCAATATTCCCCTTGAACCTACAAGGAAATAAGCAATAAGATAATTTGTACAAATGTTTATCTCAACTAACACGAAGAAGATATAGGAATAAGAGTTTGTAAGAATGGTTAGTACAAGAGTAGAGAAAGTCATGTGAGTGCAACACATCAGATTTTTAATTGTGCTACTCACGGACTTATACATGCAAATCTGCTCCTAATTTTTTTTAAGTTTATATGACTTCAAAATGTGTAATTCCGGTGAAATCTCAATATAGTAGATAAAATAGCTTGGATAAAAAAGGTCAAATTCTGTATCTCAGATTTTCAAGTAGTAGTGCTCAAACTGATTCATTTATAGACAAGTATGTCTAAAATAAATAAGTGGGATATTTCGTCCTATTTGGATACGTTTTGCTTTATTTGATTCAGGACTCAAATCAGAACATCGCAAACCAGATTCATATTTTGTTATATGGGCTACATTTTTGTGCAAAGGAAGTCGATTATTTTGCACATCCATGGAATAGTAACATCCACGGAGTTCGATTTGTAAAGTTTCTTCCAAGAATAGGGAAAGTGACATCCGGGAAATGCAGATTATACACAAGAAAGGGAGTATTCGAGAATTTGCCGTTCTTAGAACCTTAAAAAAAAAAAAAAAAAAAAAAAAAAAAAAAAAAAATGAAGAAATAGCGATAGTCATCCGTTGTCTGGTCGACTATATCGTGTCCGATCGTATCTTGTTTTCGCTTTACTGTTCCGGTTCTCAAGTTCAGTGAGAGCGCGCAGACTAGAGAAAGTAAAACGACTTTCTCCTCTTCTTTGTAATGAAGTGCCTACCCAGGAAGCAAGAAAGAAAGTTTTTTTACACTTTATGGTTCAACGTGACCTTGTGCACGTTGGTTTTCGTTGTCACGGCCGTTTCTGTAGTCACAGGAAGAAGATGAACTGGTTTAATAAACTAGCATATAAATGTAGGTAGGTACTTACGTTGAGACTTTATTTTCTGCACGCATTGTTAAGGCACATGTGTTTGATCACTGCGAGAAGCTGTGGGGTAGTAATAACATGCAAAATTGCCTGTCATTTCCGGAAATGCTTCGTTGACCCTAGCTGTCGTTGACCTCCGTAAGTTAAATAGCTATAACCAGCATGTATTGTCAACTTCCGTTCACCCGCATGTACATAGATAGCAAATATATCACGTCACAGTGTAGAATAGTCATATACCTAATGTGATAGGATCGCAGTAAGGGAACCATCTTTTTAAAACAACAGAACATTTGAATGCTGGTCTTTTTATAATTAGCAAAAGAGGCAACGGATATTTTATGAAGTTTATTTCATCATACTTAAGTTTGGAAAATAATAAACTAACAGAATCGACCTACTTGCATGATAATATAGGTTAACTCTAAACACACATCCCTTTAGAATTAAAGCAGCATTCATCGAGGTATTGCAGATGGATGGGTGTTCTGTGAGAAAGTTCCTCCATTCTAAACTATCTTTACATGGAAAATTTTTCGAATCTCGAAAATGGCTCTAACGATTTTGATTTAAATGCCATATATTTAAGATATTTTTTATAACAAATGAAATGTATATTTTGAATTTTCTGACTGTAGCCCATGTAGCACTATTTACTCTGGATGACTTTTGTATAACTGGACGTACTAGACAAAAAATGTAGAGCTCGTTAAAACGCATAATTTATGTCAAATTATATTTTTTGTAGAGTGAACCATTTCGGAGATAATCCTTGTTATTTGTGTCAGTTTGGAATACTTAAACTTTCGTCAAATGGAAGATCGTATTCATTCTTTACTTTCTCTACTGGTAAGTGGGGGAAGTATTGTATTCCACCCAAAAATTCGATGTCGAGATTTCAACAGAAGTACATGTTTTGAGGCCCCCTGAATCCAAAAAAGCATTTTTAGAAAAAATTCCGTGTGTGTGTCTGTGTGTGTGTCAGTCTGTGTGTCAGTCTGTCAGTCTGTGGACAGCATAACTCAAAAACGAAAAGTCGGTTAAAAACCAAAGTTGGTATTTAAGTTTAATGTCTTTCAGGGATGCGACACGAAGATTTTGAAGAAAATAGCCCCACCCTACACTACCCTTTGCATGAAAAATTTTTCAAAAATTATGATTTTCTTGAAAATGGCTCTAACGATTTTGATTAAAATTTCATATGTTTGAGATATTTTGATGACAAATGAAATGTATATCTTGAATTTTCTGGCTATAGCCCCTGTAGTCGTATTTACTCTGGACGACTTTTGCAAAACTGGTAAACCGTTAGAGATAGACCAAATTATACTATACAAAAATGTAGATCTTGCTAAAATACACAATTTAGGTCTCAATAAATTTTCTTGTGGGGTGAACCATTTCGGAGATATTCCTTGTTATGTGTGTGAGTTTCGGAAAACTTAGAACTTTCGTGAAATGGATCATCGTTGTTCATTTTTTTATATGTTAAGTGTGCAAAGACAACAGAATCTCAAACATTTGACTATCGCACAAAGCCTACTGTATTCTAACATTCCCCTTGCACCTACAAGGAAATATGCAATAAGATAATTTGTACAAATGTTTATCTCAACTAACACGAAGAAGATATAGGAATAAGAGTTTGTAAGAATGGTTAGTACAAGAGTAGAGAAAGTCATGTGAATACAACACATCTCTAAATGTGTACGTAGCAGAGAAAATCTAGTCTAGTTTGTGTTTCTTGGCCCTGAATTGGTACAACTTGACTATTTTGGGAAAGTGTTGTTTACCGGTGTAATTGTTTACAACAATAATACCAATGTTGACAACAGTGGCATCCATCCGGCAACAACGTCTCGTATGTTGTAAATTTACATGGTAAACGTAGCTATTTCAATCTCTAAACAACATGTTGAAGGTCACAAATTCTTCAAGTTTCTGGTCAATAAGAGTCGAGAATTCTTCGTTCCTATGGTATTTACGAATTAACGTGTCAATGCGTTACTTAAGTGCTTTATAAAAGTGTTGTCATGCTTGGATTACTGCATTGAATGACAAATTAGATAAGTTTTCTCTTGGCAGTGTCCATCGTAATGGTGACAACACAAACCTAAGTATGTCTGTGGCCTACATTTGGTTACATCACATGTAATTATCAGGTCTTTACGAGGCTCAGGAAGTCGTTTTGTCGACGTTACAGTGAAATATCTTACCAGGATTGCCAAATGCCTGATATCAAAATACAGGACAAATCTAATGCGTTTGTTTTAGTTACAAACTTCTTTTCACAACAATAACTTACAGAGATATACACATTATTAGATACCAAGGCACATATTGGGTTATTTACTGCTCGAGGTTGTATGCAAAACATTGCAACTTCGCTGTGATAAAATGCTTCCCCATTTAGAACTGCATGACTATGTGAAAAAGCATAACAAACCGACAGTCAACTTTTTACTTTCTCTATGTATAAGCAGGGGAAGTATTGTATTCGACCCAAAAATTTGATATGGAGATTTCAGTGGAAAAATATGTTTTGAGGCCCTCGAATCCAAAAAATTAAAATCTGATGTGTTGCACTCACATGACTTTCTCTACTCTTGTACTAACCATTCTCACAAACTCTTATCCCTATATCTTCTTCATATTAGTTAACATAAACATTTGTATAATTTATCTTATTGCTTATTTCCTTGTAGGTACAAGAGCAATATTAGAATACACTAGGCTTTGTGCAATAGTCAAATCTTTTAAAGCTTTGTGGTTCCGTTGTCTTTGCACACTTGACATATAAAACAATGAACAACGATGTTCCGTTTCACGTAAGTTTTTACACACATAGCAAGGAATATCTCCGAAATGGTTCACCCTACAGGAAAATTTATTCCGACATAAATTGTGTATTTTAGCAAGATCTACATTTTTTGTATAGTATGATTTCGTCTATCTCTAACGGTTTACCAGTTATACAAAAGTCGTCCAGAGTAAATACTACAGAGGCTATGGTCAGAAAATTCAAGATATACATATCATGTGTCATAAAAATATCTCAAACACATGACATTTTAATCAAAATCGTTTGAGCCATTTTCAAGAAAATCAAAATTTTCGAAAAAGTTTCCATGTAAAGGGTAGTTTAGGGTGGGGATATTTTCTTCAAAATCTTCGTCTCGCATCCTAGAAAGACATTAAACTTTAATACCAACTCTGGTTTTTAACCGACTTTTCGTTTTTGAGTTATGCTGCCCACAGGCTGACACACACCCACACACGCGCGCGCACCTTTTTCTAAAAATGCTTTTTTGGATTCAGGGGTCTCAAAACATATATTTCCGGTGAAATATCGACATCGAATTTTTGGGTGGAATACAATACTTTCTTCTACTTATCAGTACAGAAAGTAAAAATCGTTTCCGAGAAGAGCCGCACCACTTTAAAAAATGGCGTCCAAAATATGTGCTCCCCCCTCCCTAGGGGATTACAACTTTGCAGATATATTCTTTAAGGTATGGTGCATTTGTTGCAATAACAATCCAAAAATCGATTTTTTTTTTTTTTTTTTTTACCAAACAGGGTAAAATATCACTTCGGTATTCCCTTAGTGAAGACAGAATTTCCAAATTTCAAGTTTGGTCACCTTAAGCGATAAATCTCCATCTAGTCCAAAAGTATTCGTGTAAACAAAGTGCGAGGGAGGACAGCTGAGAAGTTGTTAACAAAAGATGATCGCATCTCCTCAGTTTCCCCTTCAGTATTCATATTATGCTCTTTGTACACAGAGACACTTTTTTTTTTTTTTGCTCTCTGCCCTGTTGCATTATTCATATGCCTTAATAATGCGTTAGTTTTTCCGCCCTAGAAAGCTTCCGCGGGTTTGACCCTTTTTATTCCAAAGGGCAGACATTAGCTATACCGAGGTGTATTTGAATTTGTAATGTTGGGAGTTGTTAGTTTTCTTTCCCTTTAGACACCAGCCGTTTAACAACGATTAGAATGCTGTCATTTCTGAACTAACTTTGCAAGAAGCACTATCTGTTAATTTCATAATAACTTTAGTGGCATATTGTCTATTTACACGAAATATTCATTTTAAGCAAAGTTTATTACACTGTTTAATTTCTCTAGAGAACAACGATATTACCCCATAATGCATTTTCGACAGACTCTCCCCAAAAACTCTGATGTTGCATTCGCATGACTTTTTCCTTTCTCCACTACGTATAGTAGGAGAAGTATTGTATTCCACCCCAAAATTCGATGTCCAGATTTCACCGGAAATATATCTTTTGAGGCCCCCTGAATCCAAAAAAACATTTTTAGAAAAAGGTCCGTGTGTGTGTCTGTGTGTCTGTCAGTCTGTGGACAGCATAACTCAAAAACGAAAAGTCGGTTAAAAACCAAAGTTGGTATTTAAGATTAATGTCTTTCAAGGATGCGGCACGAAGATTTTGAAGAAAATTGCTCCACCCTAAACTACCCTTTACATGGAAAAATTTTCGAAAATTTTTGATTTTCTTGAAAATGATTAATGATTCTGTTTAAAATGCCATATGTTTGAGATATTTTTATAGCAAATGAAATGTATATTTTGAATTTTCTGGCTATAGCCCCTGTAGTCGTATTTACTCTGGATGAACTTATTCTAACTCGTACCGTTAAGAGATAGACCAAATCATACAATACAAAAATGTAGATCTTTCTAAAACACACAACTTATGTCGAAATAATTTTTTTTTTTTTTTTTTTTTTTTTTTTTTTTTTTTTTTTTTTGTAGAGTGAACCATTTTGCAGATGTTCCTTGTTATTTGTGTGAGTTTCGGAAAACATTTATCAAATGGAACATCGTTGTTCAATTTTGTATATGTTAGCCGTGCAAAGAGAACGAAGTTCAAAGCTTTAAAATATTTGACTATCGCCCAAAACCTACTGTATTCTCACATTCCCTTTGTACCTACAAGGAAATAAGTAATAAGATAATTTGTACAAAAGTTTATATCAACTAACACGAAGAAGATATAGGAATAAGAGTTTGTAAGAATGGTTGGTACAAGAGTAGAGAAAGTCATGTGAGTGCAACACATCTTCCGATCCGGAGGACGATTTATAGAGAGGAAGTTCTCTGCCAGCATGCCGAAACTCCCGCCAACACTTAGAACATTGAAATGGTCAACGAGGATGAAAGATGAAGTGAAATGAGAAGTGAACTGAAGTGAGAGGACAGGAAATTCGAGGGATGTAATTATCCTTTCCAGTATACACCTAGTGACCCGGGGAAACCCCTGAAAAAGCCCAAAACGTGACAGGCCAAGGTACATGTCCTACCGCATGACCGCTGCATCCTCTAAGCTATATCATGGGCAAAAAGTAGTTTTAGGTGTCGCAATTGTATCAGCATGCTGAACACTCTTCCCTCTTTTAATGTTCAACTAAACATATTGTGACGCCAGCCGCAGTGCACAACAAAAGACGGTCGGCGCGTATCACAGGCGCTCACGGTCAACCTTCCCCACACCACTCACGCGAACAAACACATGTCAACAAACAGAGCGGCAGAACCAAAAGGCTTGCTTTTCCCAGATGATTCGAGAAGTGTCCAGCAGCCGGCTTGTTTGAAGAAGTTCGAGAAGGATCTGGCTACGTCATCGCCAGTATAAAAAGCTTGCGGAGGGAGTGAGGCCAGGCAGCTTTTTGAGTCGGTTAGTATGTCAGCGAGTGCGAAACAGCTGTGAAAGATACGTCGCGTGGAAGTGAAGAAGTTTTAATGAGTGTTGAGTGATTGTGTCGTCGGAGTTAGTGTTTGAGAGACAGAGGAAGTGAAGAGAGACAATGAAAGGAGTGAGACAAGGCTACGAGAAGAGAACAGTTGTGAATTGTGATATCATAAAAGGCTGTAGACTGTGTTAATGTCAGTAGAAGAGAAAAGAAAAATAAAATGACAGGAAAAGTAATTAGACTGGATTTTGCCGTTCTTGTTTAAACATAAACACTGACAACTGTTTTTTTTAAATGAAACTGTAAAAAATTCTATTGGCTATCCATTAATTAAACAACACCAATAAAAATGTCTAGCCTTCCAGAATAAATTATACTTTTAATCACATTGCCTTTTACTATTTACCTTTCTGTTCACTTCATAAATAAAAGTTAAGTATAATACTTCTACTAATTAAACGATATATTACTTGATTATTTTATAGACTTAACAGGAATCGATTAGAGCTGTACTGTTAATTAAATGATTGATTAATTGATTGTTTAATCTTTATGTCCATCTCTTCTTTATTAGGTATTACACATACAAAAAATGTTAATACAGAAAGTAAGATGAAATAAAATCGTAAGTGTATGCATATTGCTGTATTGTGGTGCGTTCGTTTGTAGTAGAAATTATGAGACATGCTGGTGAAAGTTATAATTATACAGAGAGTCGTCCAAAAAGGCAAAGATACACATTTCAAAACATCAGAACCAAGATTCAAGTCACTATAGTCATCCTAACATGTCATATGGATTTTTCACCAGAAGTATACGTTTTGAGGTCCCCTTAATCCATAAACCTATTTTAGAAAAATCTTATGTGTTGCACTCACATGGCTTTCTCTACTCTTGTACTAACCATTCTTACAAACTCTTATTGCTATATCTTCTTCGTGTTAGTTGAGATGAAGATTTGCAGAAATTATCTAATTCTTTATTTCCTTGTAGATACAAGGGGAATATGGGAATACAGTAGGCTTTGAGTGATAGTCAAATATTTTAAAGCTTTGAGATTCTGTTCTCTTTGCACAGTTAACATAAAAAATGAATAACGATGTTCCATTTGACAGAAGTAGAAGTTCTCCAAAACTCACACAAATAACAAGGAATACCTCCGAAATGGTTCACTCTACAAAAAATTTATTTGGACATAAATTGTGTGTTTTAGCAAGATCTACATTTTTTGTACAGTAAGATTGTGTCTATCTCTTACGGTTTACCAGTTATGCAAAAATAATTGAGAACTAAGATCTTTTAAGGGACTATTCCCAAATATTCGAGATATACAGTTTATTTAGAACTAAGCAATCTTAAACATTTTATGTTTATTACACACGAACACATATTTTCTTTTCAGGGATGTGTTGGCATTAAGCTGAAGGGGCTCGCGCTGGGATTCGTTATTCCTAATTGGTAATCTATTGTCTGAAGATCTAGCACACAGACTTCCTGATACATAATAGATGAAGCCGTGAACGTCGTATTACAGAGAAACGAGCACAAGGTTTTCTTGAGGTCAGTGGTTCTTTTCTTGATGCTACCCATAGTGAACTGTCGCTCTCTTAGAGGGATCCTTGAAGTGGGATGAAGTGACAAGTATTTCATATTGCAATATGGTTGGCAGACATTCCAAGATACCAACATACATACGAACTCTATATATGAAGCTTACAGTCTCTTATTCCTATATCTTCTTCGAGTTAGTTGAGATAAACATTTGCAGAAATTGTCTTATTGCTTATTTAGGGTAGAGCGCGCGCGGACCTTATTTTAAAAATTCTTTTTCTGGATTCAGGGGGCCTCAAAACTTATACCGGTAAAATCTCGACATCGAATTTTTGGGAAGAATACAGTACCTACTTCCTCTACTAACTATACGTAGTAGAAAAAGTATGTATAACTGATGTCTCCTAAGCTGCTTACAAAGCGGCAGATCTGGGTTCGATTCCCAGTACCAGCTTGGGAATTTTGTCCCACTTGGAGCCTGATACGGGGTGCACTCAGCCTTATTATGTCCCTGAGGGGCCGATTGAGAAGCTACTTGATTGAGAAGTAGTGTCCTATGGTTGCGAAGACGGCATAATCATTACCAGCGATTATCCGAAAAAGTTTTCGAAACTGCACTGCTCTCTTTGGTTTGGTTAAGCTCTGGATTCCACTGTATACACCGTTACTAGATTGTGTTCATTTTATTTGGACATCTTCATTTCCTCTTGTTCTGTAATGCGTCTAGCAGAGAATATCGCAGAGGTTACACAAAGTAGGTCACGTTTCCTTCCCTTGAAGTAATTAACTTACAATCTGCACAAATATCAAGGAGAATGCAGTTCTCGTTTTAACGGAAATTATGCACAGCCTATCCGCTTCAAATAGCCTTCATAATATCTGTTTTATGGTCTCTAATAGCGGTAACGAGTGTCAAAGTGTTACAAATGCACATAAATCATGTTTTCATTAAATAGCTGCATTGCAAATTTAGTAATTATTTCTTTGTGACTGACAGATGAGAAGGTTAAGGAAAAATTGTGCCGGAGCTTGAAACTGCGCGATCGCGAGAGTCAATGCTGCACGAGGGACGCAGTGTCAGAGAAAAATATGCACAATTCATTTTTGTATTAATTGCGGTATCTGAAATAATTTTGTATTAACACATTCTACTCAATTCATGTATAGTCTGTATAATCGGTACTATTAACATAGAAATTATATTTTAATATATGCTTATTTACTTATTTTCTTTTCTGTATCACCTATCTAGAGAAACCAGAGGAAATATTGCATTTGGTCCATTTCAAATCAATATTTATTTGGAAATATTCAATTTGGGAGCCAATGAAACCCAAAAGACTTAAAAAAAGACCCACTGGCATGTTTGTAGGTATACAGACTCAAAAAATGAATAATCGGAAAAATACGAAACTTGATATTTAAGTGCAATAACTTTCAAGACTGCGACATGGAGATTTTCAACATTTTATCATCCTAAACTTGCCTATACTATGTGGCATAGTATTCGATGTCGAGGTTTTACCGGAAACAGTTTATATCTATTTCATTTTTGTGGAGAGAACCATGTAGGAGATACCTATTTCTTGTAATTTCTTGGGCATGTAAAGCGAACAGAATTTGCAAAGCTATCATAAAGCGACCGGTTCTTAAAAAATTTGCCTATCGCTTTAAACCAACAGAATTCTTGGATGTCCATTGTATCTGCAAGGAAATGTGTAACCGAAACTTCTACAAAAGCTTATCTCGAGTAACATAAAGTAGAAGATTAAGTGTTCGTAAGGATAGTTTTACAAGAGTGAGTAGAGAAAGCCATATGAATGCAATACTTAAGATTTTTTAATCATGAGTTAGTATTAGTTGTAGTAGAAACACCCTGTATACTCGCATTTGACAACATTATGTTCACCTGGTGGAAGATGAATAGATTCGCCAGGTCGTGATGCAGCTTCTTCAGTCTGTCAAGTTGTCCACACTTATTTCCGGTACTAGCTACCAAGTGTTGCGGGGATCTATTCTGAATGCTAGACAAGACGTGAGGTGAATGCAGATTCAGGTATAACGAACAAAAAACACAGTTATGAAATGTAACCAACCAACCACGTGCTGGCTCCTCAGTCACTCTTGACGCATATCAATATCCGCAGGAACAGTTGGCGCTTACACCGCACTCAGGAGGTCACTAGTTCGAAGACGAGGGGTACTTTATGCCCACCTTCTGTAATTCTTTAAATTCTACCTTTTAATTTTTGGATTTAAAGTTATGCAGTTAATAGTTATTGTTAATCACTGCTACTACTACTGAATTTCGTAATTGTTTCGAAGTTTTCATTGTTGGTCTGTTTGAGAAACAATGAAACGTTATAAGTACATAGGTATAAAGGCAAAAGAAAAGTTTCTGGTAATGGTACGGCGAATAAAGCAAGTGAAATTAAATGATACTCTCCTACCCAGGCGTTGAACTCTCCATGAATATTCGCATATATCGCTTTCTCCGTATGCTCAAGTTCTTTATTTCTAGCCTCTGAAACATTTTCCCCGCTCAACTGTTGGGCAACTGGTGTAACGATAGACCACAGGGACAGCCTAGATCGTTAAGTCACGGTTCGATGTTCAAATCCCCTGACAGGCTATTTCCAGGTTAAATCTTCATGACTGACAAATGCCGAGGATATGCCCTCCTTTACGCTTTATTGTAAATTCATATTTGCTTTCTCTACCATCTATCTCTTGTTACCGCGAATAAACATTTGAATGCTATTTCCGCATGTTATAACCAAAGAAAAGGTTATGTCTTGAATAACTTAACGTATATATAATGATATATCTGCATTTGTCATTGGTATAGACAGTTGTGTATAGAAAATATGTGTGAAAAACTCATTCAAGAAATATATACTGCAGAGATTTTGATTTTATCTATCGCAGAAATAGTTTTTAATCTAAAGCATAGTGAAATTTATAATATGATCTCATTACGCACATTGGAAAATAGCAAACAATTCGCAACGTAAAAAAGAATGATGCAATATATTTAAACTCACCATCATTGTTTACTAAATGTTACTGCAGCGCGCTATAAGTTGATGGTTATATCAACTATAGGTAAGAACTATTTTTGAGAAACTAAAAATGGCGAAACTCTTTCCTTGTTATTGTTTGGTAGAGGTATTTCCTTGAAAATCTTCTTGTCGCGTCTTTGGTACGTAAATACCAAGTTTGGAATTCATACAACATTTCATTTTTACTTATGCTGTACATAGGCATAAATGTAAATTTTCGTGATTAATGGCACTTCAAAACATGCATTCCCACTGAAATATCGTTGGAACACATTACTTCCTCTTCTTAACATAGATAAGTAGTAGAGAAAGTACTAAACAATGGTGATTAGGAAAGTCATCTGAATGTAACATATAATTTTTATTTATATGCTTGTTACGTGGTGATAATTGCTAAATATGGGTTTACTGGACTCCTTCCGGAAACCAATTGGTGAAAATTCAACAAAAATGATCAAAAACTGCAATTTAGGCTTTTTAATACTTCCGATTCTTTAAAAAATTTACGTACATTCTTTTCCTCGATCAGTTTCTAGGTTACCAAAAAAGCGGGGGAGAAATAGTAACCAATAATGAAAACAATCAAACATATGATTATTCTTGAATTAAATATTAACTATACCTTCGATGTTTCCGTGAAATAAGCCAACAAGACATTTTCTGAATGTATTTGTACATTATTCTTTGAAATGAGTGCAGGCTCCTTCATGTAATCTTCAGGACCTTTTTCCCTTATAAATCACTAACTGCCTCACCAGCAGCAGACGTTATATCTTTTGGTTCTTCAAAATCATCCAGTTTGCATTTAAATTCACAATGTTCACAAAGTAATCAATATAAACAATAACAGCACAACGTTCATACACTTACTCTTCCAACAATTCCAAAGCCCCTTATGTTTTGTCAATAATTCCAAAGCACCTCAATGAAATAGTTTCAGCGAAACTCAATAAAAACAAAGAATTTGCGACAATTTAGTCCCTGTCGTAGGAAAATTAGTATATACTCAATCGAATTATATACCTGGTGGAAAATCACGTGTTTCTCTCCCTTAAGTACAATGAGAGAGTTACCTGATTGTTTCAATAACCCAGAGCGAAAAGATTGCAGGAAATCTTTTTGCAAAATTAGCTATATACATGTTCACCATTTTATAAATTAGGTATTTTAAGTAAAATTGTACACTTTTGAATTAAAAAAAAAGATTTCGTGCCAGTTTTTATTAATATATTTTGGGTGCGTTTTTAACAGCTGTATATTGTAGACGTTTTTCAACATTTAAAATGTTCCTTTTAGGTTATCACAGTGAAACTCCGGAAATTGGGTCCTCGATGTATGCTTGTTAAAATTTGCTATGGAGTTATTAATATCAGGAAATGTTTACGCTACCAAGGTCAACCAAATTTGATAAGTACATATCTTTTGCAAAAGCGGAAACTCGCATTTGAGCTTAAATTATTTTTAAACCAATTAATTTAAAAGTATATTTCTTAACCAGCTTTTTTTCTAACTCAATAAGAGACACAAATCTGAAGTATTATTTAAAAATTGTGAACATTTCATCGCAAGGAGCTTTTTTAGGGGTAAAATATTTTAAATTTTCGTTTTAAAAGGCATAATCCAATATATGCACCAAAGTTTTCAACTGCACTTCTTTATACCAACGTAATGCGTGATAAAAAAATACAAAATACTCAGTAGAATATTTTTAATTTTGGAAAATTCATTTTGGACCTTTAATAATAATAATAATAATAATAATAATAATAATAATAATAATAATAATAATAATAATAATAATAATAATAATAGTAATAATAAAAACAACAATAATAATAATAATAACAATAAAGTGGGACGAGAGAGGTCCTTATTACTCACGTGCAGCAGGACCGGACAGCCGGAAGATGTGCGGAATGGTGCCTTCCGTGGAGCTGCGGTGGACTGCGACTGGAAGACCCGGAGTTTCAGTAGGTGGTAAGAAAATACTGCCCCCACTCTACACCCCGGCCAGCTCTTTCTTCTAGGGCAGCGGCGAACTGTACAGACACTTTCAGTTTTCTAATTGCCCTCGTTGACTGCGAGAGATAAACCTCCATGATAACGGTTCGCTCAGTTGTAATTAATGTGACGTAACTGTGCCTTAAAGAGAGCGTTTCATTTCGTCAATCACCTCGCCACAAGCTCATATCCTCCAAGCTTTCTTAATACCCTTGTAGTTTTAAAGCTAACAGGCATTCCTTTTATTTTCTCTACTACGTAACCTATAGATACAAGTATTGCATATAATCCTGAATTTTCTGTGATGTTGTCTTCATTCTAAATGAATTTGTGTAATTGGTAAACCGTAAGAGATACTGTCATTGACTCAGGAGAACGTGCAATCGTGATGTGGAGTGGGGAACTCCTTGGTACGATGTAAACAGAGTAACACCAGCAGTTCAAAATTACTGTCCACAAGGCAGTTGAACTGTAAGCAATGTCAGTGTTGCTACAAAATTATATCGTATGGTTTCAAGAGTCTTTAATAAACAATTCATTAGTGATACTATGCAAAGTGTGATTGTAATTGCTTTGTTTTATGCTGTAATGTAATACATTAGTGATATTTATTGTACCGGCAAAGAAACGATAAGTTGCTTTTAAAGCAGGCTGTAAACCGTCAGCGCGAGTGTAAAAGAACAATAGAGCGCTATCTCAGGTTCACTTGTGACAACCACAAGGTCATAGCTAAACTCCTGAATCAAATACAGTACTACACATAAAATGTAGACCTCTTTATAGGTTATAGGGGGACACCTCACCTACTGCGACCTACATAAATTTCCAGCGAGGAAGTGATGATAAGAAATTTATTTTTACCTTCAGCTTTTATCGCATCTCTTGAAAGTATTAACACTAAATTGTATTCTTACACAACTGCACACTCGACAATTTGAGTTACCTGCAACGTTTTCATCTAGTCACAAGATGTTTTGTTTACAAATGTGAAATGTCAGAAGAAACAGTATGCTGAGACACCTCTACCATTGTAAAATCAATCATTCACAAAATCATGTTGCACCTTTGCTTTTATATCCATTATTTTTGGCATATTCATCCGTTTAATTATAGGCAATACGTTAATTTGTTAAGCATTTAATTCTGTATGTGTATTCAGAACCCTAGCGTGCTAGTTGGTACAATAGGGTTCAAATAGTTGTAGGAGTATAAATAAAATAGATAGAAATATTAATGAATAAATGTTTTTATACAGCATGGTCTAAAATTGAAACTCTTTACATAGTGCACAGGAACTAAAATTTAGGATTATAAAATGTTTATACTACGCCATTGTGACCAACTTTGGTTTCAAGCTCAATCACATGGCAATTACGCTTTGTATTCGCCATGTTTAATGATTCCACTTGGTTTAATTGGGTTTTACATTTCATTATGCCTTTTTCATGATTAATTTCTCATGGAACTTGCATTATCTACAATACAGATCGTTCTTAGTTCAATTTATCGCAATTTGTTGTAGTGTTAACCTATACGTTGTATTGGCAGCTTCTGCTTTCATTGATCTAAAACGTTATTCTTTTGTCTATTATAACCTACACAAGGATAAAATGGTGGCAAATGTGAATTTAGAAGAGAATGAAGTGAAATTACACAAGTTGCAGAAAGAACAACACTAGAACTACTACACAAAAAATCTAGAAAACAACATACAATTATATTTAATCGCTTTGTTGCCTGCTTTAAGGTAAAACACGCGAATCATTACATGAAAACATCTGACACCTCGCTGCACATGAGAGTTGATCTAGTTTTTCTCTTGTTTCAGGAATCTCGCTATGGACGTTAGTTAATCTCGTTCTAAGCGCGATTTCTCTCGTAATATGTCATTGATATTTTACAAATTCGAGCGTTGTCTAAAAATAGTAACTGCTACACGTATTAAAAATGGTTTTACTACTGGCAAAATGAACTGGGGATACAATTCATCAATTGCCTTTAGAGTTTAAATTAGAAGAATTAACAGTAATAGGTATAAGAAATTAATACTACATTGTATTTCATAAGCGGAAATGTGTATGAGTTTTCTCTTCAGTCTACGCGACGGTTGTTCTTTTGTCATGTTCCGGTGATCGATGAATGAAGTGAACAGCCGAATATAGGAGGACTGCAGTGTAGACTCAACTGTAGGGTGCGAAGATCTTTATCAAGTGCAAAGTTACGGATGTATCACTATGATCCGAGGAACTCTATTTTGGAAAGTCTATTCTTTTGATTTGTGAATTTGAAGCCGAGCTCCGAGCATTAGACTGAAGTATATAAGCCTTTTAAGATGCAGTTGTATGGGTGAACTGCCTTTGATGAGGTATTTGAGCTGATGAAGTCCGTATCTTAATTTTGAAACTAGAGAAATGCGTGTATTCCAAGTCAGTTTGTTAGTCCTAAATATTTGACAGACTAAACTTGAGGAATGACTTCATTATTTAATTTAAATATTTGCTAGTGTTTGTTTTGTAGGTTAATGTAGCTAAACATAACCTTTTACTTTCTCTACCACGTTAGTAAGTAGCGGATATTGTATTCGAACCAAAATTTTGATGTCGAGATTTCACCGGAAGTATGTTTTGAGGCTCCCTGAATCCAAAAAGAGCATTTTTAGAAAAAGTTTATGTGTGTGAACAGCATAACCAAAAAACGAAAAGCCGGTTAAAAACAAAATTTGGTATTTAAGTTTTATATCCTTTAAGGATGACATGAAGGTTTTGAAGAAAATTCCTTTGCCCTAAACTACCCTTTACATAGACACTTTTTCGAAAATTTTGGTTTTCTCGAAAATGACTTCAACGACTTTGATTAAAATGCCATATGTTTGAGATATTTTTATGACAAATGAAATGCATATTTTGAATTTTCTAGGGGCTCTAATGACCTAGCTGTCGACGGGCCCTTAAACCCTACTCACTCACTGAATTTTCTAGCTATAACCTATGTAGTCATGTTTACTCTTGATGACCTTTGCATATCTGGTAAACCGTACGAGATAGACAAAATCTTACTATACAAAAAATGTAGATTTCATTAAAAACACACAAGTTATGCTCAAATGTTTCTTGAGTGAACCATTGGTGAGTTTTGCAATACTTAAAATTTTCTCAAATGGAAGATTATTAATTTGTCTATCTCTTGGCCGTGCAAAGAGAATTGGATTTCAAAGCTTTAAAAGATTTGATTATCGCTCGAAGTCTACCGTATTCCCATATTCCCCTTGCACCTACAAAAAATGAACAGTTTCTGTAAATGTGTATCTTAACTAACATGAAGAAGATACAAGAATAAGAGTTTGTAAGAATAGTTAATACAAGAGTAGAGAAAGTCATGTGAGTGCAACACATCAGATTTTGTGGATTCATGTTCTCTCCATGTTTTACACCATTTACCTACTTTGAATGGGTATTCTTGAAGACGTTAAGGTTGTTACGAAACATTTTAAAGGGATATCTGTGACATGAGATTGTTCGGTAGATATGATGGGCCAGTGCGACACTGATACCGGGTCTAAGACCAGTGACCTACAAAAGCAGGCGAGGAAAGCAAAAGTTGTGACAGCAACCTTCTTCGCTTTCAGTGCAGCTTTCTCCGAGTAGGTGCAAGATGACGCCTGTGTGTCATTGATGAGTAAACACTAATTACTCCCCCGTTGCCATGGTGACAGGCACAGCAATAGTAATGCATTATGCTTAGATTTGGGCTCCTGTAAACAGCTTGGATGCGAGAGATAGCAGCAACCAACAACATGAGAAAGCCCTTTCACTCTGCTATTGTTTACTTGCCCTGTTTTTATGAACTTAACACGTTAACAGCAGGCAAGGGATGTACAAACTCTCAATATAATTCTGGAAGCGAAACTCATAGAATATAGAAGCAAGAGCTTTCAAGAAACGTATCCTCTACGTCCACTATCGTTTATTTGTATATCACTGCTGCAAACTATCCTTACGAAACCATACTTTAGTATCCTCTACATATTAATCGAGATACACATTTACAAAAGTAGTTTTATTACACATTTCGTTGAGGTACAAGAGGGATACGGGAAATGAAAGCGATAGTCAAATGTTGGAAACAGCAACGCGATATGGTGCCCTAGAAACTCCATGCTCTTCCCATGACACCGCAAGAAACAACTGAATGATGGCCACTTTAGAAAATATGAATGTTACATTCATGTGACTTTTCCAACCTACTATCCTTTATTACTTTCTTTACTGCGTATAGTAAGAATAGGAACTATTATGTTCCACTCAAAATTTCGATGATATTTCACCGGAACTATGTTTTGAGGTCCTCCTGAATAACAGGAAGCATTTTCAGAGAAATATATGTGTGTGTGTGTGTGTGTGTGTGTGTGTGTGTGTGTGTGTGTGTGTGTGTGTGTGTGTGTGTGTGTTATAATTGTTACTGAGAACTTTTTATTCCAGTAACTTATTTTTTACTTTCTCTACTGATAAGTAGAAGGAAGTATTGTATTCCACCCAAAAAAACGATGTCGAGATTTCACCGGTAATTTGTTTTGAGACCCCTTGAATCCAAAAAAGCATTTTTAGGAAAAGGTCCGCGCGCGCGTGTGTCTGTGTGTCAGTCTGTGGACAGCATAACTCAAAAACGAAAAGTCGGTTAAAAACCAAAGTTGGTATTTAAGTTTAATGTCTTTCAAGGATGTGACACGAAGATTTTGAAGAAAACTACTCCACCCTAAACTACCCTTTACATACATGGACGTATTTCGAAAATTTTTATCTTCTTGAAAATGCCTATTTGATTAATATGTCATATATTTGAGATATCTTTATGACAAATGAAATGTATATATTGACTTTTCTGGCTGTAGCTTATGTATACTATTTACTCTGGATGAGTCTGCATAACTGGTAAATCGTAACAGATAGACAAAATCTTACTGTACAAAAATGTAGATCTTGCTAAAATATACAATTTATATCAAAATAAAATTTTTTGTAGAGTTCCATTTTATTTGTGTCAGTTTCGGAAAACTAAGCTTTCGTGAAATGGAGCATCGTTGTTCATTTTTTATATCTTAAGATGCAATTCTTAAAAAAATTTGACTATCGCTCAAAGCCTCCTGTATTCTAATATTCCCTTTGTACCTACAAGGAAATAAGCAATAAGATAATTTGTACAAATGTTTATCTTAACTAACACGAAGAAGATATAGGAATAAGAGTTTGTAAGAATGGTTAGTACAAGGATAGAGAAAGTCATGTGAGTGTAACATATCAGATATTTACTTTCTCTGCTGGTAAGTAGGGGAAGTATTGTATTCCACCCAAAAATTGGATATCGAGATTTCACCGGAAATAATGTTTCGAGACTTTCTGAGACAAAAAAAAAAAAAAAAAAAAAAAAAAAATTGTGTGTGTATGTGTGCGTGTGTCTGGGGACAGCATAACTCAAAAACGAAAAGTCTGACAAGACTGTGTCACAGGACTGCCTACGAGATTGTCTGACGTAACTGTTTAGCGCGACTGTCTGAGGTAACTGTCTAGCGTGACTGTCTGACGAGCAGGTCTGACGTAACTGTCTCACGAGTGAGTGAGTGAGTGGTGTTTAAGGGCCCGTCGACAGCTAGGTCATTTGGGCCCCACTGTCTGACGAGACTTACCGCTGAGGCCGTCCGGCGAGACTGTACGACAACACTACCCGACTAGACTGTCCAACGAAACGGTCTTGTCTGACGAGACGGTCTTGTGTGGCGAGACAGTCTTGTCTGGCAAGACAGTCTTGTGTGGTGAGACAGCCTTGTCTGGTGAGACAGTCTTGTGTGGTGAGACGGTCCTGTCTGGCGAGACAGTCATGTGTGGCGAGACAGTCTTGTCTGGCGAGACAGTCATCTGTGGCGAGACAGTCTTGTCTGGCAAGACAGTCTTGTGTGGTGAGACAGTCTTGTCTGGTGAGACAGTCTTGTCTGGTGAGACAGTCTTGTCTGGTGAGACAGTCTTGTCTGGTGAGACAGTCTTGTCTGGTGAGACAGTCTTGTCTGGTGAGACAGACTTGTCTGGTGAGACAGTCATGTCTGGCAAGACAGTCTTGTCTGGTTAGACAGTCTTGTCTGGCGAGACAGTCTTGTCTGGTGAGAGAGTCTTGTATGGCGACACAGTCTTGTCTAGTCAGACAGTCTTGTCTGGTGAGACAGTCTTGTCTGGCGAGACAGTCTTGTCTGGTGAGACAGTCTTGTCTGGCGAGACAGTCTTGTCTGACGAGACAGTCTTGTATGGTGAGACAGTCTTGTCTAGTGAGACAGTCATGTCTGGTGAGACAGTCTTGTCTGGCAAGACAGTCTTGTCTGGTTAGACAGTCTTGTCTGGCGAGACAGTCTTGTCTGGTGAGAGAGTCTTGTATGGCGACACAGTCTTGTCTAGTCAGACAGTCTTGTCTGGTGAGACAGTCTTGTCTGGCGAGACAGTCTTGTCTGGTGAGACAGTCTTGTCTGGCGAGACAGTCTTGTCTGACGAGACAGTCTTGTATGGCGAGACAGTCTTGTCTGGTGAGACAGTCTTGTCTGGTGAGACGGTCTTGTGTGGCGAGACAGTCTTGTGTGGCGAGACGTTCTTATCTGGCGAGACAGTCTTGTCTGACGATCGCATAGAGGACTATATTACGAATATTCATCTAGACTGCCAAGACAGTCAGATAAGACTGCGTGACAGCACTGTCTGACGAGACCGTCTGTAGTAATTGTCTTGCGAGACTGTATCACGGGACTGTCTGACGAGACTGTCCCACGGTACCTTTTGGCGAGACTGTCTAACTAGAATTAATGACGAAACTTCTGACGTGACTGTATAGCTACACTGACGAGACTGTCTGACGGGACTGTGTCACGAGACTCTCTGAGAAATTGTGTCACGCGACTGTCTGACCAGACAGTCTGATGAGACGGTCTGAGGAGATAGTCTTACTAGATTGTCTTACAAGACTGTCTCACAAGACTGCCTGACGAGACGGTCTGATGAGACGGTCTTACGAGACTGTCTCACGAGACTGTCGTACGAGGCTATGTGACGAGACTTTTTGAAAAGACTGTCTGATGAGACTGTCTGATGAGACTGTCTGATGAGACTGTCTGATGAGACTGTCTGATGAGACTGTGTGACGAGACTTTCCGAGGAGACCGTCCGGCGAGACTGTCTGGCGAGAATGTCCGTCTGTCCGTCAACACTGCCCGACCAGAGCGTCCAACGAGGCGGTCTTTTGTGGCGACACGGTCTTGTGTGGCGAGACGGTCTTGTCTAATGAGACGGTCTTGAATGGCGATACAGTCCCTTCTCGAGTCTCGAGAGACTCTGAGAAATTGTCTCACGAGACTGTGTGACCAGTCAGACCATACTGTCTGACGAGACTTTCTAACGAGACTGTTTGGCGAGCTGTTTAACGAGACTGTCTCACGAGACTGACGGGATGGTCTGATTATACCGTTTGATGAGACAGTCTGACGAGACGGTTTGATGAGACAGTCTGACGAGACGGTCTGATGAGACTGTCTGACGAGACGGTCTGATGAGACTATCCTACGAGACTGTCTGATGAGACTGTCTGATGAGACTGTCTGATGAGACAGTCCTATAAGCTAGTTTGACGAGGCACCTTGGCGAGATTGTCTGATTAGATTGCCTTACGAGATTGTCTGATTAGATTGTCTTACGAGACTGTCTGATGAGATGGTCTGAATAGACTGTCTTACGAGACTGTCTCACAAGACTGTCTGACGAGACAGTCTGATGAGATAGTCTAACGAGACTGTCTGATGAGACTGTCTGATGAGACTGTCTGATGTGACCGTCTGATAAGAATGTCTAACGAGACTGTCTGATGAGACTGTCGCACGAGTCTGTCATGTGAGACTGTCTGGCGAGACTGTCGGACAAGACTGTCTGGCGAGACTTTCCAAGGAGACCGTCCGTCGAGAGCGTCTGGCGAGACCGTGCGACAACACTGCCCGACGAGTGCGTCCAACGAGGTGGTCTTGTTTGGTGAGACGGTCTTGTGTGTCGAGACGGTCTTGTCTGGTGAGACGGTCTTGTCTGGTGAGACGGTCTTGTCTGGTGAGACAGTCTGGTCTGGTGAGACAGTCTTGTGTTTTGAGACAGTCTTGTCAGGAGAGACGGTCTTGTCTGGTGAGATAGTCTTGTCTGGTGAGACAGTCTCGTCTGGTGAGACGGTGTAGTCTGTGAGACGGTGTTGGGTGTTGAGACGGTCTTGTCTGGTAAGAGTCTTGTGTGTTGAGACAGTCTTGTCTGGCGATACAGTCATGTCTGGTGAGACGGTCTTGTCTGGTGAGACGGTCTTGTCTGGTGAGACAGTCTTGTGTGGTGAGATAGTCTTGTCTGGCGATACAGTCATGTCTGGTGAGGCGGTGTTGTCTGGTGAGACGGTCTTGTCTGGCGATACAGTCATGTCTGGTGAGACGGTCTTGTCTGGTGAGACGGTCTTGTCTGGTGAGACGGTCTTGTCTGGTGAGACAGTCTTGTCTGGCGATACAGTCATGTCTGGTGAGGCGGCGTTGCCTGGTGAGACATTCTTGTGTAGTGAGACAGTCTTGTCTGGCGATACCGTCTTGTCTGGTGAGACAGTCTTCTCTGGTGAGGCGGTGTTGCCTGGTGAGACATTCTTGTGTAGTGAGACAGTCTTGTCTGGCGAGACCGTCTTCTCTGCTGAGACATTCTTGTGTAGTGAGACAGTCTTGTCTGGCGATACCGTCTTGTCTGGTGAGACATTCTTGTGTAGTGAGACAGTCTTGTCTGGCGATACCGTCTTGTCTGGTGAGAGAGTCTTGTGTGGCGAGACAGTCTTTTCTGGTGAGACAGTCTTGTCTGGTAAGACAGTCTTGTGTGGTGAGACAGTCTTGTGTTATGAGAGTTTTGTCTGGTGAGACACTCTGGTCTGGTGAGCCAGTCTTGCCTGGCGATAGTCTTGTCTGGTGAGACAGTCTTGCCTGGTGAGACAGTCTTGTCTGGTGAGACAGTCTTATCTGGTGAGACAGTCTTGTCTGGTGAGAGTCTTGTCTGGTTAGACAGTCTTGTCTAGTGAGACTGTGTTGTCTGGCGATATAGTCTTGTCTGGTGAGACGGTCTTGTCTGGTGAGACTGTGTTGTCTGGCGATACAAGTCTTGCCTGGTGAGACAGTCTTGTCTGGTGAGACAGTCTTGTCTGGTGAGACAGTGTTGTCTGGCGAGACGGTCTTGTCTGGTGAGTCAGTCTTGTCTGGTGAGACGGTCTTGTCTGGTGAGACAGTCTTGTCTGGTGAGACGGTCTTGTCTGGTGAGACAGTCTTGTCTGGTGGGACAGTCTTGTCTGGTGAGACAGTGTTGTCTGGTGAGACAGTCTTGTCTGGTGAGACAGTCTTGTCTGGTGAGACGGTCTTGTCTGGTGAGACTGTGTTGTCTGGCGATACAGTCTTGCCTGGTGAGACAGTCTTGTCTGATGAGACAGTCTTGTCTGGTGAGACAGACTTGTCTGGTGAGACAGTCATGTCTGGTGAGACAGTCTTGTCTGGCAAGACAGTCTTGTCTGGTTAGACAGTCTTGTCTGGCGAGACAGTCTTGTCTGGTGAGAGAGTCTTGTATGGCGAGACAGTCTTGTCTAGTCAGACAGTCTTGTCTGGTGAGACAGTCTTGTCTGGCGAGACAGTCTTGTCTGGTGAGACAGTCTTGTCTGGCGAGACAGTCTTGTCTGACGAGACAGTCTTGTATGGTGAGACAGTCTTGTCTGGTGAGACAGTCATGTCTGGCGAGACAGTCTTGTCTGGTTAGACAGTCTTGTCTGGCGAGACAGTCTTGTCTGGTGAGACAGTCTTGTCTGGTGAGACGGTCTTGTGTGGCGAGACAGTCTTGTGTGGCGAGACGTTCTTATCTGCGAGACAGTCTTGTCTGACGATCGCATAGAGGACTATATTACGAATATTCATCTAGACTGCCAAGACAGTCAGATAAGACTGCGTGACAGCACTGTCTGACGAGACCGTCTGTAGTAATTGTCTTGCGAGACTGTATCACGGGACTGTCAGACGAGACTGTCCCACGGTACCTTTTGGCGAGACTGTCTAACTAGAATTAATGACGAAACTTCTGACGTGAGTGTATAGCTATACTGACGAGACTGTCTGACGGGACTGTGTCACGAGACTCTCTGAGAAATTGTGTCACGCGACTGTCTGACCAGACAGTCTGATGAGACGGTCTTACGAGACTGTCTCACGAGACTGTCGTACGAGGCTATGTGACGAGACTTTTTGAAAAGACTGTCTGATGAGACTGTCTGATGAGACTGTCTGATGAGACTGTCTGACGAGACTGTCTGACGAGACCGTCCGACGAGACTGTCTGGCGAGAATGTCCGTCTGTCCGTCAACACTGCCCGACCAGAGCGTCCAACGAGGCGGTCTTTTGTGGCGACACGGTCTTGTGTGGCGAGACGGTCTTGTCTAATGAGACGGTCTTGAATGGCGATACAGTCCTTTCTCGAGTCTCGAGAGACTCTCTGAGAAATTGTCTCACGAGACTGTGTGACCAGTCAGACCATACTGTCTGACGAGACTTTCTAACGAGACTATTTGGCGAGCTTTTTAACGAGACTGTCTCACGAGACTGACGGGATGGTCAGATTATACCGTTTGATGAGACAGTCTGACGAGACGGTTTGATGAGACAGTCTGACGAGACGGTCTGATGAGACTGTCTGACGAGACGATCTGGTGAAACCGTCTGACGAGACTGTCGGATGAGACTTTCTTACGGGACTGCCCCGTAAGACAGTCTTACGAGACTGTCTGGCTAGATTGTCTTACGAGACTGTCTGATGAGACGGTATGACTAGGCTGTCTTACCGAACTGTCTCACAAGACTGCCTGACGAGACGGTCTGATGAGACTATCCTACGAGATTGTCTGATGAGACTGTCTGATGAGACTGTCTGATGAGACTGTCTGATGAGACAGTCCTATAAGGTAGTTTGACGAGGCAGCTTGGCGAGGTTGTCTGATTAGATTACCTTACGAGATTGTCTGATTAGATTGTCTTACGAGACTATCTGATGAGATGGTCTGATAGACTGTCTTACGAGACTGTCTCACAAGACTGTCTGACGAGACAGTCTGATGAGATAGTCTAACGAGACTGTCTGATGTGACCGTCTGATAAGAATGTCTAACGAGAGTGTCTGATGAGACTGTCGCACGAGTCTGTCATGTGAAACTGTCTGGCGAGACTGTCGGACAAGACTGTCTGGCGAGACTTTCCAAGGAGACCGTCCGTCGAGAGCGTCTGGCGGGACCGTGCGACAACACTGCCCGACGAGTGCGACAGTCTTGTCTGGTGAGACTGTGTTGTCTGGCGATACAGTCTTGCCTGATGAGACAGTCTTGTCTGGTGAGACAGTCTTGTCTGGTGAGACAGTCTTGTCTGGTGAGACAGTGTATTCTGGCGAGACGGTCTTGTTTGCGGGACAGTCTTGTCTGGTGAGACAGTCTTGTCTGGTGAGACTGTGTTGTCTGGCGAGACGGTCTTGTCTGCGGGACAGTCTTGTCTGGTGAGACGGTCTTGTCTGGTGAGACAGTCTGGTCTGGTGAGACAGTCTTGTGTTTTGAGACAGTCTTGTCAGGAGAGACGGTCTTGTCTGGTGAGACAGTCTTGTCTGGTGAGACGGTGTTGTCTGGTGAGACGGTGTTGGGTGTTGAGACGGTCTTGCCTGGTAAGAGTCTTGTGTGTTGAGACAGTCTTTCTGGCGATACAGTCATGTCTGGTGAGACGGTCTTGTCTGGTGAGACGGTCTTGTCTGGTGAGACAGTCTTGTCTGATGAGACAGTCTTGTCTGGTGAGACGGTCTTGTCTGGTGAGACGGTCTTGTCTGGTGAGACAGCTTGTCTGGTGAGACGGTGTTGTGTGTTGAGACGGTCTTGTCTGGTGAGACAGTCTTGTGTGTTGAGACAGTCTTGTCTGGCGATACAGTCATGTCTAGTGAGACGGTCTTGTCTGGTGAGACGGTCTTGTCTGGTGAGAAAGTCTTGTGTGGTGAGACGGTCTTGTCTGGTGAGACGGTCTTGTCTGGTGAGACGGTCTTGTCTGGTGAGACGGTCTTGTCTGGTGAGAAAGTCTTGTGTGGTGAGACGGTCTTGTCTGGTGAGACGGTCTTGTCTGGTGAGACGGTCTTGTCTGGTGAGACGGTCTTGTCTGGTGAGAAAGTCTTGTGTGTTGAGACAGTCTTGTCTGGCGATACAGTCATGTCTAGTGAGACGGTCTTGTCTGGTGAGACGGTCTTGTCTGGTGAGACGGTCTTGTCTGGTGAGACGGTCTTGTCTGGTGAGACGGTCTTGTCTGGTGAGAAAGTCTTGTGTGTTGAGACAGTCTTGTCTGGCGATACAGTCATGTCTGGTGAGACAGTGTTGCCTGGTGAGACATTCTTGTGTAGTGAGACAGTCTTGTCTGGCGATACCGTCTTGTCTGGTGAGACAGTCTTCTCTGGTGAGGCGGTGTTGCCTGGTGAGACATTCTTGTGTAGTGAGACAGTCTTGTCTGGCGAGACCGTCTTGTCTGCTGAGACATTCTTGTGTAGTGAGACAGTCTTGTCTGGCGATACCGTCTTGTCTGGTGAGACATTCTTGTGTAGTGAGACAGTCTTGTCTGGCGATACCGTCTTGTCTGGTGAGAGAGTCTTGTGTGGCGAGACAGTCTTTTCTGGTGAGACAGTCTTGTCTGGTAAGACAGTCTTGTGTGGTGAGACAGTCTTGTGTTATGAGAGTCTTGTCTGGTGAGACACTCTGGTCTGGTGAGCCAGTCTTGCCTGGCGATACAGTCTTGTCTGGTGAGACAGTCTTGTCTGGTGAGACAGTCTTATCTGGTGAGACAGTCTTGTCTGGTGAGACAGTCTTGTCTGGTTAGACAGTCTTGTCTGGCGATACAGTCTTGTCTGGTGAGACTGTGTTGTCTGGCGATACAGTCTTGTCTGGTGAGACGGTCTTGTCTGGTGAGACGGTGTTGTCTGGTGATACAAGTCTTGCCTGGTGAGACAGTCTTGTCTGGTGAGACAGTCTTGTCTGGTGAGACAGTCTTGTCTGGTGAGACAGTCTTGTCTGGTGAGACAGTGTTGTCTGGCGAGACGGTCTTGTCTGGTGAGTCAGTCTTGTCTGGTGAGACTGTGTTGTCTGGCGATACAGTCTTGCCTGGTGAGACAGTCTTGTCTGGTGAGACAGTCTTGTCTGGTGAGACAGTGTTGTCTGGCGAGACGGTCTTGTTTGCGGGACAGTCTTGTCTGGTGAGACAGTCTTGTCTGGTGAGACTGTGTTGTCTGGCGAGACGGTCTTGTCTGCGGGACAGTCTTGTCTGGTGAGACAGTCTTGTCTGGTGAGACAGTCTTGTCTGGTGAGACTGTGTTGTCTGGCGAGACGGTCTTGTCTGCGGGACAGTCTTGTCTGGTGAGACAGTCTTGTCTGGTGAGACAGTCTTGTCTGGTGAGACTGTGTTGTCTGGCGAGACGGTCTTGTCTGCGGGACAGTCTTGTGTGGAGAGACAGATTTGTCTGGTGGGACAGTCTGGTCTGGTGAGACAGTCTTGTCGGGTGAGACAGTCTTGTCTGGTGAGACAGTCTTGTCTGGTGAGACAGTCTTGTCTGGTGAGACAGTCCTGTCTGGTGAGACTGTGTTGTCTGGAGAGACAGTCTTGTCTGGCGATAGAGTCTTGTGTGGAGAGACAGATTTGTCTGATGAGACAGTCTTGTCTGGTGAGACAGTCTTGTATGGTGAGACTGTGTTGTCTGGCGAGACAGTCTTGTCTGGCGATAGAGTCTTGTGTGGAGAGACAGATTTGTCTGGTGGGACAGTCTGGTCTGGCAAGATAGTCTTGTGTGGCGAGACAGTCTTGTCTGGCAAGACAATCTTGTGTGGTGAGACAGTCTTGTCTGGTTAGACAGTCTTGTCTGGTGAGACTGTGTTGTCTGGCGAGACGGTCTTGTCTGCGGGACAGTCTTGTCTGGTGAGACAGTCTTGTCTGGTGAGACAGTCTTGTATGGTGAGACTGTGTTGTCTGGCGAGACAGTCTTGTCTGGCGATAGAGTCTTGTGTGGAGAGACAGATTTGTCTGGTGGGACAGTCTGGTCTGGCAAGATAGTCTTGTGTGGCGAGACAGTCTTGTCTGGCAAGACAATCTTGTGTGGTGAGACAGTCTTGTCTGGTTAGACAGTCTTGTCTGGCGAGACTGTGTTGTCTGGCGAGACGGTCTTGTCTGCGGGACAGTCTTGTCTGGCGATAGTCTTGTGTGGTTAGACAGTCTTGTCTGATGAGAGAATCTTGTCTGGTGAGACAGTCTTGTCTGGCGAGGCAGTCTTGTCTGGCGATAGAGTCTTGTGTGGTGAGACAGTCTTGTATGGTGAGACTGTGTTGTCTGGCGAGACAGTATTGTCTGGCGATAGAGTCTTGTGTGGAGAGACAGATTTGTCTGGTGGGACAGTCTGGTCTGGCAAGATAGTCTTGTGTGGCGAGACAGTCTTGTCTGGCAAGACAATCTTGTGTGGTGAGACAGTCTTGTCTGGTTACAGTCTTGTCTGGTGAGACTGTGTTGTCTGGCGAGACGGTCTTGTCTGCGGGACAGTCTTGTCTGGTGAGACAGTCTTGTCTGGTGAGACAGTCTTGTCTGGTGAGACAGTCTTGTATGGTGAGACTGTGTTGTCTGGCGAGACAGTCTTGTCTGGCGATAGAGTCTTGTGTGGAGAGACAGATTTGTCTGGTGGGACAGTCTGGTCTGGCAAGATAGTCTTGTGTGGCGAGACAGTCTTGTCTGGCAAGACAATCTTGTGTGGTGAGACAGTCTTGTCTGGTGAGACAGTCTTGTCTGGTGAGACAGTCTTGTCTGGTGAGACAGTCTTGTCTGGTGAGACAGTGTTGTCTGGCGAGACGGTCTTGTCTGGTGAGTCAGTCTTGTCTGGTGAGACTGTGTTGTCTGGCGATACAGTCTTGCCTGGTGAGACAGTCTTGTCTGATGAGACAGTCTTGTCTGGTGAGACAGACTTGTCTGGTGAGACAGTCATGTCTGGTGAGACAGTCTTGTCTGGCAAGACAGTCTTGTCTGGTTAGACAGTCTTGTCTGGCGAGACAGTCTTGTCTGGTGAGAGAGTCTTGTCTGGTGAGACAGTCTTGTCTGGTAAGACAGTCTTGTCTGGCGAGACAGTCTTGTCTGGCGAGACAGTCTTGTCTGGCGATAGAGTCTTGTGTGGTGAGACAGTCTTGTATGGTGAGACTGTGTTGTCTGGCGAGACAGTCTTGTCTGGCGATAGAGTCTTGTGTGGAGAGACAGATTTGTCTGGTGGGACAGTCTGGTCTGGCAAGACAGTCCTGTGTGGCTAGACGGTCTTGGCTGGCGAGAGAATCCTGTCTGGCGATCGCATAGAGGACAATCATACAAATATTCATCTAGACTGCCAAGACAGTGAGACAAGACTCTGTCCAGCGCTGTGTGACTAGACTGTCTTAAGAAACTGTTTGGCAAGAGTATCCCACGATACCATTTGCTGTAAGCCATTTTTAAACAAAGCGCAGCGTAACCAAGGCCACTAAAATCTGTTACGAAGGCAACAAAACACCGAAATATGCAGTGGTAAAGTATATAAAGCATATAAAATATAAATCCACAATTCCTCCAGCTACACTGTTGTATGTATTTCGTCCTTGAGTAACCTTATTTCACTCTGCACTTATTAAACAATCAAACAACATATTGTTGCAGGTGGCAAAACATGCTTAAGACAGAAGCCAGGAATACACGCACATATTGCAACATGGGTGAGTACACACCTCTGGTCGCATGATGTATTTGTAACGCAATTGAATTTGATAAGGCGAGCCCCCTTATCCGCCACGTGAGCGACGTCGCTGCCAGGTGTCAGGTTAATTCTCCCAGGGTATACATAGGCTATCACCACAAAATTAAAAATATACATTTTATTTGTCATAAAAATATTTTAAACATGTGGCATTTTAATCAAAATTGTTAGTCATTTTCAAGAAAATCAAAATTTTCGAAAAATTTTCCAAGTAAGCGATAGTTTAGGGTGGAGCAATTTTCTTCAAAATTTATTATGCTCATTATGACACCCAGAATGATATATTGAAAATGCTGCGCTGCAGTTCTAAAAACCTTTTTTTTCGAATAGAGGACAAATTAATTTATGAACTTCCATTGTGTTAGGAGGTCACAGTGGGGATTGTTTGTAGTGTTTAACGTCCGCTTTTACAACATACGGCACCGCAGGCGATGACACTGATGATAACATGGAATGAAGATGGAGCACCAGTTCCACTTTGGTGAGAAGCGAATGGTCTAACCACTCGGCTACGGCGCAGCCACAGTGGGGAGTGTGAGCTTTGCCTGAAGGCACTACCCACTAAAAACCTCTACTTGAAACAAAGGATATAGAGGTAGAAAGGAAAGGAGAAGGAAGGAAAGGAAGGGTGAAAGTGAGTCAGTACCGCTATGGCACCTGCGGATTGGTGGTATGGATATCTTGGCAGCTGAATGAAGAGTGTTAGGACGCAATCATGACTGAAACCCTGATTACGCCCTTAGGAATTCATGGCGAGGATTTGAAGGGAGTCAAATGAGACATTAGTGAAACTTCCGACGTCCACGGTAGTAAGCCACGGGATTTTCAGAAGTATGCCTCCGAGGGGGGTGAGCCTGTATGGGTAGTTGTTCATCTAGCGTCGTCTGAAGACGTCCTAAGTCCAGCATTGTTGGGACTACCTTGAACATTGCGTAGTGGACAGCAAGATTGAGGCTGAGTTGACTCACTGCCTCATCCAGCGCAGCAGTCTTGGTGGAAATGTTGACTATCTCAGCCTGTACATCCTCCAGGTTCTCTAGGATCACAGGTTCAGGTGTGGCATGAACGGCACGGACAGTTGTGGGCGCATCCTAGGGTGTAGTTGGGTTTACGCTAACCAGCGGCAGGCGAGCCTCTTGATGGCTTGTCCCTAAAGACAAGCCGCACAAGAGGAGTTGGACCTTTGCGGGTGCGGATCCTGGTTACCTTCATGACTGACGGCCAGCGTTGTTTTAGTAGTCTTGGACATCTGCGTTGGTAGCTGCGTATGTCCTCCCACAACCAAGGTGGATTTTTTTTTTTTTTTTTAAATTAACGTCCTCCAACGTAATGTGATATCGGACGGTGAATGAATGAAACGGGTGAAACGACGCTCAAATGGGCCCGAGGTCCATGGAGCTTTTAAGTTACCCGGCATTCGTCTTCTCAGGATAAGGGAAAACCTCGGAAAAAACCTTTCTCAGATAACTCACATTGCGATTTCGGAGAGCCTTCCAGCTGCGAAGTAGATGGCGCAATTGTTGGGCAATCATCTCCAGCCGCTACGGTATTGGTCGCTTCATTGGCAGCAGGCGATTGCTTCTTCTGGTGTCTTCTCCCCATGCTGGAGGAAACTCCTGCTAACTCGAAGGTTTGAGGCAATGAGCACAACCTAAACTAGGAGCGTTTTAGAAGAAGTCCTAGTCGAACGGGTGTCGCTACCGGAATACCTAGCCACTTTGCGGCTTAACTTTTTTTTCGGGTGGAAGAAAAATCCATAGACCAAATCTTACCTGCATCAAAACGTAGATGTTGCTAAAACACAAAATTTTATAAATTTTTTGTAGAGTGAACCATTTCGGAGATATTCCTTGTTATTTATGTGAGTTTAGGAAAACAAAACTTTTGTCAAATGGAAGATCGTGATTCATTTTTCCATATCTTAGCCGTGCAAAGAGAACGGAATCTCAAAGCTTTAAAAGATTTGACTATTGCTCAAAGTATTCCCATATTCCCCTTGTACCTACAAGGAAATAAGCAATAAGATAATTTCTAGAAATGTTTATCTCAACACGAAGAAGATAAAGGAATAAGAGTTTGTAAGAATGCTTAGTTTAAGAATAGAGAAAGTCATCCGAGTGCTACTTATCAGATTTTCAGAAATAGGTCCGCGCGCGCGTGCTTGTGTGTGTGTGTTTTGTGTGTGTGATCGTGTGTCTGAACAGCATAACTGAAAAACCAGAAGTTGGTAAGAACCATAGATTTTGAAGAAAGTTTCTGAACCCTAAACTACCCTTTATATGGAACATTTTTCGAAAATTTACATTTTCTCGAAAAAGGCTCCAATTATTTTGATTAAAATGCCATATGTTTAAGATATTTTTATGACATATGAAAAGTATATTTTGAATGTTCTGGCTATAGCCTATGTAGTCCTGTTTACTCTGGATGTCTTTTCCATAACTGGTAAACCGTAAGTTAGACCAAATCTTACTATACAAAAAGGTAGATCTTGCTAAACCACACAATTTATGCCCGAACAACCTTTTTTGTAGAGTGAACCATTTCGGAGATATTCCTTGTTATTTGTGTTAGTTTTACAATACTAATATAGGTATCTTCCACAAATGGAACATCGTTATTAATTTATTTATATCTTGGTAGTGCAAAGAGAACGGAATCTCAACGCTTTAAAAGATTTGAGTATCGTGTAAAGCCTTCTGTAATCCCATATTCCCCTTGTACCTACAAGGAAATAATTTGTACAAATGTTTATCTCGACTAACATGAAGAGTTTGTAAGAACGGTTAGTACAGCAGTAGAGAAAGTCATGTGAGTGTAACAAATCAGATTTTTGTACAATGCACTTGAGTAACTTGTTAATAGATGGTGGTCCTTGTTTCGTCTTTTTTATGCTTATGTATCTCGTGGATAGATGGCCGTCATGAGGTATATTCCACTCTTGCCTTATTTCTGCGAAATTATGATCTGTACATGAAGCTTGGAACGCAGCGTTGAATTGCTCGGTTTAGTAAATGATTAAGGATTAAGAAACATAACGAAAACTGCATACTGCATTATTTGATACAACAAATGTAAACCTCAAAGTTGCAAAACACGCATCATGAAACCTACAGTTTGGGCATCTGACACTTGGACTGAAGCTGTAGCGTAGTCACAGAACACCTTTAACCTGACGTTAAGGCTGAGTGTTGAGATTTCTGTTAGATTTTTGTAGGTAATATTAATAATCCTAGGACTTCTTCCCTATGCAGAGGTGGCCCTCGTGGCTATGAGTAATAGTAAATTTACAGTAAGATCTCAAGTTTTCCTATCGGCGAACATATTCAAGAAATTCTGGGTCCTGCAGCCAGGTGTAATGATGAGCCATCGACGTTTTGGGAGTGTGCACCTCTCCCATCATCAGGATGATGCATTGCTAAATAGCTTTTTTACTTTCTGTACTATGTTTCGTAAAATACAGGAGGTATTGTATTCCACCCAAAAATTCGATGTCGAGATTTCACCGGAAATATGTTTTGAGACCCCTTGAATCCAAAAAAAAATATGCTGCGTTGCACTCACATGACTTTCTCTACTCTTGTCGAATCATTCTTACAAACTCTTATTCCTATATCTCCATGTTAGTTAAGATAAACATTCGTACAAATTATCTTATTGCTTATTTCCTTGTAGGTACAAGGGGAATATTAGAATACACTAGGCTTTGTGCAACAGTCAAATCTTTTTGACTTTTAAGATTCTGTTCTCTTTGCACGATTAACATATAAAAAATGAACAACGATGTTCCATTTCACGAAAGTTTTAAGTTTTCCAAAACTCACACACATATAACAAGGAATATCTCCGAAATGGTTCACCCTACAAGAAAATTTATTGAGGCATAAATTGTGTATTTTACCAAGATCTACATTTTTTGTATAGTAAGATTTGGTCTATCTCCAACGGTTTACGAGTTATGCAAAAGTCGTCCAGAGTAAATACGACTACAGGGGCTATAGCCAGAATATTGAAGATATACATTTCATTTGTCATAAAAATGTCTCAAGCATATGACATTTTAATCAAAATGGTTAGAGCCATTTTCAAGAAAATCAAAATGTTCGAAAAATGTTCCATGTGAAGGGTAGTTTAGGGCGGGGCTATTTTCTTCAAAATCTTCGTGTCACATCCTTGAACGACATTAAACTTAAATACCAACTTTGGTTTTATAAACTAATTTTCGTTTTTGAGTTATGCTGTCCACAGAGTGACAGATTGACAGACAGACACACACACGGACCCTTTTCTAAAAAGCTTTTTTAGGATTCAAGGGGCCTCAAAACATATATTTCCGGTGAAATCTCGACATCGAATTTTTGGGTGGAATACAATACTTCCCCTACTTACCAGTAGAGAAAGTAAAAATATGAATAGCGATGCCCCATGTGGCAGAAGTATAGGTAAGTTCTCCAAAACTTACGCAATTAACGAGGAATATCTCCCAAATGGTTCACTCCACCCCCCCCCCCCCCAAAAAATATATATAATTTAGACATAACAGCAACAGTTGCTGTTGAAATCTCCTCTAGTATACTTCGACCACGCCGCCACTGATGATGTCTGCCGTAGTCGCAGACGAAACGTCTGGGAAGAAGAAGAAGAAACCCAGTAGACCACGGCCCATAAGCCTGGAATATATTGTTTCTACTATTGATACCGGCCGTGATATATTATTCACAGTCACTGTCCATTGAACGATTCGTGAACGTTTTAAATGTCTATCTCTCTCCTTCACTGGCCTGGCACTAGCGAGCCCCTTATTTAGTGCCCGCTCCAAGGCAGATCTTTCTCGAAATGAAGTTTCAGGACCCCACCTAATGGAACTCACTTGAATCGCAATAACGGCACACAATGACCATTGTGTTGGTCAGCTATTGGATCTCAAGGGGACTGGCCTGACCCGGCCCAGCATTACTGCGCGTCAATCCCCACATGGGCAACCGGTTTCCGACTGCGGTGACAATATTAGAATTACAAATTGTTCCTTTGGGTTCGGAGGCACATCAAATACGGTGGCAATTCGTATTACAGAGCGCATGATTGCGAGTATGGGGTGCGAAAAACAGTGAAGGAGTATCAGACTGGCAATGTATTTTTATTATCAGAGATTATCGCTGCTGAATGTTTAAATGTGCAAAGATTTCAATAATGCAAGAAACCTGTGAATACATGAACATGGAGTTTAAAGCCCAGTAATCACAATTTCCGCGACAAATATTGACCAAACGGGGATTGTCGCATTTGTGTTACGTTGCAACTTGCAAAATTCTATTGGAGACCAAAACTCTAGGTACATATTGCCAATAAAATTAACTACCAACATCATAAATGTATTATTCGCTGGATGCTTCTACCAACTTAATGTGACAACGCTAGACGTTAAACACGCGTGGAACACAGGAAGCTTGGCGTGGCGTAATCTGTGGTTGGCGTTCTGCCGTAGACAGGCATGATTGCATAGGCGTTTACTGAAAGTATAGATCAGTATAGATTGTGTTCGACATGTCAGAAAAATGCGATGTTGAGCTTAATCTTTTAGAAATATGTCGCTTGTGCTTAACAGAAGAGGGAAACAAAACATCCATATTTCAGAAGATGGGCTGTGATATCCCATTAACAGTTCAAATATCTTTTTGTGTATCACTTGAGGTTTGTGGCGATACATTCTGTTTTGTCTTTCGGGTTTACTTTCTAAATATAAATCATAAGTGTCGTAAAAGCTTGAATTTGGCGTTGTAATTGAACATGAGCTAATATGCTGATAATGTTACTGTTTACGTTTCTCCATCTATTGACATTGCGGTGAAGGTTAAATGTGGGGGAAACTAGGTGCCAACGTAACAACTGAAAACCGCTAAATGGTCGATGGGCGTACAAATAATGTTCATAAAATACAAAACATTCCCACTAATTATTGAATCGCTATTTTAGTTCAACACACGGATATATTAAAACTGCCATTTGGGAAATAGAGTGTTTTAAATGTTTAAATATTGTTTCTAAAAATAATAGTTTTAAGATAGTTAACCTTTTTGCTAAAGTGTATGCGCAAAAGAAACTATCTACTCAAATGGTACAAGTGTCATTCGCGAGAACAGGTTATTAGAATTCCGTTCAGTTCCATTTAATTTTATCCATTTCATTTGTTCTTATCAGCTTATTATCTGATAAGTCCTCCATTGGGGGACCAGTATTTTACTTCAAATTGCTCTGTAATGTATATTATATGTAACTCAGTTAATAAATTGTAAGCATACTTCTTAAATGTGATAACATGTCTTTGTTTTCTATGAGATTCTGGCCATGTTTTAAAATTTATTTTACAAGTCTACAAACAAATAAACCTTAACTTGGGAGCCTTGGTAGTAGCAATTCAAGGTTTGAATAATCTATAGCTGTTTCACAGCTAATTATTGGTATAAAGTGACTTGATCAACAAGGGTGACTACAAAGAATGGAGGATGTTCAGTAACTGAATCTGAGATTTGGGCAAGAGTAATCATTCTGTTGCAAATATCACTTTGAGAGAATTATTGCTTATTGATAGATAGTAATAGAATAAGTTACTGCCAAACCCTAAGGTATTTCATATCAGATTGTGGGGTATTGGTTGAGTTTTCACACATGTTGTCTAATATACTTCTTAATTTTTCCTGTGTGGGTCAAGGGCAGGGCATGTCAAAGCTTAAAAGTGCAATGCAAGGTGCAAAGTTTCCTTGCAGTGTGCCTCGTGGCGACTTGGTTAAGCTTGGCTCAGCTCAAACGTTGTAGAGGAAGAAGCGAAGTGAGGAAGGTTGTGTTGATAGACAGCTTGTTAAACATAGGAGTGGAATGTTAGTCAAGAATACCGGTTTATGAAAACATGTGGCTTTTAGATACTTCAAAGCAATTTTATTAATTACAATTTGGGGTGTCGCCGTGGCCATGTGGTTAGAGCATCTGCCTACCACCTAGGCGGTCTGGGTTCGATCCCAGGGGCCAGCATTTGGTATTTGTGGTAGATGCAGCGGCATCAGGGCAGATTTTCTCCAGGTTCTCCAGTTGCCCCACCCTCATTTCACCAATCATTCCATTATCACTGTTCTAATCATCGATTTCGTCTGCATTTCATAACATCCTCTTCATCACTCTCATACCTGGTGATTGGCTGACCACTCACTTCCAGGTCTTCACTCATAGGTTCCTCTGCTCCCCAACAGGTGTCTGACCCTAGGCACTGGTTTGTAAGTCCTACATAAGTCCTAATCAGGTAAAGAAAAAAAAAAGAAAAACAAGAACAATTATAATTTGTATTAATTAAAATATATCTGTGGAATGATATTTACAGAGTCCATAATGTGCATCTGTGCTGCTGCCACGACACTTGCCAATGCTTCCAACCCTGAAAGAAACCTAATGGGATGAAGGTTGAAATAAAATGATTAATGTAATGAAATGCAGGGACAAAAAATTTGCAGGATATGGAAATCCTCAGTATTTGCCTGGGGAAACCTCTGAAAAAAACCATGTATCAAGAAGGTTAGCCACAAGAATCAAACCCACAAACTCCCGAGTGCAGGCCATAGACGTTAACATCTGAGCCATCCCGCTGGTTTGCAGTTCCGTTAGTTTACCAGTGCAATGTGTCTGGAAAATGCCAAATATATTGTCACTGTCTTTAAAGGTGCTTTTCAAGTTTAAAAACATGGATTTATGTCTATAAGGTATTTTGGATAATGTATAAATAATTCACTTTTTGTTGCAGGTGAGAGCTGGAGATGGACTTCCAGAATTGATCTGCCAAAACTGTACATCTCATGTAAATAGCTGGTATATCTTCAAGAAGCAGTGCCAAAAATCAGAAGCTCATTTACGAGATTACCTTAGCAAGAGGGTTTCAATTGCACCAAGCAAAAATAATGAGGTTTGCACCTACAAAATGTTATTTGCTTTGAATAGCTTTGGTATACTGTCTTTTTATATGGCATTATTTGGTGTCATTTCATCCCTTTTATTTTTTGCCACATTTCTATATCTCCTTTAACAACTATGGTCATATTGAAAGCTTTGACTGAAACATCTGATGGTGTTTTTGCTCTTTGAACTTTTGGGTTAGGTAACTAGATTTTTGTCATGTATGACTTACACATTTACTCTCATATCCACAACTCCAGACTCTATGGAGGGTAGGGAATAATCCTAATTAAAGAAAAGTTGTCACCCCCAGGTAGGAATTGAACATAGGACCTGCACATGCAGACAGGATACTATAGTATTTTGCGGTATAAGAAGGGTAAGTGACTTTTACTCGACTGAGGAAAAGTTTGAAAAGACGAGATGCAGTTGTCTTTTCAATTTCTCAGGATTAGTAAAAACACTTAACACATGTGCATTGCATACAATTTTTTTGGAGATAATTAATAATTTAATATGGTGTATTAATGAAATGTGAATTACTAACCTTGAAAACATGACATTTATCTTTCTATGGTGTCTTGATAGTTGAGTTTAATTAGCATATACAGTAAAACCTGACTAAACCGGACCCCCTATACACTGGAAACCTGGGCAACTGGAAAATAAATCTCGGAACGGAGCTTTTTCCTATGTTAAATAACACTCTAAACCGGAAAACTGCCTGATGTGCAAACGGAATAGTTTTTCCAGAACCATTTGCATAAATAACCTAAGACGGATTTTCATTATGCTTAATACATAGTTACATGCTCTGATAACGAACTTGCCATGACTGAAGACTTCAAAGTGCAGCAGATATTGCTGCTGGAAACAGCAGTTGTGAAGTCATGAAAGGAACGGGCGACGATGACGACGAAGCCAATGAAAGGGAGCCAAAAATACGCAATTTTAGAGAAGCATTTTCTGTTGTGAGTGACCTTCAGGAATTTGCAGCTTCCAAGAATGTTCCAGAGTAGGAGCTAATGCAGGAAGCAAAGGAGATCATACAGCATTCTCTTGTGAAGAAGTCGTGAAGTGCACTGTGATGGATAAATGGGGGGAAAAGAAACTAATGGAGAAACTGCAATTATGTATGACATGTAAGTTGAAAATACAGCAAAACATACAACTGAACCTATTTTTACTTTCTCTACTGGTTAGTAGGGGAAGTATTGTATTCCACCCAAAAATTCAATGTCGAGATTTCACCAGAAATATATGTTTTGAGGCCCCCTGAATCCAAAAAAACATTTTTAGAAAAAGGTCCGTGTGTGTGTCTGTCTGTCAGTCTGTGGACAGCATAACTCAAAAACAAAAAGTAGGTTAAAAACCAAAGTTGGTATTTAAGTTTAATGTCATTCAAGGATGTGACACAAAGATTTTGAAGAAAATAGCCCCACCCTAAACTACCCTTCTCATGGGAAATTTTTCGAAAATTTTGATTTTCTTGAAAATGGCTCTAACGATTTTGTTTAAAATGCCATATGTTTGAGATATTTTTATGACAAATGAAATGTATATCTTGACTTTTCTGGCTATAGCCCATGTAGTCGTATTTACTCTGGACGACTTTTGCATAACTGGTAAACCGTTAGAGATAGACCAAATCATACTATACAAAAAATGTAGATCTTGGTAAAATACACAATTTATGCCTCAATAAATTTTCTTGTAGGGTGAACCATTTCGGAGATATTCCTTGTTATGTGTGTGAGTCTCGGAAAACTTAGAACTTTAGCGAAATGCAACAACCTTGTTCATTTTTTTATATGTTAATCGTGCAAAGAGAACGGAATCTCAAAGCTTTAAAAGATTTGACTGTCGCACAAAGCCTTCTGTATTCTAATATCTCCCTTGTACCTACAAGAACATAAGCAATAAGATAATTTGTACGAATGTTTATCTTAACTAACATGGAGATATAGGAATAAGAGTTTGTGAGAATGGTTAGTACAAGAGTAGAGAAAGTCATATGAGTGCAACACATCAGATTTTTTATTTACAGAATTTTATTTTAAATTATTCTGTCAGTTTAATTCTGCACAATTATTTGTTGTACTTTGTTTTACTAAAATATGTATAACCCTTTGTAAGATGGAAACCTGGGAAAATGGAAAAATATTACTGGAACGACCACATTCCATTTTAGGCAGGTTTTACTGTATTAACCATGGCATCTTTCATATCTCTTTTTAGATTTTTCAGGTATGAGAGAAGTACAACCTATTTTCCAATTTTCTTAGATTTTAGAACCAACACGCTCGTTCAAGTTAGCTGCCATGATTGCTATGAGTAATTATTGATTTGAGCATGGCCTGCTCTGTTTATCTCATGGAACATGTATTAATAGAGAGTGTATAATGTTAAGGGCTTGTCGATAACTAGGTCATTAGGGCCTGGTGTATTAACCCTTTTACTGTTGAGATATCTTCCACTTTCTTGTTATGCTAACCTAAATAAATTGAATTGTAGCTATTTCCTATTGTAAAAATATTAAATTTTAGCAATAAAACTGTAGTGTATTTTTGAGAGAAAAAAAGTAAAATCCATGCAACTGCAGTGAAATATAACCCTGTCAGCTTCCAAGTGTGCCATTACACCATTTATTTTACTTGAGCCCTCCCCTTCCTTTACCACAGACACATTTGACTGCAGTTGCTGGGATGTGAACTAGTGAAGTTTGGCTTTGTATGAATGGCCAGTTCATTGTGTATTGCCTTAACCATCATGGCTATCTAAATCGCTTCGGCTGAGGTGCCTCGGAAAGGGATATGAAAACCAGTTTAGAAATTAGAGGATGAATGGCATATGTAGCAAAAGTGAAAGGGTTAAGATTAGTGACTGTCTGCATAATATCTTTGATCTTCTTTACAGCGAAAGTTGGAATTTTAAATTATAACGTATTCAATATAAATAAGTTAGAGGATAATTATTGAGGTGATAAAAATCAACAAGTAGGTTTGATTATATTTTATACCTGTATTAATCAAAATAGTGATAAGTTTAAGGGTGTGAAAATGCTAACTAATATAGGAGGGTGGATTAAGTTGATATATGTAAATATGGGATAATTCATTTACCTGCAATATCAACATAAATGGAAAGGCCATGAAATGGTACTATCTCCCAAATCATCTATCATTCATATTCTTTACTGTCACATTTTTGTGGGAGAAACAAAGTAATTAATGTAGATAGTAGATCTGCTTATGAAATCATTGTTAACTGCCAGTGCTATTTTCCCTTTCCTTCCACCAAGCAGAACAGCCCTCAGATGTTTTCTCACAGAGGCCTACAGTAGAGAAACTCATGTGAATGCAACACATCAGATTTTATATTGTCATTGCAGACAGAAATTGGGGACACAGAGTCAGCTGTTGAAGACAAAGTGTCTACAAGAAGAAATGGCTATAGGAATGTCCCCAAGTATTTCAAGAGCGTGTATAAGAGAAGAGTCACTAGCACTTCAAAACAGAAGCATTCTTCACGTGGAAAAGATAAAACCGGAGCTCAAGATGAGAAGGTAAATAAAAATATAACAACATATATGAATTCATTTGTAGCATTGGAAAGGTAAAATCAGACTGAAAAATTTGACAGTGAATTTTCTAACTGATTTGTGTGTATCCATGGTAGCACAACAGTGCAGAACGCAGAAGACCCTTGGTTGAGATCCCAGCTGGGGCATTGAATTTTTCAGTCAGATTCTACCTTCTCAGCTTAAGCCTACATATGACTTGTGTGGAGGAACAATTAATTAACATTGTTGTATATGCTGCTGAACTGTAACTCATTTGTTGTATGTCTTAAATGTTTGGTTTAATGAACCTCTAGATCGAATTGTTGGCTTCTTAAAACAAGGTTATGTTTTAGAAGTAAATGAGTCGACCTATACATATGATGGTAACATTTCAAATTAATATATTGGTATATGTATATATCCACACCTAATCAGTAATATTGAAATATGGGGTGCTGACGCTGTAACACATGGATAAATTACTTATACAGCATGTTGTGGATATAAGTGTGCAGATTTTGTGTGATGGTGGATTCAAATATGGTGAATGAAAACGTCCAATAACAAACTCATCTGAATCTGAAAGGTAAAGGAGATAATTGAACATTATTGTATACATTATCTGCACAGTCTGGCAACAGAGTAGGACTGAAGAGGCAAGTATTTTGTTTACTGATGTGTCTTCCACTTCCATGCAGGCATTCACATCTATGACAAGTGAAAGTCAAACCAGGTCAGCCTCAAAAACTAGTTTCAGCACGTGTTTGTGTGTTTGTCATTGGTTATTACAAGTGTCAAGGGTAGTTGTGGTTTTCTTACAAGCTTTTCGAGCAGGTAGTTTTACCATCAACATTCCTGACCTTCCTCTCTACACACACGTCAATGCTGTGCAGATGTTGCCAAATGTATGCCCATGGACATGCCGGAATCCAATTATTTAATATTTTGTGGCTAAACAACTCGTTTTAGCATGAGACATGAATAGCACAACTTTTAAAGCTGTGTTTACATATTGATAGCCAAATATTCAACCAATTTTACTTTTTATTTGTGGAACCATACTCTATAGAGGCAAATGGTATAAGTTATGCTTCAGCTTAACTCAAGAAGTCACCATTAAATTCTGTGCACTCACACCCCCTAACATATTTTATATTAAAAGAAATGTACTAGAATCATGCTTACCCTAAAAGGGAGGTAATCCTGCAAGAAAACCTTTATTAAGAAAAGAATATATACCATCTACTGTCCTTATTTAGAAAGTAAATAAGTATTTCAAAAAGAGCTTAAAACATACTAGTTAAAAATGCTTGTATAGAATAGATGAATTATAAATAGATTGTAATTATAATACTAGATTGTATAAAAATGCTTTTATATAGATTGTAATTACATAATTGTTTGGTTTTCTTTGATGAGGCTTGAAACTTGTAAAAACGTCTATAAGCTAATAAAGATTATTATTATTATTATTATTATTAATCATCATCACCGTCACCACCACCACCGCCACTGCCACCGCTGCCGCCGCCATCATCATCATCATTAATAATTAAGACTTCACGGGTGATCAGCCGTGTGAGGTTTAAAAACATTAAGCTTTCGGCCATTGTAGACCCCATGACCTTCATCAGAATTGCCTTTTTGTTGCAATAAATTGGGTTTTTTAAATTTAATTTACACAAAAACTGTTGAATCTATTTAAATATGCCAAATTGTTTATTCAATTTTCTATGAATATAGCCATAAATCAAGAACCTTCAATGAATAATTTTTCAGCCAGTTGATGATACATTTTTCTGATAAAAATATATTTTTCTAAAAAACTATAAACTTTTCAACATTTTGGTATTAGACTTTCTTGTTATTCACAACATGAGAAATTTGCTGTTAAAATCTGGCGGATCATTTCACTTCCACCTGTATTGTAAATAAAAGTGTGTCAAAAGGATGTACATTTACTTTATAATTAAATGCCATCAAAAGCAAATCAGTAGTTGATGCTTGAAAACAGCAATTTGAAGGAAGTTAAAACTGTTTCCGATAACCAAATGTTTAAATGAATTATAACTTATTGTTTATTATATATATTAATGTGTATAAAATATGACATTATATAGAAGCATCACTTTTAAAATTAAATACTATACGAGAGATACATGTACGAGGGGCGTCTCAAAAGTAAGTTGCACTATTTTTTTAAATCCGCGCGGTTGTCGGGAAAAGTCTGAAAGTCCCAGGAAATATAGGTATGGGTGTAGTAGCAGCACTGTAAAATTCCTGGGCACCTAAATTTATTGCTTGGACATTAAAACGACAGTAACAATGAATACTCCACTCGTTCCTACCGCCGATTGCGAAGTTCGCGCTGTAATCCGTTTTTTGACGGGAAAAAATAAATGTGCGACTGAAATTCATTGCCAGTTGTGCAGTGTTTATGGAAAAGACGTTTTGTCAAGATAAATGGTTTCTCTTTGGCGCCAATCGTTCATTGAAGGGAGAATAACATCACACAATGAACAATGAAGCAGCCAACCCTCCACTTCCTTCGCTCCGAATATTGTTGACGAGGTTCGAGCAGCCGTGAACACCAATCGGCGCCATACACTTGATGCAGTTTTGTTTCAACTTCCTCCGTATATTGAAATAAGCTGTGCATCATTTCACAGGATTATTTCTAGGGATCTGTGTCTATCGAAAGTGTGTGCAAGTTGTGGAAATGAATGGATGAGGCAACTCCAAAAAAAGGCAACAGTTGTTGCATCGGCTGGCAAGGTCATCACAACGATATTCTGGGATTCGAAGGGAGTACTGTTAATCGATTGCCTGCTCCATGGGACCACGATGACAGCTGCTCGCTATTGTGAGGTGCTGAGAAAACTCAAAAGAGCCATGCATAACAAAAGGAGGAAAAAGTTGAGCAAAACAGTGTTTCTGGTCCACGATAACACTCGCCCGCATGCTGCTCGTGAAACTCAAGCCCTTTTGAGCAGTTTCGATGGGATGTTTTTGGTTATCTATCTAGTGCACCTGACCTTGCACTGAGTGATTACCATCTTTTTCTGGAGCTGCAGCAAATCTTGGGGGAAGGCACTTCATAAATGCAGAGGAACTGAAACAAGAAGCGGAAAGATGGCTATCCAGTTTGGCAGGAGAGTGGTTTGACATTGGGTTAAAAAAACTGTTACCACGGTATCAAAAATGCATTGAGGTTCAAGGAAATTAAGTGGAAAAATAGGTACTGAATGTAGGTTTCAAAATATACCCTTTTTAAAATATTTAAACGGTTTGTTATTTTTTAAAAAAATAGTGCAACTTACTTTTGAGATGCCCCTCGTATATTTTTTAAAGGGTAGAGAAAGCAGATTTTTCTACTATGCATTGCAAGTTTTCTCAGGGCATATAAACCTAATTTAAAGGAAGTTTTATTTATTTCTAGGGCTTGATAAGATCAACTTGTGATGTAATCCTAGAAGGGAGTCTTAAAGAAGAAGACCTTAGAAGGGAAGGCTGTGATGTGGTTACGCAATTTGAAACAGCACTCCAGACTAAAGAAGAGGACACTAAAAATGAACTTGAACTGGGAGCAGCAGTTCCGAGCAGGATCTACACTTGCAATGTGTGCCAAAGGACATTTTCTAGCAAGTCATACCTTCAAGATCATGAAGCAACCCACTCAGGAGACAAACAGTTTACTTGCAAAGTAAGGGAGAAACCTCTGGAAGACTGCATTTATAGGTATTTCTTAATATTTAGATGTTGTGGTTTATTGTGTTCTGTAATGTACTAATTTTCTCCATTCTTAGAACCAAACTTTATGTAAATACTTGACATCATTAAATAGCCCATGATACATGGGGTCATTCCATGTGAAATCAACGCACCCAATGTTCCTCACCTATTTAGATTTTGCTATAATTTGGTACACTCATAGTGGGTGTTGGGACTACGGAAAATACGAAATTTCAATGCTTTTATGTCAAACTGTTATTACAGGACTATTCCTACATAGGTATCCAAGAAACTGAAAAAAAAAAATTAAAAATATATTTTACCTGGTCATTTTTGGGTGCAAGAGGAAGTTGCTTGTTTACCTGCTTTGACATTTCTAGTTAGGTATCTTCAGAGACAAGAAGCACTTCCTAAAAAATTCAAGTCAACATGTAATTAATCAGGCTTTTGCTTGACTTGCAGTGAGATAATTAGATGTTTGGGTTTGCACTTTGCGCTGAATAAATAGGAATTGAAGGAAGGGTCTTCCTGATCACATCTCCGTCTTCGTCTCTACTGTTTATATGGTCATTGTGACCACTTTGGAATGTTCTAATCACAGCAATAATATTTGGTGTTTTTAAAATAAAATAAAAATTGCAGAATCACCACCGAAGTATTGGAAAAGTACTGAGCGAATTTTATGAAGTATAGTTTGATGTTGATATCATGCAAGTATTGTGAGCATCAAGGTATCGCAAGTATCGAGGATCCATCTCTAAATTAAAGAAAAAACATAAGACTGCAAAAAGACTAAAAATGGTGTACTTTTTCTTTTTGGGCAATTTTCTCTGTTTAGTCTCCCCTTAAGGTAAAAGTAATTTAAAAGTGATAGAATAGAACATCAGTCTATACCACTGACTAGAGCCTATAGTGAACATTTATTTTCCTTACAGGAGTGTGACAAAGCTTTCTTCAGTGCAAGGAAACTTAAACTGCACTTGAAGACACATTCCTTAGAGAGACCTTGTTTGTGTTCAGTTTGTGGCAAGTCATTCCGTGAGAAGAGTGACTTGAAGAGACACTTTCGCCTGCACTCAGAAGAATCCCCTTTCCTCTGCAATGTCTGTGGTAAGCATTCTAACCCATACTTGGTTAGTGAAGTGTGTTAATTCCAGAAAATTTAATTTTAAGATAACTTAGTCTTAAATTTTGAGTAGATTTTCTTGGCGGTGCTGTGGCCAGGCAGTTAGACCAATTGCCCATCACCAAGATGGCCTGGGTTTGATCCCAGGGAGCCACATGTGGTATTCATGGTGGACAAAGCTGCGTCTTGGTGGGTTTTCTCTGGGTTCTCCAGTTTCCCCTGTCACTCATTCTACCAATTGCTCCATCATTGCCTTTCCAATCATCTATTTTGCCTGCATTTCATATCATCCTCTTCCTCACTCTCATACCTGGTGCTTGGCTGACCACCTGCTTCTAGGTCTTCACTGTGTCCGGTCCATAGGTTCCTGTACTCCCTGACAAGCGTTTGTCCCTACATAAGGGGAGGGTAATCAGGTAAAAAGAAAAATGTTCTGGAAATAGCCTGTGAAAGCTCTTCATTGTGAATGACTTGTAGAACTAGTATGCCATAAGAGATAGTGAAAAATCTTACTACATAAAAAAGGCAAATCTCTGTGGCATTTCTTAATGGGCTTTGGTGTTTAATAACTCTTTATCTGCACGGTAACATGGTAAAATAAAATATAGGCAAGGTTTTCTAATTTAACATATTGTTTATTCTAAATATGAAATTAATTAACTGGTATAAAGAACTCACTGTCTGTTAGTATAATTTAGTTGTAGATATATCAGAGCTACTTGTAATAAGCTTATACGGAGGTGATTGATGATATGTATGAAAGGTAAGAAGGCTGAAGATGTAATAAAGTTTGTAAAACTTTCTTCATAGTTACAACTCACATGACAACAGGTAACAAGTACATTTATATACTGGGTGTCCCAAAAAAACACTGACAATGCTTGGTATGTTGTGTGGGATGGCAAACTGATCGGTTTTCAAACAGGAACCCCTGTCCAGAATTGTATGGTTTGGACGCTGGAGAGCGTCAAAGTTTGAGAACGAATGGCTGTGACAATTTGTTAACATTCGTTTTGGTATCTCAATTGGGCGACAATATAACCCTTTAGCCATCTGTGTACTGCAGATGAATGACCTAAGGATAATGACATTACTGCGCATGCACTAAATTCCTCCATAGAGTCCTTGGTGCTTGTTATTTTGTGTAGTTTCCAGTACAGTAACATTTTTTAACAGCAATGCGACACGTACTAGTGCACAGCTGCTGAAATGGCCAACTTAAGGTCCAGTGCTTTTTAATGTAAACGTGCGGAATCACCTCAACATCGCATATTCAAATCCATTGATTGGTGAAGGTGGACCAGATCCATGGCCAGCACAGTCGTCAGATCTCACACCTCTCGACTATTTTCTGTGGAGTTGTATGAAGAGTATGACACTTCTGTAACGTCAGTGGAGGACCTTATGGCTCGACTCCATGGAGTGTTTGAAAATGTTCAAAGACAGTCGCATGTATTGGGTCATGTGCTTGACACTCGCCACCACCGATATAGGCTCAGTAATGACATAGCAGGTACATAGTTCGAAGCCCGTTTGTAATGTAGACAGGTCGATGTTGGGTTTGTTGACAAAATGTGAACATGCATCATCTCAGACTTAGATGTGCTACAGCGTCCAAGCCATGCATTTCCAGACAGGGGTTTCTGTTTGAAAACCGATTAATTTGCCGTCCCACACAACATACTAAGCATTGCCAATGTTTTTTGGGACAATCTGTATTTCTGTGGCATGTGATGTAATCTATGTAGCCTAATTTCTGTTGACAATGAATCAGAATCTCTAGCTAGTCTAGTCAAGCAGTTTTTTTTTTTAAACTCATTTAGAAAACCTGCATCACCCTTTCCAAGAAATCAGATATAGTTGAGAAAATGTAGCATTTCCTCTATATTATGTCGCTTGCAAAATTAAATGCCTTTTGCTTTTGAAGAGAAAGAACTTGTTTTTGTTTTTTTTAAGTTTAAGGCTTTCACAGTGATTAAAATGTATATAAATTTCATGTACTAAGGAAGTCAGACTACTCCAAACCCTCTAAATATAAGATGTTTTAGCTTTAAAATACAAGTTACATTCAGAAAGTAAGTCCTGATGATCGATAAAGAGAATAAAAACATCACTAAATAAGAAATATTTATTGGAATAATTACATAGACTCACTGGCTACTTTTCAACATAGTCATCACCACTGTTGAGTGATTTATTGAAACGGTGTTACAATTATTAATTGTATGCCCAAGTCATAGGATTCTGCTGCCAATGTCTGCAGCCACGATGTCACTTCATTCTGCACCTCAGCGTCCTGTGAAAATGTTCCTGCCAGAAAACGCTTTATGAGACGGAGGAGATGAAAGTCACTTGGAGCAAAGTCGGGGCTGTAGGGCGGATGTTCGAAGACCTCCCATCCAAACTTTTGGATTTTGGAACACATTTTGTGTGGCGTTGGCTGTATGGGGTCTTGCATTGTCATGCACAAGCGTAATGCCTCTTGTCAACATTCCACGTCTCTTGGAATTTATGCAACGTCTGGCAATATCGATCAGCATTTATGGTCTGCCCTTGCGGTAAAAAGCCACACAAAAGCACACCACATCGATCCCAGAAGACAGTGTACATGATTTTTTTGACAGAGAATGTCTGCTTGAATTTGGTCTTCACAGGTGAACCACTATGCCGCCAATGCATTGCTTGTTATTTTATCTCTGGTGTGGCATGCGCCACCAATGTTTCATCCCCAGTGACAATATTGCCGAGAAACTGGTCACCTTCCGCTGCGTATCGCTGTAGGAATGTCAATGCTGCGGCCAAATGTTTGATTTTGTGTTCATCTGTCAGTTGTCTAGGCACCCCATCTTCACCACACTTTGTGAAAACCAAGCCACCGGGAGACAATTTTGTATAAAAGCGAGCGAGACATCTGGGGAAACTGAAAAGAGAGTTCTGAAATTGTGAAGCGCCAGTTCTGCACAATTGCTTGCCGCACACGTTCCAACACTTCTGGCGTCACCAGGGACGGTCGGCCATTACGCTCTTCGTCGTGAATATTGGTTCTTCCTTCCATGAGTTGCCTTCAACATCACCTTACCATACTGTCACACATAATGTCCTGTCCATACATGCGACACAATTGACAATGGATCTCTGCTGGAGATTGCTTTGGAGTATGCAAAAATCGGATGACTGCACGAACCTCGCATTTGGTGGGAGACAATATCGGAGCAGTCATTTTCTCCTATCACAGAGCAGTAACTACTGCCATCACTAAACTGAAACTTTACTACAATGTTACCATATACTTCCTCTCTTCTCCTGCACACGCACATTCCTATCCTACTGGTGGTGCCATCTCTGGATGCGATCGGGACTTAGTTTCTAGATGCACCTCGTATATATTTCATAATATTGTGGGATATCTTTCTGCATATTTCCATAGTTTAGCAAATGCATATGCAGTAAGAACGGGCATTAAACATTACTAAACATAAAGGGGAAGAATTATAAATTATTCAACAATACTACCATCTGAATGCAGTAATAATATGGTATGGCATTAAGTGCACCATCCTGTAATTCTGAAGTGTGTAATTATTTTGTTGTTTAACGACGCTGTCAATTGCCAGGATCACATCAGCGTCGCCGGTGTGCCGGAATTTCGTCCAGCAGGAGTTCTTTTACATGCCAGTAAATCTACTGACATGGAGCTGTCGTTTTTAAGCACACTTAAAAACCATCGGCCTGGGCCGGGTTTGAACCCGCGACCTTGGGATCAGTAGACCAGCGTCTAACCAACTGAGCCACCCAGACCGACTCTGAAGTGTGTAACTGCCTAAGTCAATTGCAGAAAGTAGCTAATGACTAGGGCTCGGAAGTTCATGCCCTAAAAAACACTGAAATATGCATGCAAATATGCTCTTAAAAACGTTAAAATATGCCAAGAAATATGCACTATCCCTTTGCAGTAGACAAGGCGAGTTAGTATAAGTAATAAATAAAGTCACCTTATTCCTTAGACGTTGAAGCAGAAGTGGTCCCGCTGCTAGTATTAACTGCTAAATTGTAGTTCACAACCAACACTTTGCACAAATTTTCAACTGTAAAGCATAGTCTGTTGTCTCGCAAAACACTTTTTGTAACGTGAAAAACTTCTCTCCACGCCCCAAAATGTTATCGGGGCATATTTAAATGATAACTGCTTCACAGAGTGAGAGAGTCAAGTCTCTTGGTGTGACATATGGTTTTCTTTCGAGGACGTCTCGAATATCGCACATCTGTTTATAACCAGAATTTTTTGAAATTACATAATTCCCTTTCTCTTTCACTTTTTGTCCTGTGCTACCAGGAACCAAACTTAGATCACATATTGTTTTTTCAAGCACAGTAAGTGATTCATGCAAAGGAGATCCTACAGCTTCCAATGCCTTTATGGCTGTTGGTAAGAAAGAAAAATGTGCAGATATGAAACTAAGATCCTCTTTTAACCCAGTGCTTGACGGAATATTTGGCACAGTTTCTATTGAGGAAGCATCTTTCAAGTCCAATGAATTAACAACACCTTCGGCTATTTGTATGTGCTCAGCATAATATAAAACTTCATCGACCCATGTTCCCCATCGAGTTAACACTGGTGCAGGAGGAAGTCGGATATTAGGTGCTGTTGATCTAAACAACTTAACTTTTTTAGGAGATTTGACAAAAATTATCTTCGTACTGGACACAAATCTATCTACCAGTGCGAAAGAATCATTGTCTCAGAAATGCTACCAATATGAAAAATATTGTACAGATGAAAAAATAAAAAAAGCATAGAAATCATTCAAATATGCAATATAGGGGCAATAATATTGAAATCTTCGTGAGTTGCACCATCATGTGCAATACTGCCAATATGAAAAATACTATCCAGATAGAAAAAGGTAATAAAAAACCATAAAAATCATTAAAATATGCAATATAGGGGCTATAATATTGAAATATTATGCATTTATCAAAAATCATGAACATATGCAGTTATATGCACCATAAAATCGTGTCCAAATAACTGAAAATTCCGTAATTCGTGCACATAATGTTGTTGTTGTTTTCTAGTGCCTTGCATCTGGCAATGAAGCCATTAGCATTCGTGCTTTCCAATACTTTTGAACTGTAGTTTCTTCTGATCTTAATGCTTCACAGGTCTTCAAGTGTTCTTCATTCATTTCTGCTGGATCGTTACACAGGACACATATCGGTGAGGCTGAGATACCTATTCTGTAGAGATGACTTGCCAAGCAGTCATGATTTGTCAATAGTCGGAAGGCTGCAACAGCTGTTTTCCTTGGTCTCTGGGGGATTATATCTGGATTGGAAAGTAGTGTAATCCATTTTTTATCTTTGGCATTTGTTTCTATTTCTTGTAGGTATGAATGAGAAAAATTTTTAATGATCAAGCGTTTTATTGAGGAATATGAGAAATTGAATTTAGACTTTTGTGTTATTGTTGTGGCTTTCTTTGCAAGTGAGTCTGCAGCTTCGTTCCCCATGACTCCACAGTGTGCTGGAATCCATTGGAGATGAACAGTCTTATTAACTTTTTGGAGTTGTGTTAACATTTTGTAACATTCTCTAATTTTTGTTGACTTCTTTGTCCTGTTCTTGTGATATATTGGCTTCTTGTACTGTGAAGACATCTATATCTTGGTCTTTTAATATTTTCATTAGCTCTTGTTTTTTAGGCTGGGACATGCCTCCTGCATTCCATTGTAGAATTCTTAAAGTATTGGAACAATGATGAAATTTGCCTAAAGATGTCCCCACCCGGAGATCCGATTGGGGGACAGTTTTAACTCCGGAATGTTTATCTTTAGGACTCATATTCATGTATGTGGCTTTCATGTAACTGTTTTCTTAACGGGCACCAGTTTTACAATGTGGCAGTTACATCACCCGACTTAAACCCCCATTTTGCAAGGGGGACCACACCTATCGTTGGTCAACGGGTCCATCGGACCTAGCCGGGAGGACTAAATAGATGATATTTAGATCCACCGACCTTCCCCTCATGTGCCTCTGAGGGACGCTGTTGTGCTGTGATAGGGCAGCACATATGTAAATGACATTTCCTCCATTTTAGATGAAACAGTTATACCGCTGTGATTCGGTCCCCAGAGCCTCATCTGTTAAAAGCAGGGTGCACCACGGGCAGGATGAGGATGGGAATTGGGTAGGAGAGGCTATAGGAGGCGCATCACTACCCCTTACTACCCCCGTGCACATAATGTAAAAGCATACATTTTTAACCCCTATGAAAAAACATGCAAATGCATGAACTTCCTAGCCCTAGTAATGACACTATTTATTTATGCCAACAAACTTACTGTTGGTGTTTTTAAACACACAAGTGTGTGTGTGCAATGTTTGAGAGGTAGAACTGGAACTGAAAAATTCAATGCCAGAGCCTGGGTTTGAACCACAGACCCTCTGCTCACTAGAGTTGGCTTTACGGGAGAAATCGAATTGGCTGGAGAATTCGATGTCATTCTGCCAGGTTGTCACTGGTTAGAGTGTCTGCCTAGTGAGAGGAGGGTCTGTGGTTTAAATCTGGGTTGTGGCATTGAATTTTTCAGTTCTGATTCGACCTCTCAAATAGTGACACTCTTATTTATTTATGTCAACAAACTTACTGTTGGTATTTTTAAACACACAAACCGTGTGTGGGCAAAGTTTGAGAGGTAGAACTGGAACATAAAAATTCAATGCCACAACTGGGATTTGAACCACAGACCTTCCGCTTACCGGGCAGCTGCTCTAACCACTGAGCTATTGTGACAAACTGCCAGAATGGCATTAAATTCTCAAACCAGTTCGTATTTCTCCTGGTAAACCACAAAGGCAGTCTCACATCAGAGACAAATTACCCCAATGGTGACTTACTATTGTAAGTACTTTGTCCCAGGATTAAATAACCTTCAGATGGTAATTATTATTTATTTATGTCAACAAACTTACTGTTGGTGTTTTTAAACACACAAGCCGTGTGTGGACAAAAGTTTGAGAGGTAGAACTGGAACTTAAAAATTCAATGCCACAACTGGGATTTGAACCACAGACCTTCCGCTTACCGGGCGGCTGCTCTAACCACTGAGCTATTGTGACAAACTGCCAGAATGGCATTAAATTCTCAAACCAGTTCGTATTTCTCCTGGTAAACCACAAAGGCAGTCTCACATCAGAGACACTCTTGCTTGCTGCTTAGAAAGTGTGTTTATAATTTTCAGGTAAGACGTTCAAGACTAAGTTCTACTTGAACCGACATCTGGTGACCCACTCAGGAGAAAAGAACTTCACTTGCAGTGAGTGTGGCAAAGCATTCAGATGGAGAGATGCACTTCTTGTGCATGACAAGGTACATGCCTTGGAGCGTCCATTGCCATGTGGTGTCTGTGGCAAGGGTTTCAAACGTAAAGAAGATCTCATTCGTCACACAAGAATACATACTGGGGAAAAACCTTTTGTGTGTGTTTACTGTGGACGCTGCTTCTCGGATAAGTGGAACCTGACGCAACATGTTCGTCTACACACAGGACAGAAACCATACGTGTGCTCCATCTGCAATCAGGCGTTCACTCATAACGTCACTCTGAGAAAGCACATCAAGCTAAAACATTCTGGTGATAACTGATATTTAATTGTTCTTTGACACATTTTAAATAGCTTGTGGTTTAGTGGGAAAAAGGTCATCTCCTTAGTACGGTGGTAGTGCTGCTACTTACCAAGCGGGGGACCTGGGTTCAATTCCTGGTACCGGTGTGGTGATTTTCTCCTGCTGGGAGGCCTGATCCAGGGTGCACTCAGCCTCGTTAGGTCCCTGAGGAGCCAATGGAGGAGCTATTCGATTGAAAAGTAGCAGTCCCTGTTTGAGAAGATCGCATAACCAACCAGGAGAGACTGGGGTACTGACCCTGTCCCACCTCTAGTACTGCACCCCACTCATGATGCCTGTGGTGGGCAGTGGTGGGGGACGCAGAGGTTAGGCAGTAGGCTTTGGCCTGGATAGGCTGTTGTATCAAGGGGTTACTGTTAGTGGGAAAAATTTGTGTCAGTTGGGGCATATTGTCACGGAACCTCAGTTGGTTAGAGCAACTGTACAGAAAATGGAAGATCTGGGGTTTTAATCCAGTCTGTGGCATTAAATTTTTCAGTTTGATCCTTCCTTTCCAATAACTGATATTGTTTAAAACCCAGTGTACATTTCCAAGGGAGTGGGAAAGTTTCTATGGCATGCGTAATCAATCAAGGACAGAATCAACCAGCAGCCATCCTAACATCCATTTGATATTGCAAATTTAACAGTTTATAAGCCTGACCCACAATAAATTATGAATGACAACAAAAAATGTAGCATTGAGTGGTTTTGATTCACAATAAACTAAGGATCTGAATCAAACCATGTTAATTAATATAAATAACATTATGGAAAATCAGTTTTGCACATTCAGGTGTTATTTGTAACTAACTTGTCCTATGTTTTCATCTGAGTACAAGTATGCAGCTTTGTAATTCAGTACAGAAGTCATTCTAAAATAAATAATATAAAAAATGTGATATGTCTCATACATATGCATTACCTCCTATACCCATCTCACATAATCCTTCAGCAGAAAAAACAATGTGTAGAAAATTATAAGTAGAAAGGCATTTTGGGGTTAGGGGATTCACAGATGCAGTACAATAATTACTACGTTTCCATGGGGAATTCAAAACGGATTGAATACTGCATGGAAATGTGGATTCAGATTGAACTGAATCCTTGGATCTGATCCTCTTAGAATTGGGATTGGATCAAAATTTTGTTACATGGAAACATCTACCGGGTTCAAATCAATTTGAATCCGTCAAAGATGCTAAATTCTACTATACTTGTAACACACTGCACGCTTTCATTTTGTTTTCTTAGCAAAAGTGCTGTAATAAAACAACAAAGCCACTTTTATTGTTCTATAATCTCACAATATATTCTTCTAAAAACATTCACTAACCTCAAAACCTACTTAAAATGTGCAGAAAACATATTTTTTACAGGTTCGCGAACATAAACCAAGTGACCAACATTAAAGCTTGAATTATTTATGGAGTCTTGCATATCCAAATCGATCTCATTCCAGATTGAATTCAATGTGGAAACGTGGATTGTATTGAGAATGGGATTGGACTCTGAGAGACAAAGATGGAGAGCAAGAGAGTGTGATTGAGGGAGAGTGTGAAAGGGTGAGAGAGAGAGATAGATAGGGAGCATGAGAGAGTGACAGTGACAGAGTGATAGAGTGTGAAGTAGTGAGAGAGAGACAAGCACACACAAGTTTCACAATCAAGGAGTGATTTAATGCTTGTGCATGTGTGCCGAAAAAAGCATTTTTAGAAAAATGGACCATATATGTGGATGTCCAACACCAAATTTGGTGTCATGAGCATAGCAAAGGGATGGCAAGGGCGACCATAGCCCCTCTCCCCCTTGGAAATTAAGGAATTTAATGTGCCGATAATGTTTTATTAAACGTAAAGCTATCCTGATTGAAATGTTAAAAAAACTGTTAGAACTGTCTAAGCAGTATGGTCTGATAAATATAGATAAAACTAAAAATTTGAAGTGCACTGCAAAGAAAAAAAAGACTAAAGATATAATAATAGAAAATACAAAATTAGAAGGAGTGGATTCATAAAATACCTTGGGCCTATAATCAATAATAATAATGATATAAAGAATGAAATAAAAGAAAGAATTGCTCTGGGTAATAGAGCGTTATATGCTAACAAATGTCTATTTAGGACTAAGTGTCTAAGTCAGCAAAAATAAGATTATACAAATCCATCATCAGACCTATTGTAATATATGCGTGTGAAACCTGGGTCCTTAATAAAACAAATAAACAAAAGCTAATAGTATTCGAAACAAGGATATTACATACTATATTTGGAGTAGTGAAACAAAATGATAATACATGGAGAATATGTTATAATAACGAATTAAATGAATTAGTCAGAAATGAACATATTATTAACCACATAAAAGCTTTAAGATTACGATGGTTTGGACACACAAATCGAACCCGGATGATAGAATGATTAAAAGAAAATGTAAATGGATCCCAATAAAACCAAGATTAAGGGGCCATCCCAAAAATAAATGGTTAGATGATGTACTTGATGACATTAAGCGTATGAAAAAAATCTGATGTGTTGCACTCACATGACTTTCTCTACTCTTGTACTAACCATTCTTACAAACTCTTATTCCTATATCTTCTTCGTGTTAGTTGAGATAAATATTTGCAGAAATTATCTTATTGCTTATTTCCTTGTAGGTACAAGGGAATAAGGGAATACAGTAGACTTTGAACGATACTCAAATATTTTAAAGCTTCCAAACTCTGTTCTCTTTGCACGGTTAATATATAAAAAAGAAAATTAATAGTGATGTTCCATTTGACAGAAGTATAAGTTCTCTAAAACTTACTTAAATAACGAGGAATATCTCCGAATGGTTCACTTTACAAATCAATTTATTTTTATTCATAAATTGTACGTTATAGCAAGATCTACAATTTTTGTATAGTAAGATTTGGTCTATCTCTTACGGTTTATCAGTTACGCTAAAGTCATCTGGAGTAAATAGGACTACATGGGCTATAGCCAGAAAATTCAATATATACATTTTATTTGTCATAAAAATATCTCACACATTTGGCATTTTAATCAAAATCATTAAGAGCCATTTTTAAGGAAACCAAAATTTTTGAAAAATTTTCCATGTAAAGGGCAGTTTAAGGTACAGCAATTTTCTTCAAAATCTTCATGTCGCATCCTTGAAAGACATTAAACTTAAATTCCAACTTTGGTTTTTAACTGACTTTTCGTTTTTGAGTTATGCTGTCCACAGAGTCACACAGGCACGCATTTTTCTAAAAATGCCTTCTTTGGATTCAGGGGGTCTCAAAAAATATATTTCCGGTTAAATCTTTACATCAACTTTTTGGGTGGAATACAATACTTCCTCTACTTACCAGTAGAGAAAGTAAAAATTAAAAATTCTTGTCAGCCTAAAAGCTCTAAGAGTTAATATCTTATCCTTATAAGAAACAGGTACCTAACTACGGCTTAGAATGGTGAGTAAATGTAAAGAAAGAAAATCCAAATTGCAGTATTTAAGGCAATTTATCTAACAAATGTGGTGATAATTGCCAAAAAAAATATGATTTTTACTTTTTGCATTTTTTATTATGCTTATTGTTTGTGCTATAATGGCACACTTTAGCTTTCTCAATATCAGCCTTTTTTAAAGTTCCAGGAGGGCAGTTATATGTCCTAGTGCGGGTAAGCATTCCTTGCTAAAGTTCATCGCTACAGCTTTGAATTGTTTTTTCATTTTCACTAGCTTTGATTTTAGTATCTTGCAGGGAATTTTGCTTCAGAAAGGTTGTGAGTTGGCTGTACTGAAATGAATTTGATATATTGAGCTGAAATGCCGAGAATGTGACACATGTTTTGCTTCCAAACAGAGAAATGCAGTCAGTGTTCTGTAATTCTGTAATCTTGCCAGGTTGTTTCAGTGTTCCAGTTATACATAGGACGTTGTTTGGTAGTTAATTGGTTTTAAGTTATGTTGTCTACAGTAAAGCAGAAACAAGCAGATATTTCATGATTTTTGTGTATAAACTACTGAAGTTCATACTGTAGAGGTTAACTAAGAACAATAAATTTCCAAGTTTTGTGAACAATACGAAGGTGAAAGGAAAGTTTTCATATTAAGAATCAACCAAACAAACTTAAAATTCTCAAAAGCCACTACTGAGGCCAAGAAGAAAGCAACAGAGGGTCCCAAACATGGTGCTGGGGAATTTAAGTTGATTGGATTTAGTTAGAGTACAAAAACATATTGTAAAACTTTAAAATCTGCCTTTCTCAATTTTTTTTCAGCTATTTTCACTATTCAATATGCTTCTTGGACCCTAGTTTATAACCTATTAGCTTGAAATTTTCAGGAGAGCTTCAGAGATTAAAGTATTAAAATTTGTCATGTGCTGGTTAAAAATATTAAATATGTATATTCCATAACTCATACTGAAAAAATTGAAAATATCAATAAACTGTATACTAAATATTTTTTCTTCTTAAACTAATTAATTCTAAGCAATGGCAATATGATAATTTCTTTGTCTATATGTATACTGAGCTCAGATTAAAAATTTAGGAGAGATGCAATAAACTGCTGGGTCCAAGGGTCATTTCATATTGGTACATCAAAAAATGATTTATTATTAATACATATATTCATAATTTAAATATGGATTGACATAGGACATTGAAATTTTGTGTTTACTGCATATTTTATATTCTGAGTATGTGAAAAAAATTCAAAGCAATCAGAAGAAAATTGGATTTTTTAATTTTCATAGATACATTAAGTTAATCAGAATAATTAACTAGCCCAAGCTGCCTCACACCACTGCTTGTGAGTACGTGACCGACAACAATGGAAGGGTCAGAACAAAGGAGTTTCCGGAACGTTCGCGAAACTTCCGACTGCCGGCTTGTTTGTGAATTTCGAGAAACATCCGTGCTGCGTCATTCCCGGTATATAAGAAGGTGAGATGGCAAGTTGAGAGGAGTATCTGGGGCAGTTGTTATATGGTGGAATCACGAGTATTGAACGAGTGGGTGTAGTCATTGTCGTGAGACAACTGCATGTGTCTACAGAGACAGTTTGGGACAATGATACGTCGCGTCGAAGTCATTTGTTGTGAGAAGCAGTTTTACTGAGTATGATCGTCGAAGTCAGCAGTTTGCTAGACAGAGAGAACTGAAAGTCAGAAAAGTGTGTGAAGGTCACGAGAAGATAGGACAACTGAGAGTTGCAAACATGAAAAACTGTACATTGTGTAAGTGTTTTGTGTTTCAGTTTTAGAAGAAAAATAAAGTGACAGAAAAAGTAATTGAACTGTTTTGTCTCTTTGTCACACATATTCAAGGTTTAAGAGAATGAGAGTTTTTGGTCTAATAATTTAACCTAAGGGTAGGTAAATGAGATGAAATAAATCCCGAAATGTTGCATGATAAACTAGGAGATTGAATTAAAATAGTAGGTATATTATGCAACAAGGCTATAATGGTAGTAATTAAGACGCGAGTTTCCTAATTTTCATACAAGTGCCTTAATTACCATTATAGTTAAGTTTAATACGACAATTCATGCTCGACCATATACCTAATTTTACAGTTGAAATATTATAAAATGTTGTACACTCACCAGGAACAATGACCTACAGCTGATATTTGGAGTTCTGCGCAGGCGTTAAACGATGGATTCGTTTGCAGCACGTCACAGCTGCATGATGAAAATGATAACCCTGGAATGCTACGTAACATTGAAAAATAGAAGGTAAATTGAATATATTGGTTTTCAGACGAAGCTTTATTTCATGTATAAGTTATTTATTGAAATTAATTTGCGGACTGTGCTTAGTGCAATATTCTTGGAAGTTGATGTTGTATTGAGGTTAAGTTGTGTAAGTTTACATGTTACACATCTAGGCGGGTGGAGTAAGTTGCATCTCACTGTCAGTAGTGTACGCCCGCTGACATTTTAGTGTTTTTTGTTTGTAATGCTTCTATGAAGCACATTTTACAAGGAACTTCTGTTCCAGCCTGTATAGTAGAGAAACTAAACCTTACTGCACGTGAATGGTGAAGAAAGCAAAAAGTGTAGCTAGCTAGTATAAATCTTTCCTTCTTTGTAACATCTGTGGACTCTAGGTAGGTGCAGTCCCTTCGGCAAACATCATTTATTGTGAATCGTTCTAGTGCCGTGGTTTGATTACATTACACGAAACCGTGCACGTTTACAGCAGACACTGCAAAACCAGATGTTTTCTCTTTCTATTCCAATGCAACATGCACGTATCCTCATTAAGGTAATTAGATTTGTGTTTTTGAGAGTCTTGTGTTTTCTTGCTTGCTCCATCTCATTATACACTTGCCATGGAACTTGGAACAAAGAGGATGGGAAAGAAAACAATACAATTGCTGGTTTGTGCTCCGTTGTATGGATTTTACGATATCTTGTAAAAGTTGAGAATTGCAATGAAGCGTGATAAAGTTAGCGTTCCGGCAACTCAGCCCAGAGATCCGGGTTTAATTCCTGGGTGGAACGAGGAATTTTTTTTTTTTTACTTTAGCTGCTTACAGTATAGTATACAGGGTTACTATAGTAATTTAAACCAGTGGTAGATCGCGGTATTTGGAGCATATTTTGTATCTTGCGTTTTTGTCTCTATTTCCTACGGAGATATTTTAGTTTTGTCGAAAACAAGCTGGCAACACTGTAGATTGTGTGGGTGTCACTTTCACTAGCTCAGTACATAAACAAACACAGTAACGGTGCTTCACGAGAACATAAACACATACCCTGCCGTCTCCTTCCTTGTTTACTTTGCGAGTATATGCCAATCACAAGCGTTACCTCCCAAAACATCATACGAAAGCGAAAGTGGTCGACCTGTTTACACCCACAAACCAGGTTAATTCCCTGACCAACCTCAACACAACGTTGTCGAGTTACTGCACGTCTGAAAGAGCAGCTCGGAGTATTCCTTCAATTCTTTTAAGTGGTTAATTATTTCGAAACCCTGTGTGATGTCCCATAATTACTACTGAAGTTGTGTCAGAAATACATTCTTGGGAATTACGCATCGAATTTAGAACATAAACGACTTATTTTTTTCGAAATCGGCTGATCAAAGAACAAAATGTCATTAGATTTTTACTTTCTCTACTGCTAAGTAGGGGAAGTATTGTATTCCACCCAAAAATTCGATGTCGAGATTTCACCGGAAATACATGTTTTGAGGCCCCCTGAATCCAAAAAAAGCATTTTTAGAAAAAGGTCTGTGTGTCAGTCTGTCAGTCTGTGGACAGCATAACTCAAAAACAAAAACTCGGTTAAAAACCAAAGTTGGTATTTAAGTTTAATGTCCTTCAAGAATGTGACACGAAGATTTTGAAGAAAATAGCCCCACCCTAAACTACCCTTTACATGGAAACTTTTTCGAAAATTTTGATTTTCTTGAAAATGGCTCTAACGATTTTGATTAAAATGTCATATGTTTGAGATATTTTTATGACAAATGAAATGTATATCTTGAATTTTCTGGCTATAGCCCCTGTAGTCGTATTTACTCTGGACGACTTTTGCATAACTGGTAAACCGTTAGAGATAGACCAAATTACACTATACAAAAAATATAGATCTTGCTAAAATACACAATTTATGTCTCAATAAATTTTCTTGTAGGATGAACCATTTCGGAGATATTCCTTGTTATGTGTGTGAGTTTCGGAAAACTTAGAACTTTCGTGAAATGGAACATCGTTGTTCATTTTTTTATATTTTAAGTGTGCAAAGACAACAGAATCTCAAACATTTGACTATCGCACAAAGCCTACTGTATTCTAATATTCCCCTTGTACCTACAAGGAAATAAGCAATAAGATAATTTGTACAAATGTTTATCTCAACTAACACGAAGAAGATACAGGAATAAGAGTTTGTAAGAATGGTTAGTACAAGAGTAGAGAAAGTCATGTGAGTACAACACATGAGATTTTTATGTTTGTAATGCTTCTATGAAGCACATATTAGAAGGGATGTAATGACTTCTCTTCCACCTGTATGTCTTTTAATCCGGCAGTCTGAAAAGGAACACAATTAGACCGAATTAAATAAACCTACATAGACAAACGCAATATAGTGTCACAGTAAATTACTTTACAGAATATTAACCCAAAAAAGCTAAATAAGAAATGTGCGCTGTGTTGGAGTACCTCATTCAGGAAATCTGCACGCACAGGAGAGAAAAACAATAGAATAACCAGACCTTGAATGTAAACGCTGGGAAGAGCGTGTCAGTATGAGCATTTATTTGCTAAATATCCCCGCATAAGCGAAATAAAACCACTGCATCGCACGTACAAAATTTGCTCATGAATAAAAATCAAAGCTTGAGCGCCAAATAAAACTTTCAAAATCGTAATCAGCAATAAAAACTGCATCCATTGCACTATGTTTTATTCGTTTTCTCGAGCGGCCGATTTTGTAAACAATTACCGAATTTTGTTTCTCTGTCAGGTAGTTAAATGACTTCGAGCATGAATGGGCTGCACTGCTCTGTCTAGGAGCAGAGGAATGTAAACAAGTGATATCAGCGCCACCCAATCACATTCACTTCCTATATGCAGGCAGTTTACAGGCGCATTTTCGTGTTTGTTAAAGTGAGCCTTGTGCTAGTGGTATCGTAACGGGCTCGTAAATGAAGTTTACTTTTGTAAAGTTATCCGTTTCGAACTTGAAGGAAGGTAGTGACTCTAAGAGGGCCATGATGCCGAAAATAGTTTCCAGGTAAGAAAAGAGACAACCAAGCAATATAATTTATTTAGGCAATGCAATCAGAAATACAATTTAGACAACATTTTCAGATTTAAAATATTTAAGTATATAATTGATGTTTTACAAGCCACTCTTTGATTTTAGATTTGTTGAAACTATGATTTTATACTTTCTAATAGCTTATTACAAGGAAACGTTTATTCTATTGACTAGGTTACTTGACATTGCTTGATTCGCTTAGATTTGTACACTCCCACGTTAGTTTTTAATTATTATACTCTGTTATGTATTACTGTTAGGAATAGGTGTTATTGAAATTTCTTAAAATTCGAGAAAAAATCGACTTTTTATCTTGTCTACTACGTAAAGTAGAGGAAATATTGTATTCCATAAAAAAAATTTATATCGATATTTCACTGGACTCTTAAATAACTCGTAAACCGTAAGAGATAGACCAAATCTTACTATACAAATATGTAGATCTCGCTAAAACACACAAGTTATGCCCGAACGGAGTGAAATATTTCAATATTCCTTGTTATTTGTGTGAGTTTTAGAATACTTAAAACTTTCGTCAAATGGAAGATCGTTATTAATTTTTTTATATCTTAGCCATGCAAAGAGAACGGAATCTCGAAACCTTATTTTGATTTGACTATCACTCAAAGCCTACTGTATCCTAATATTCCCCTTGTACCTACAAGGAAATAAGCAATAAGATAATTTGTACAAATGTTTATCTCAACTAACACGAAGAAGATATAGGAATAAGAGTTTGTAAGAATGGTTAGTAGAAGAGTAGAGAAAGTCATGTGAGTGCAGCACATCAGATTTTTAATTTTCAAATAAAAAAACTACATTTTTAGTCAAAAAAATATGTATTTGTAAGTTTAGAATTTTTGGAGCCAAAACTGAGGGAGGTAAAGAAATTTAGGACAATTTTAAAACGTACATGCTTCTGAAAATTGACGAAAACGTTTGTACATATTTTTGGTTCTTGTAGATTAGTGTTTATTAGTTATTTTTAGCCAGTTGCACTTTAAATGCGTGTCACGTGACCATTTAAATAACTGCGCACGCGCCGATAGCCTTTTAAATCGTTTAAAATCATTTTTCTCAAAATGTATTTTTTTTAGTTTATTTATGTTCAAAACGCTTCTTCCAGTTCCATTTACGCCGATTTGTTTGATTTTTGCACATTAGATCCTTAATGTCATGATACATAAAACTTTTTCAGCTTTGGCATTTATCGAAGTTAAAACTGTTTACGAGTGTATTTTGAAAAAAACAAATGTTGAAATCTCTAAAATATATTAAATCTCATGAACATGCTATCTAATTTTTTCTGCAATAATACTTATTGATTCGATTCTCATTTAATACATTTTATGAAATGATGTTCCTGGAATGTAAATCTGAAATTTCGTTATAACATTTTGGAACTGAGTCACAAGGAGCTTTTTTCTGTAGTGCAGTTAAACAAAGAATATTTTTTCTTTCTCAAAAAGTATTTCATGCATTTGTTTGAAAACTTGGGATACAATTATATATACTTCTAGCAGTACATGGTAAAAATGAAATATGCTGAACTCAAGTTTGGTATTTAACCAACCTTCGGTTTTTGGTTATGCTGTTGACAGACACAAATATGGAACTTTTTCTAAAAATACTTTTTTAGATCCTAAGATATGTATACCTGGTGAAATCTCGACATCGAAGTTTTGGGTGGAATACAATACTTCATATAATAAGTAGTAGAGAAAGTAATAAAGTGATATTCATTTGAGATTAACAATTAGTTTTCTCTTATAACAATAGCAAACCGAAATACATGTAATTCCTGGATTTGATTTTCCTCAATTGGTAGTACTGAGTGAGTCGAATTGCATTTATCGTAATGAACATATTTTAGGTTTTTTTTATGAATTTAACATTTTATGGTAAAATATTTGCGATATAGTATTTAAATTCTTATTTTTTTATGAAATATTCCGGAGAAATCCGATCATTCGACGGTCTAAGCTTCGCAGATAAATTCTCTCGGTTGAGAATTTATCGGTTGGTTCAGCTTGTTGCAAAGCACGGCGTAACTAGGATACCGCTATAATCAAGCTCCCAGCGTATGAACACAAACGTCTATAATACAATAAGCAAACAGTTTCCACAAGTCGAGCAAATTCTTTGAATTGCTTCGGTGCATATTAACTCTACCCTACTTATATCCCCTAAGCTCGGCGACACTGTTAAAGTACATTTCTCACGTCAAATTTAACCCCTGAATATCTGCTGGGAAAGGGAATGAAAGAAGCGAGGGCGGATTTGCCTCCACCTATTTTCGCCGAGATATGGCGCATTCATGGGACTCAAAAAACAAATCTCTCTAAGGATTGGTTACCTAGTTTAATGAAGACAAAATGTTTCATGCACAAATGGAAGGAATGAAACTACCAGTGACGTCATTAGCTCATAAGCATGTTAATTGAACTAATTCTGCAAATTTAGCTTTTACCAAGTTATTGAACTATTGACTATTTCGTTGTGGGTACAAGGGGCATACAGGAGGCTGAAGAAGTAGTGAAAATGAATGTCGAATGTGTAAATGAATGCAATATTTTCAGAAAGTAATTTTCTTTCTCTCATTTTTTTTTTGTATTGGGGGGCCCTCAAAATATGTACCTATTTCCGGAAAAATCTCGATTATTACGTTTTCTCTTGCAATAAATAGAGGAAATATTGTATTTCACCCAAAAATTCCATATCGAGACTTCACCGGAAATATGTTTTGAGGTCCCTGAATAAAAAAAAAAAAAACTTTTAGAAAAAAGTCCGTGTGCGTATATGTCCGGGTGTTCGTGTGTCTGTGGACAGCATAACTCAGATAGTTCCTCCACCCTAAACTACCCTTTACAGCCAACATTTTTCGAAAATTTCGGTTTTTCAAAAATGGCTTTATGGCTTTATTTTAATTAAAATAGATAAGCTTAAGATATTTTTATGACATAAAATGTACCTATATTTTGATTCTTCGGGGAATGTCCTTTAGAAGCCTTCTGTATCTGGATGACCAATAAACCATAAGGGAGCTAGACAAAACTTCTGTACACAAAAATGCAGATCCCGTTAAAACACACGATTTATGTCCAATTCATTCTTTTGTGTGCAGTGAACTATTTCGGAGGTATTCCTTGTTATTTGGCTGAATTTTGAAATCCTTAAAATTTCTCAAATGGGAGGTCGTTATCTCTTGGCCATGGAAAGAGAATGCAATTTCAAAGCCCTTCCCCCTTTATCTAGAAGAAAACTAGCAGTAGGATAATTTGTGGAAGCGGGAGCAGAATTTTATGCTAGGAAGTGTACTGGGGAAAGAAGGTGGTTCTGGAAAAGTTCCATTAGCAGCATTATGCAGATAATCGGTGTTTTAAGTGGGGACCCTGTTATCAAAGAGACACATCATTAGCACACGTGATGTGACGTCACATGCAGTTGATGTAGAGGTCCTCACAAACCTGACCATCCTGTGGTCGCTAGGCAACCCATTTGCATTCCACGCTTTTGTGTTTCTCCGGCGGCAGCGGCAGAGGATCTTGCCAGGAACCATATCACTGCAAGCGACATTCGCATAAATCTGCCCACTTGTCATCAACGAGTGAGTGCAAATTTTAAACTTGGCACCTAGTTCAGTCTGTGATCATTTCAACGCCACGACAAGCTTTATGTAGGTACATGGAAAATGAAACAGTTAGGAAGATCGCAGTGATCCTAGGTCATGTCGGTGACTGAGTGTGTAAACCAAGGGAAATGAAAATGTACCAAATCCCACCTCTGACACCGGCATGAACAATCGCATGACTTTCTCTACTCATGTACTAACTATTCTTACAAACTCTTATACCTATATCTTCTTCGTGTTAGTTGAGATAAACATTTGCAGAAACTATCTTATTGCTTATTTTGCTGTAGGTACAAGGGGAATATGGAAATACAGTAGGCTTTGAGCGATAGTCAAATCTTGTAAAGATTCCGTTCTTTTTGTACAGCTAACATATACAAATGAATAACGATGTTCCATTTGACGAAAGTTTGTGTTCCAAGACTCACACGAATAACAAGGAATATCTCCGAAATGGTTCACTCCTCAAAAATTGATTGAGACATAACGTGTACTTTAATGAGATCTACTTTTTTTGTATGTATATTAAGATTTGGTCTATCTCTTACGGTTTACCAGTTGTGCAAAAGTCATCAAGAGCAAGCAGGGCTGCACAGGCTATAGCCAGAAAATTCAAAATATACAGTTCGTTTGTCATAAAGTATGTTACATATGACACTTAAGTCAAAATCGTTAGGCATTTTGAAAAAAATCAAACTTTTCAAAATATTTTCCATGCAAAGGGTAATTTAGGAAAGAAGAATTTTCTTTGTGGTCGCATCCTTGAAAGACATTAAACTTAAATACCAACTTTAGCTTTTAAGCGACTTTTCGTTTTTGAGTTATGCTGTCCACAGTCTCTCTCTCTCTCTCTCTCTCTCTCTCTCACACACACACACACACACACACACACACACACACACACACACACACACACACACACACACACGCGCGCGCGCACGGACCTTTTTCTAAAAATTCTTCTTTTTATTCAGGTGTTCTCAAAACATATATTTCCGGTGAAATCTCGACATGGAATTTTTGGGTGGAATACAATACATCCTCCACTTACTAGTAGAGAAAGTAAGAAATACAGTATACAAAACTAATCCCCACACATAAGTAGAATTAAAACAAAATATGAAGACAGAAGTTAATGCTATTTTGGAAGCTGAACTAATGCATGTGAATAAAAGTTTCCTCAGAAGATGTCGCAGATGCACAATATTTCCAATATTTCCTGTGATAAGGTAGGTTTGTGTTTATTCTGATGATTGTTAATGTGGTTTGAGATTTGGTGTGACCAGGCGTGCGACCGCCAGCCAAGTTTTGTAGTATACGATTGCACTTTTCTTAAATAGGAACTCATTAGTTTTTTTTTTCACGTCAGAGCTATGCAAAGAGATTGGAATATGAAAGTAATCGCATAGCAATCAGTTTTAAAATATTTGACTCACTTAAAGCTTCCTATATTCCTCTTGCACCTATAAGAAAATTGGCAATAAAGCCGGTTTCCCACGGTACAAATTTTTTCACCTAACTTTTAGTATCCAATGGAATTGCACACAAAAGAAACAGTGTCTGTCACACTTTGATTCATTTTGGTCCAATACAAATGACAGTTCACGTAGCAAGCGTGAGAAATAAACATGGCGGACGTAAATATTAATTTAGCGATTGCTATATTAAGTATAGGTTTGGGATATGTTTCCACGAGTCTGTCTCAGTAGGAAGAAAAGATGTATTAGAAGTAAAAGATGGTGGACACGTGATGAGAACAGCGCATGCGCCGAGGTATATTGGGTCTACTACAAAACGAATTGAGGTTAGAGGAACAAGAAGACTATCGCAATTTTCCACGAATTGGCGAAGATTTAAAGTTTTACGTCGTGTTGAAGGTAAAATTATACACCAGGACACAAATATGAGACAAGCAGGAAAGAGATAAGGAGCAATTGTGATGGTTTTAATCTTAGTATGGATGGAAAGGAGATTTGAGTTCATTTCACAACATAAAATTTAAACATCCTGCTAACTGGATTTCTTATTATTTATTAAATATGGCTATGTAATAACCACCTCGGCAATGGCCACGAAAAATCGTTAATGAATCTTCCAGAAAAATTAAAGATTGTATTAAAATAGCCATTATATTAAAAGTGCCACGAGCCGTACATACAAAACAGCTGACTACATGTTGCCTGTATTGTTACGTTACAGACGCTGATTGGCTATTTTCAAGTTGTTGGATCAAAAAACTAGAGGGAAATCAATGGCATTGTATTGAAATAAGTTGGATACGAAAAATAGGATAGAAATTGTATCGAAAAGAATTGCACTTTTGTTTGGACATCGGCATTAGACAATATCTGTAAATGTTTATCTGGATTAACATGCAGCAGATAAAGGAATAAGTGTTTGTGTTAAAAGTGTGTACAAGAGTAGAGAAGTCCATGTGGGTACCAATGGGTCAAGCATGAATGAATACCTGTGTACCCAGAGAGTGGCGTGTATTATCTCAGCAGCTGTCTACCACCCACAAGGTGCTATATTATTGCAGAGGAAGCTAAGGGAAGGAGTTGTGAAGAAGGTAAGGCACGTGGAGGTCGAGTATAGGGAACCACCCCCTTGTTGTGTTACGCCACGCCTGCCAGAGTAATTCAGCGAGGAGCCCCTGAGAGTGTCTGTCGAGTTACAAATCCTGCCACACGGCGTCCTGGACACGTTCCGCTGCTTTATCAGAAACAAGATGAAAATTCCCCAGCCTTGCATCAATCAAAGTCAAGGAACTGATGGAGGTAGGCAGGCCGGCCAACTTTTTGAATTCACAACTTTCATTTCAAGTCACCCGGAACTTAACCTATTTATCTTACCGGAGTTCAGGTCTATACATAAATAATGTGGTCAGTCACAAGGGACGTGGACAACAGAAAATCGACTCTGAAGTGTTCAATTCACATCTAGATTCCATTGTTACAAAAGGTTTTTCTTCTATCCCAGCGATATCCAACCTTGTTTGTTTACAGACGCTTACGTAATTGGCTGCTATCAGAAGAATCTGTTCATTCTGTATGAATTTTCCATAAATGGTAAACAGTAAGAGATAAACTAAAGCTTACTAAATAAAAAATGTGGATCTTGTTAAAACACACAATTTATGCAAGATACCTTTTTTACTTTCTCTACTGGTAAGTAGGGGAAGTATTGTATTCCACCCAAAAATCCGATATCGAGATTTCACCGGAAATATGTTTTGAGGCCTTCTGAATCCAAAAAATGCATTTTTAGAAAAAGGTCCGTGTGTGTGCCTGTGTGTCTGTGTGTCAGTCTGTATGCCAGTCTGTCAGTCTGTGCACAGCATAACTCAAAAACAAAAAGTCGGTTAAAAACCAAAGTTGGTATTTAAGTTTAATGTCTTTCAAGGATGTGACACGAAGATTTTGAAGAAAATAGCCCCACCCTAAACTACCCTTTAGATGGAAACTTTTTCGAAAATTTTGATTTTCTTGAAAATGGCTCTAACGATTTTGATTAAAATGTCATATGTTTGAGATATTTTTATGACAAATGAAATGTATATCTTGAATTTTTTGGCTATAGGCCCTGTAGTCGTATTTACTGTGGACGACTTTTGCATAACTGGTAAACCGTTAGAGATAGACCAAATCATACTATACAAAAGATGTAGATCTTGCTAAAATACACAATTTATGTCTCAATAAATTTTCTTGTAGGGTTAACCATTTCGGATATATTCGTTGTTATGTGTGTGAGTTTCGGAAAACTTAAAACTTTCGTGAAATGGATCATCGTTGTTCATTTTTTATATGTTAAGAGTGCAATGACAACAGAATCTCAAAGCTTTAAAACATTTGACTATCGCACAAAGCCTACTATATTCTAATATTCCCCTTGCACCTACAAGGAAATAAGCAATAAGATAATTTGTACAAATGTTTATCTTAACCAACACGAAGAAGATATAGGAATAAGAGTTTGTAGGAATGGTTAGTACAAGAGTAGAGAAAGTCATGTGAATGCAACACATCAGATTTTTCTTTTGAGTGAACCATTTCCCAGATTATTATTTGTTTAAATTGGCAATACTTATACTTTTCTCTAATAGGAATATGTTAATTGTTTTATCTCTTAGTCTTACAAAGAAAACGGAATATTATAGAAAAAATGTTTACGTAAGGGTAACTTTATGACGGAGGGTTTGCTTGGAAATCTTCATATCGCATCCTTGAAGGTTGCTGAAGTTAAATATCATTTTGGGTAAGACGTAGAGAAAGAAAGACGTTAATTTCCGAAGTTTTAAGTATCAGTGGTATAGGTTAGGTTATGGTTGCTGTGTTACATGTATAAAAGGGAATTTCTGTGTGTTGAAGTGTGGAATTGCCGTTTGTCGGTCGATGCGTGGCTGAATCCACTGATATAATGGTTCCTCGCATGGCAAGCACTAGAATGACTGAAGTTTGCACAGTCCCCTGCAGAAGAGACTATTTGAACTGTTGGAAGATCTCCCTGCAAACAACCAGACATACGTATATACATGAATGGGATTTTAGGATTTCACTGCCCGCCCGCCCCACCGCTGAATCCTTCACTTTTTGTTACTGTGTCTGTGGACAGCAAATTCAAAAAGGAACAGTCGTTCGAACACCAAACTTTTTATTTAAATCTAGTATCTTAAAAGAATGCGACACGAAGATTTTCAAGAAACTCCCCTCAACGTAAACTATCCTTTACATGGAACATTTTCATTTTTTAAATCGGTCTGGGTGGCTCAGTTGTTTAGACACTGGCCTACTGATCCCATGGTCGCGGGTTCAAGTCCGGCCCAGACCGATGGTTTTTAAGTGTGCTCCTGCGGGACAAATTTCCGGCACACCGGCGACGCTGATGCGATCCTGGCAGTTGACAGCGTCGTTAAACAACAAAATGTTTTTATCTTTGAAAAAACGGCTCTAACGATTTTGATTAAATGCCGTATGTTTAAGATATTTTTATGACAAACGAAACGCATACTATGAACTTACAAGTTCTGTTCATTCTCGATGACTTTTGCATAACTGGCGAACCGCAAGAGATAAACAAAACATTACTACACAAAAAATGTGGGTCTCGTTAAAACAGACAACTTATCTCATATGCATTTTTTGTGGAGTGTACAATTTCGGAGATATTCCTTGATACCTATCTTAATTTCCAACACTTTTCTTAAATGGGAAGTTGATATTAATTTTTGTGGCTTGGCCATTCAGACATAACGAAATTTCAATGCCATTACATAGCAACCAACTCTTTAGGTTTCTCACTGTCGTTTAAAGTCTACTTATTCCTATATTCCTTTTTCACCTACATGAAAATTAGCAACAAAATAATTTCTGCAAACGTTTATCTCAACTAATACGAAGAAGATATAGGAATAAGAGTTTGTAAGAATGGTTAGTACAAGAGTAGAGAAAGTCATGTGAGTGCAACACGAAACATTTTGTTCCTCCGGCTCATTAATAATCGTTTTTTGACTTTTTCTTTCTTTCTTTCTTTCTTTCTTTCTTTCTTTCTTTCTTTCTTTCTTTCTTTCTTTCTTTCTTTCTTTCTTTCTTTCTTTCTTTCTTTCTTTCTTTCTTTCCTTCCTTCCTTCCTTCCTTCCTTCCTTCCCTCCTTCCCTCCTTCCCTCCTTCCCTCCTTTCCTCCTTTCCTCCTTTCCTCCTTTCCTCCTTTCCTCCTTTCCTCCTTTCTCTCTTTCTCTCTTTCTCTCTTTCTCTCTCTCTTTCTCTCTCTCTTTCTCTCTCTCTCTTTTTCTTTCTTTCTCTCTTTCTTTCCTTCCTTCCTTCCTTCCTTCCCTCCTTTCCTCCTTTCCTCCTTTCCTCCTTTCCTCCTTTCCTCCTTTCCTCCTTTCGTCCTTTCCTCCTTTCTCTCTTTCTCTCTTTCTCTCTCTCTCTCTTTCTCTCTCTCTCTTTCTCTCTCTCTCTTTTTCTTTCTTTCTCTTTCTGTCTCTGTCTCTGTCTTTCTCTCCTCTCCTCCTTTGCTTCATTCTTTCTCTCTTTCGCTCTCTTTCTCTCTCTTTCACTTTCTCTCTCTTTCTCTCTTTGTCTCTCTTTCTCTCTCTTTCTCTCTCTTTCTCTCTTTGTCTCTTTAAGTCTCTCCCTCTGTCTTCCTGTCTCTCTCGCTGTGTCTCCCTCTGTTTCTCTGTCTCTGTCTCTCTTGCAATTTCTCCATTGATTCAGCATATTCCTTTGAGGCATTTGTAAATGTAGAGCAAGTTGGCATTGGTTATAATATAACTGTCCATGCAAACCACTTTAAATGACTTGTCAATTAAATCACAATAAGCTGATAACAAGGAATATCTCGGAAATAGTTATCTTTAGAAAACATATAAATTACATAAATTGTGTACTTTAAAGAGATTTTCATTTTTGCATAGTACGATTTTGTTTATCTCTTACGGTTTACTAGTTATGCAAAAGTCATTCAAAATGAAGAGCACTTCAGAGTCTATTCCCAAAAAATTCAATGTATAAATTTCATTTATCATAAACATATATTAAACACCTGCTAGTTTAATGGAAATTGTTAAAGCAATTTTAAGAAAATCAGAATTTTTGAAGAATGCTCCATGTAAATGGTAGTTTGGAATGGTGGGGGGATTTTGTTGAAAATCTTAGTATCTCTTCCTTGGAAAGCACTGAGCTTAAATATAAAGTTTAGTATTTAACCCAATTTTCGTTTTTCAGCTATGTTATTCACAGTCATACATACACAGAAATACGTTTATAAAACACTTATTTTGTACTCAGGGGACCTTAAACCGTGTATTTACAGTAAAATCTCGGTATGGAACATTTGGTTGGAATGCTACTATGAACATGGTAGATAAATTAAACTGATAAAGAGAATCTGTAGATATTTTAACTGGGCCAATAGCAGTAAACGCTAAAGACAAGACCTTATGCATGTTTATCATAGAACTGCCAACGGATGCAAACGTTAAAGAAACAAACCAGGGACCGCCTTGTGCAACAATCGAATTATCGGTTCGTCCTTCTTCCTCCGGCTCCTAGATAATTTCGTTCCAGAGGCATGATTAACAATTTTACAGGAGAAAACATCTTGTTGAAAGCTGCATCAACGGCATTTCATGTCTTTTAGGCGTGTTCGCTACGTGAAATATTATTACTGGGAAAAAAATCTGATGTGTTGCACTCGCATGACTTTCTCTACTCTTGTACTAACCATTCTTACAAACTCTTATTTCTATATCTTCTTCGTGTTAGTTGAGATAAACATTTGTACAAATTATCTTATTGCTTATTTCCTTGTAGGTACAAGGGGAATATGGGAATACAGTAGGCTTTGTGCGATGGTCAAATATTTTAAAGCTTTGAGATCCCGTTCTCTTTGCACACGTAACATAAAAAATGAACAACGATGACCCATTTCACGAAAGTTCAAAGTTTTCCGAAACTCACACACATGACAAGGAATATCTCCGAAATGGTTCACTCTACAAGAAAATTTATTTGGACATAAATTGTGTACTTTAGCAAGATCTACATTTTTTGTATAGTATGATTTGGTCTATCTCTAACAGTTTACCAGTTATGCAAAAGTCGTCCAGAGTAAATACGACTACAGGGACTATAGCCAGAAAATTCAAGATATACATTTCATTTTTTATAAAAATATCTCAAACATATGACATTTTAATCAAAATCGTTAGAACCATTTTCAAGAAAATGAACATTTTAGAAATATTGTCCATGTAAAGGGTGGTTTAGGGTGGGGCTATTTTCTTCAAAATCTTCGTGTCGCATCCTTGAAAAACATTTAACTTAAATACCAACTTTGGTTTTTAACCGACTTTTTGTTTTTGAGTTATGCTGTCCACAGACTGACAGAGTGACACAGACACACATAGTGACCGTTTTCTAAAAATGCTTTTTTTAATTCAGGTCCCTAGTAAATACTTGCACATATGATCCGGATAATCTGAAGATCGGGATAAAGAAGGGCCGGATAAACGAGGTTTCACTGTACAATGTGATGAAACTACTTCTGTAAGAGTTAATGTTGATTAATATGAAGTCCCTGGAGTGTAGATATTTACTCTCAGTGAGGAAGGGTTGAGTAAGTAAAATGAAAATAAACATAATACTTGGATGGAGTGTTTACATTACATTTACCTAGCTAGGCAACGACCGAGAATGACGTCGCCAACGTCATCGCCACCTCCCACGCATCACATGCATAATTAATATGTTCCAAGCTGTAGCAGGGTAAACAAGTCGCATATTAAAGTAACGGGATCAACTTTGTAAGCAGAAAACTGACTCACTCACTCCCACGTGCGAGCGCTACACAAAAACATCTTTACTTACTTTCTCACCCATCTATGCAGTAGGTATAGACATTCCACTCAGAAAACTCGATATAAACATCTTACTGAAAGAAATCACGTTTCAGAGCTATTTGAATTCAATGTCTTTCAAGGATGCGGCACGAACATATTGAAGAAAATAGCCCTACCTTAAACTATCCTTTAGATAGAAATTTTAATTTTTCCAAAAATTTTGATTTTCTTGAAAACGGCCCTAATCCATATGTTTAAGATATTTTTATAACAAATGAAATGTATATTCTGAATTTTCTGGCTATAGCCTATGTAGTCATATTTACTCTGGATGACTTCTGAATAACTCGTAAAGCGTAAGAGATAAACCAAATCTTACTATACAAAAACTGGAGATCTTGCTAAAACACAATTTTTGTGCGGATAAGCTTTTTGTAGAGTGAACCATTTCGGAGATATTCCTTGTTATTTGTGTTAGTTTCGGATAACTTAAAACTTTCGTGAAATGGAACTTCGTTGTTCATTTTTTTATATGTTAAGTGTGCAAAGAGAACGGAATCTCAAAGCTTTAAAAGATTTGACTATCGCACAAAGTCTACTGTATTCCAATATTCCCCTTGTACCTACAAGGAAATAAGCAATAAGATAATTTGTACAAATGTTTATCTCAACTAAGAACAAGAAGATATAGGAATAAGAGTTTGTAAGAATGGTTAGTACAAAAGTAGAGAAAGTCATGTGAGTGCAACACATCAGATTTTTACCATTATTTCCAATATAAAAATAGTCACTCGTACGAGAAGTTAAGAAAAATTAGCACCGAGTAAACATAGCGAAAATAAAATTGGAGGTTAGTTGGCAACGTGTCCAGCAGAGCAACGTTTGTGAGGAAGTTTGCAAAAATGAGATTACACTATGAGGAATGTCTCTCCTCTCCCCTGTCCCTATTCCCCTTGTGCCATGAGCTGGTGAACAGACGTAGAGGTGAGGCAGGTGTTCAACAAACAGGTGGATGTGACAGAGTGCAATCAACAAGTGAACGCTGTCAGAAACTGCTGTTGCATTTGTATTAAACTAGCAAGGGAAGTTGGAATACGACGAGGAAAATGTGCGCGCGATGGTTCCACAGAATCTCCAAGAGGAAAGGGGAAAGAGGGAGATTGCACTTAAAACGCTAGGGAAGTTGGGCCAAGGGTATCATAACCTTACATCTACGTGCTAGAGGAAGTAATTGTTTTTCTATTCTTATTCACAAAGTCTGAGAACGTGTATTTCCAACAAAATCTCGATATCGAATTTTTAAGTAGAATGTAATACTTTCTTTGCATCTGTATACGTGGCAGAGTAAGTAATAAATTTTCTTTTCGTTCTTTTTAAACCTGGAACTCTGAAAACATTCTTTTACTTTCTCTGCTACGTATAGGAAGTACAGGAAGTATTGTATTGACTCAAACATTCCATGCCCAGATTTCACCGAAAATATATGTTTTGAGGCCCCCTGAATCCAAAAAAAGCATTTTTAGAAAAAGGCCCGTGTGTGTCTGCCTGTGGACAGCATAACTCAAAAACGAAAAGTGGGTTAAAAACCAAAGTTGGTATTTAAGTTTAATGTCTTTCAAGAATGCGACACGAAGATTTTGAAGAAAATAGCCCCACCCCAAACTACCCTTTACATGGAAAATTTTTCGAAAATTATGATTTTCTTGAAAATGGCTCTAACGATTTTGATTAAAATGTCATATGTTTGAGATATTTTTGTGACAAATGAAATGTATATCTTGAATTTTCTGGCTATAGCCCCTGTAGTCGTATTTACTCTGGATGACTTTTGCGTAACTGGTAAACCGTTAGAGATAGACCAAATCGTACTATACAAAAATGTAGATCTTGCTAAAATACAGAATTTATGTCTCAATAAATTTTCTTGTAGGGTGAACCATTTCGGAGTTATTCCTTGTTATGTGTGTGAGTTTCGGAAAACTTAGAACTTTCGTGAAAAGGATCATCGTTGTTCATTTTTTTATATGTTAAGTGGGCAAAGGCAACAGAATCCCAAAGCTTTAAAAGATTTGACTATCGCACAAAGCCTACTGTATTCTAATATTCCCCTTGTACCTACAAGGAAATAAGCAATAAGATAATTTGTACAAATGTTTATCTCAACTAACACGAAGAAGATACAGCAATAAGAGTTTGTAAGAATGGTTAGTACAAGAGTAGAGAAAGTCATGTGAGTGCAACACATCAGATTTTTAGATCATGTAGTTATGCCTTTAACCTACTCAAGCATCCTTAGAGTGGCAATCTGGGAAACCCGCGAAAAACCCCATGGCTCAGGAAGCTAGGTCACCACTACGTCCTGAATAGGAATTGTACACATTACAGCATTGCCAGCTCGCTCAATTAGTAAACCTTTGTGAACATCCGCAATGTATAGTTACGAGCCGCTACTGCTGTTTGTTGCCGAGTTAGAGCAAAGGAAGCGTGTGCCAATAATAATTGGGTAGTTTTCCCAGTCAATTGCAACTCGCTTGTTACCTTAGAGGACCAGTTATCTAACTCTAACAGAATCCAGCACTATAAATGTTGCAAATCTGCAAAATTCAACAAGCATAAACAGGAGAAACACTAGGCTCAGTCGTAATAGAAACCATATATTAATCTGAACCTTAAGAGCGCTTCTGCTCGCGGTTATATGCGCATTAAATCAAATCATTGTTGCGTGCGCTTAATGTTGTTTTCACTCATAGTGCAGAATCGCCAAATGCGGAAGTTTATTTGTTTGTAGTGCAGAATCGGGCTATTACAGTTTTGCACATGTTTTCTACGTTTTCCCGCTGATATTTACAGTGAAGGAAGTTTGGAATTCAAACACATGAATTTGTTCCCAAGGAAGCCCTTATGCGAAATGGGTTTTCGGTCAGAAAATTCAATTTTTGATTGTCTTCTATGGAAGTATGACTTCTTTCTTGATTATGTCGTTTGAGTTATCTTGATATCTATCCTAGATTTAGGTTCGATCCCAGGGACCCGCATGTGGCATTCTTTCCTTTGGAAGACATTAAACAGTAACCTCAAACAGGTAGAAGCTTTCCTAAAATGCTTTTCGGATTAAGGTGCCTCAAAACGCGTATTTCTGATAAGCTCTCGGCATCGGTTTTGTATAGAATGCAACACCTACTTTATGTGTGTGTTAGAGGTGTGTAATGCAAATTTATGAATTATTCTGGTAATTTTTTGCCTTTTCCATAGATGGTGCGCTAATGGTGTTAGTTTGGAGAAAAGCAGCGCTCGTTAAGTCGGTTTTCATCGTCACGGGCTTGTGCTGGAAAAGAACTGTAAAACGGCGAGTTACTTAAGAGGAGAGCCTCTCAATTATTTACGTAACAGTGCTCCTTAAATATGGATGTTCAAGTTGCTTCTTTGGGGTGAACATTTCCTCACATAAAACACGTGATGGCGGGTTCAGGCCACACACGCACACACACACACACACACACGCACACACACGCACGCACGCACGCACGCACGCACGCACACGCACGCACTAAATAAAAAAGTAGACATTCAATTAACACTGTTGTTGCTCTCTCAGCAAAATAAGAAGGCTACTTGAAGTAAACTGCAGTATAACTCAAAAACGGAAAGTAGGTTATAAAACAAAGTTCATATTTAAGTTTAATGTCTCTTAAGGATGTGACACCAAGATTTTGAAGAAAATTCCTCCACCCTAAAGTACGCTTTACATGAAAAAGTTTTCCAAGATTTTGATTTTCTCGAAAATGAAATTATATTTTGAATTTTCTGGCTATAACCCATGAAGTCCTATTTACTCTTGATGACTTTTGTATAACTATACAGAAAATGTAGATCTTGCTAAAACACACAATTTATGTCCAAATGGATTTCTTTTTGGAGTGAATCATTTCGAAAATATTCCGTGTTATTTGTGTGATTTTTGCAATATTTATTCATTTTTGTATCCTTGCCGTGCAAACAAAACATTTGAAAGCTTTAAGATACTTGACTCGCACAAAGCCTAGTGTATTCCCATATTCCCCTTGTACCTACAAGTAAATAAGCAATAAGATAATTTGTAGAAATGTTTATCTCAATTAACATGAAGAAGATATAGGAATAAGAGTTAGTAAGAATGGTTAGTACGAGAGTAGAGAAAGTCATGTGAGTGTAACACATCAGATCTGTATATAATAGTTTCCATATATTCGTATCAGGCCAAGCAGGTATAATTTATTGTTCTAACACACACAAACCGCGTGTGGGTGAATTGAACAATTGAATGCCGGGGTTTGAACCACGGATCTTTCGCTCTTAACCACATCCTTGTGGTCTAGTAGGGAAAATGCGAATCAGTTGTGGAATATAAGTCCGTGCCGGTATGTTGCCATGCTAACTCATTGTATAGTATTGTGACGTTGATACGACGTACTTGTGGAAGCATTCCATAAATTTGATGCTCTTGGACTGACGTCACGTTGTCATGGAGGCAGAGTAACTTTGACCAAGTTTTGAAATGGTGGTTGTAAGTTTCTGTTCTCAAAAAGAGAGGTCCTCGTTTAAATCCGCAGTGCACGTCGAGGATAATTTAATGTATTCTTGCTGCAAACAAAAGCTCACACAGCAAGAATACAAGGTAAGCAATTAACACTGCTTTATTACATGGTGTGGCTGATGATTAGTTAATGAGTTTCACCACCAGGGGATGGCAGTGTGAGCACTGAATAATTGAATAACTCGGGAGACATTCGCTTTTTCTTTGCTTTCCCACACCGACGACATCTCTAATGCAGTTATCTCTGGTTATTGAATTATTTAACCCCCCCCTGCTCCCCCTCCCTCAGTTATTATTGGATAGGTCTACTTAACGAGGTCATGCTACTACCGCAACGAGAGTTAATTTTTATTGAGTTTCAGTGGCTTTGTCTCAGCTTGAAATTGCGTTATTATTTGAACGAAACGTGCGGCGAGGTAGTGTTGGTTTGGTTGCATACTTCTTTGGGGTTCTAACTGTAACAAAACGAACTGATGTATTACATTCACATAGCTTTCTCTACTCTTGTTTATTGTTGGGTTTGACTCTATGAATCTATAAGGAGGTTCGGTCGAGGGACTTAACACCTTGACCTGTAGAAGATCTTTCGTGCCTCCGCCGGGGTGTCTACGATGAAGTTGTCCAGTAGAGAAAGTAAAAATTGTTTTCTCAATTGTTTCTTTGCTCCATGCGCATTAAATTTTATGCTCTGCTTCTAGAATTTTTACAGTCTGCATTTATATGACCTCAACTTGCAGTCTTTAGTTTCAAAATCCGAAAATTTGTTTAGTCTTAAAAAATTAAATAGACACACAAAAAGATTAAAAAACTGTTTCAATTTCCAAAGCAAAGAAGTTAATTAATCTGTGCCATTTTCAAGGTAAACTGGCGTTGGCCACCCAACCTAGCGCTGACGTCACGTTTACGTCACTCACACTGATATATGTGATGACGTCATTACCCACCCATGATCTCAAAACGAATTTAGTAACAGAATCAGTAGAAGGTATTGCAAAATTCATAACATGGTCCCTATTTTTCAAAATGAATATTGTTTCCTAAACCATCAATTCAATGGATCTGTTTAGTTGCTTTAATAATTTAAGCTCCGGATTTATTTCATGATTAAGTGACCAATAATGATCTGTCACAGCTGATTTCTCTGTTTATATTTCATGTTTCTAAAATTAGAAAAATTAAGCAATATTTTTACATTATATTTATTTTGAGGAACCAAAATTATGCCACGCTCGTTAAAAAAATTTAAAAATATATTATTAGCCCAAGGGTGGTAAGTAAACTTTTTAAATTTTCAGCCATCTTTTATTTTATTTTTTTTTTTTTGAAAGTGGAAGATTCATTTACGGCCTTTTGATATTTAAATTTTTCTATTTTTTTATATATAAATTCTGTTCTAAAACCATTAAGTAATCTCGTGTTGATGTGTTCATATTATCTGTGAAATTCTTCGTTATACAATATTATGTATACAGTATTTTCTCCCTTCCTTTCTAAGTTAATGCATTATTAAATCTCTATACGAAGCGGTCCGCGGGCCACAGTTTGGGCAACATTTACCTACGCTTGCGAGTAATGTAATCAGTAACTTGGTTTAACAAAACAATAGATGTCGTGAGTTAATTTCAAGTGTAACTCGTGGGTCTTACTAATGTAAGCTGTCAGTGCGGAGAATGTCACAAGAAGTTGTAATAAGTAGGGGCGTTCGTCTTGATACCTTTCGTGCAGCTGACACATACATAGTTAACAAAACATCAGTGCTCTTGTCTTGGGAAATAAACTGTCTCCTTGAAATTAGATTGTAGTTGCAGATCGTGGAGATTGTTGCCTAAAACATACTCGTACCTACAGGAAGGGACAAAGGAAACCACTGTCTGGGGTGCTAGAGTTTCAACAAGTCGGGGTTAAAATTCCACGGAATATCTGGGATAAGGTAGAGCAAACGGACACGCTGTGGGGTGAACCATTTCGGAGATGTCCCTTGTTAAACTTTTCTTCATTTTTTATGTTAGCTGTGCAAAGAGAACGTGATCTGAAAGCTTTAAAAGATTTGACTATCGCTCAAAGCCTACTGTATTGCTATATTCCCCTTGTACCTACAAGGAAATAAGCAATAAAATAATTTCTGCAAATGTTTGTCTCAACTAACACGAAGAAGATATAGGAATAAGAGTTAGTAAGAATGAATGTGGGAATACAGTAGGCTTTGAGCGATAATTAAATCTTTTAAAGCTTTTAGATTCCGTTCTCTTGGCACGGCTAATTTATAAACAATGAATGGCACTGTTGCATTTGGCAGAAATATAAATTGTGTGTTTTAGCAAGATCTACATTTTTTGTATAGTAAGATTTTGTCTGTCTCTTACGGCTTACCAGTTATGCAAAAGTCGTCCAGAGTAAATACGACTACAGGGGCTATAGCCAGAAAATTCAAGTAATACGTTTCATTTGTCATAAAAATATCTCAAACTTATGGCGTTTTAATCAAAATCATTAGTCATTTTCAAGAAAATAAAAATTTTCGAAAAATTTTGCATATAAAGGTAGGTTTGGCTGGCTGACTGGCTGGCTGACTGGCTGGCTGGCTGACTGGCTGGCTGGCTGGCTGACTGGCTGACTGGCTGACTGGCTGGCTGGCTGACTGACTGGCTGACTCGCTGGCCTCTCCCTTTCCAGGCCGGTTTATTTTAAACTGAACCAGTCTCACGCCGTAATTACAAACGTCTCTTTCGATTTATCGCTACCTCTTTCCTTAATGTTGATAAATTGACACACTCCTGTGCGTATCATAAGGCAAGAAAACAATCTCCAGAAGATAAGAAAGATGAGGCATGGTGATAACAAGGAGAGAACATGGAGAGTAAAGGAGCAAGAACATAAACCAGGGAATTTCCTTCCAGTGAGGAAGAAAATACAGAGTAAGATAAAGGTATTAAAAAAAAAAAAAAAAAAAAAAAAAAAAAAAAAAAAAAAAAAAAAAAAAACACTACTAGAGAAAATATCAAGCAACAGAATATGAGAAAAAATATAAGACGATTAAACGTGAAAGAAAAAGAGCCAACAAGTATCAGAAACTGTGGAAACAAATGCAAAATAAAATAAAAGAAATTAAGCCAAACAAAAGAGCAACAATGGTAAAACAAGAGGAACCAGAGAATGTCTAACTGTTGAAGGAAATTAGGACTAAACGAACAATACGAAAACATTAAAGAATAAAGGGATAAAAGCAAGAGAAGATAATAAGAATAGAATACAGTGTAAAAGAAGAAAAAGAAGAACCAGGAAGTATCATAAACCGTGGAAGAAGTATGGAGTAAAAACACGTAAACAGTAGAAGACAAGCAAAAGAAAGTGAGGAACACAGAAGAGAAGTAAAGGTGGATGAACAGGAAATAGACAATATCAGAAACTTAAGTAATACGGAGTGAAGAATTGTAATAAACACTATACGGAAATATGAAGAAGTAAAACAAAAGAAAAAAAGAGGAATAAAGGGAAAGAAGAGAAACTAGGAAGTCGAGGAAATCAAAAATAAAATAAATGGTTAATAAAAACACCACAACATGGGATGAAATTAGAAAGTGAGTGATAAATAGAAGAGGAACAAAGGAAGAACCAGGGAGTATTAGCAATTAGAGCAGAAACATAGCAATAGGAGAAATATGTACTAAAACAGCACATCGATTCACTTTCTTTACGCACGACGCAGCCCTTGTTCCGGACGGTTAACTCACTGTGGAGTCGAACGTAGGACTTCTCGAATCTCTTACATTGATAGCACTCATGCACGTTCAAAAACTCACTCGGAGAACAGCACTTTTTATCACAGCAGAAAAGCACTCACTAACTCACTCGTTGACTTAGGTATTCATTTCTCGTCTTGAGAATTGCGACAGCGTTGGAAATTTTCACACAGTTCCAGAACGTTCGAGAACGTGAAACTTCTAGAAGATTCTATTATTTTGTGGTAACGTTTGTGATATTTACGCTGGAAGAGCGTACTGCTGTTCTGTTTAGGTTCCGACTGCCCGGCGCCGACCTCTGTTACAATAACTTGTAAGTGATAAAGAAAGGAAAATGCAATTTTTTAGTGGACGTTTTCGTCGGATAATTACGAGAACATATTCATTTGGAAGCTACGCCCCAGTTTCCTTCATTTCATTACTTACTCTGTCTCATCAGGTAGACGAGAGGTAGACTTTAATTTGTTCCGCATTCCTCGGCGTTGCCACGCAGTTAATGGCGCGATAGTATTTTGTCAGTGACTTCCAGCATTCTCATAGAGAAATTAAACAGTCGTACGTTGGCATTAAAATGCAAATCCTCTGAAGCGAGGATAGGATCAGTTAAACAGAATGAGGACGTAAAGGTTTTGGCCAAGAAGGGCAGGTGTTGGGGTAATCCCCCTTCTACAGGGGCGTGATGGGGAATATCCGAGGGATTACTTCACGTACCGTCCAGTGTTACCAACCTCCCTGCTGCCTCACCTTCAAGTGTTTACACAAGAAATTTGATATTACATTCACATCTATTCTACATAGATTACAGCGAAAAATTGCTTTTTTACAGTAAGTAGAGCATTACCTACTGCATTCCATCCAAAGATTCTATTCCAACATTTCACCAGAAATATGTTTACACCGTCTGAATAAGACTAATAATATTCATAATATATAATAACATTGATGATTACGATGATAATGATAGACATTTTGTTGGACTCATCACTTTCCTTACACACCCTTTTAGAAAAACTTATTCTATTTCATATTCAAAAAAATTTTAAAAATTATTTTCTTGTTTAACGACACTATCAATTGCACACTTAAAAACCATCAGTCTGGGCCGGATTTGAACCCGAGACCTTGGGATCAGTAGGCTAGCGTCAAATCTTTTAAGAGCTCGTTGCCATATGATACTTTCCCGTTTGAGAAAGTATAAAACATTGCAAAATTCTACCTATTAACGACAAATATCTCAGAAATGATAAAAATCGTTTGAGCTATTTTTGAGAAAATTAAAACTTTTGTAACTTGTTCCATATAAAGGTTGGTTTAGGGTGGGGATTTTTATTGAAACTCTTCGTGTGACATTGTTGGAACATGCTGAAGTTAAATAGCAAACTTGGTATTTAAACAAGTTTACATTTTTGAGTTATGCTGTTCAGACAATAGGACGTTTTTGTTAAATGTCTTCTTTTAATTCAACGAGTCACAAAACGCGTATTACGGGTGAAATATATGTATCGAATTTTTGTCACTCACTCACGCACACACGCACTCAGTTTTTCTAAGCATTGTTTTATTTTTTAACCTCGAAACGTGTATTTCCGGTTATAGGTTAGTATCGAATTTTTGGAGGTTATAGCCACCTTATCCATTATTTTATGTTGGCGTTTCCGAACTTCACAGGGCTCGATTTGCGATTCTCTTTGCTTTCTGAAACAATTGAGCAAAACCCCTGCAGATGGCAGTTACACACTTCCGGTTGCCAGAGATTATGTTTGTAATCCCAGTTCAGTAATGACAAGCAATACCACGTGTCTCATTTAGGAATTAACTAAGTCTTTACACGTGCTAGTGGCATTTCACTTCCTTTGTCCGTTAAACGTGACCGGAATCCGATACATATCCTTCCGCCCTCTCTCTACGTGACTATGTATACGAACTATTTCCTGCCAGGCCACCCTTGTACACCTAGACATCGCTAACCAAAAAAGCGCTTAAATTAGTAGTCTTTTATTAATGAAATTACACTCACGTGACTTTCTACTCACTCTTGTACAAATTATTCTTATAAATGCTTCTACCTCTGTCTACTTCATGTTGTAGAAATGAGTTTATTATATTTCTTCGTAGGTACAATGAGAATATGGGATTTTTCAGTTCTCCACCAGAAATCTAGGCGACAAAAATCACGTGGTAGTCATTTTTTCAGTTCAGTTCACTTGAACTTGAGGAATCTAAATAGGTGTTTTGTGATCAGAAGTGAGGTTATAATAGCGATATCGTTTTGTTTACTTGCAAGTTTGCGCAAATGAGTGTAAAACGTAAGTTCTCATGCCTGAAAGAGGAAAGGATCATTGATTTTGTTCGGCAGAATGAACTTCTATACAATCTGCAGCATGCGGAGTATAGAAATAGTGAAAAAAACAGAGGCTGTGGAAGGAACTGGCAGAGGATTCAATTCATTTTATTCACCATGTGCTTTCAATACAGAAATATCAGCTTTGTCAAATCAAGTAATATAATATACATAATGAATCGACACAGAATCATGCAATATTGACATGAAGAACATGTATGAGTACATATTTATGTAATAATATTAGGTAAAATACGTCTATTGCATTATTTGCATGGTTACTGTTTAAACTATTTGTCCAGTAAAGGTAAAAGCGAGGTAAAAATATGTAAAAACATGTTATTATGCTCAAATATGTAACAATGGCATGTCATATGATAGCTACAGACATTTATTCCTTTTAGTTATGTATAAGCAAAGGGAAAGAGTATGTATTTAATAAGAAATGTGTATTGTGATTGTCCTTCAGGTGCCACATAACCTAAATCTCATAGACGCCTTCTGAACTACGATTTGCAAACATGGTATGTACCTCAGAGCGTTTTTCACAACTTTGCTCATTATCAGTTAGTTCATCATGTAGAATAAACATCAAAGTATCCAACTTCAACTCACTTTTTCACTATCATGGAGTTTTCTCAACCACATTTCAGTCAATGGTATGGTGTTCTCAGTTCAGTTTTCTAAGAAAGTATAACTGAAAACTGAACTGAACTTAACTTCTGAGTTTAAGTTCAGTTTTCAGATTGGGGGAAAGCAAGGCTTAAGAGCTGGTCGCTGTGTGAAGCCTTTGAAATGTCATTCTCTTTGTATGGCCAAATCAGGAGAAAGAAAAAAGAAAGGAAAACGCCTCTGTGAAATAGGGAAAGACAAAATAACCCTGTACTTAGTATCTTCTGAGCGCGGAAAGAAATTAGCAGCTGGCGCAGTGAGCCTGTGCAACGTCGCAAGCATCTCACTGGCTACTCAGCTATAGACCAGCCACACCTAGCCCGGCTTATGTTCATTCCTGTTTTGCAGTTACCTTAAGTACTTACAGCATAGTAAACTGCCATTAGGGAAAATTAGAGTTGGAGATTTTAATATCCTGTCGGCAGGTTGGCTATTGTAACTCGGTAGTTAGAACAGCCGAAGGCAGGCCAGACGATCCGAGGTTCAAATCTCGATTATGGCATTGCATTTTTTCACTCTCATTCTACCCTTTCCAACCTATAATGAAATTGTTTCTATAAATCTTTATCTCGATTAACATGAAGTGCATAGAAGAAAAACGTTTCCATAAATATTTTATATACTACTAAGTAGGGAAGTTCAGTAAGTGCACACATCAGATCTTTTTTACTTTCTCTACTGGTAAGTACAAAAGTATTGTGTTCCACCTAAAAGTTCTATGTCGAGATTTCACCGGAAATACGTTTTGAGAGCCCTGAATAAAAAAAAAGCATTTTTAGAAAAACCGTTCGTTCGCGCGCGTGCGTGTGTGTGTCAGTTTGTGAACAACATAACTCAAAAACAAAAACTCGATTAAAAACCAAAGTTGGTATCTAAGTTTAATGTCTTTCAAGGATGCAACACGAAGATTTTGAAGAAAATAAGGCCACCCTAAACTACCCTTTACATGGAAAATTTTTCGAAAATTTTGAATTTCTTGAAAATGGCCCTAACAATTTTGATTAAAATACCATATTGGTGCTGTTTTTATTGAAGTGTTGCTTCAATTTTGAGCGATGTGGCTCTTATTTCCATCAGGGCGTGGTAACGGATGGAATGAAAAATCACATGATGTTTCTTCACCACAATGTATTATTTTATTAACACTTTCTCTCTATTTTACATTTAAATAAATCCTCTTAGCACCATTTTAGATTATTTAAGTCTTTCAACTTTTTCAAAAAGTGGAACAAAAGCTTGATGAACGTCTGGTAAACGTTCTACAATGTTCACACGCTACCAAAATACGTCTTTTCACCTTCAATATACAGACGCTAGTCCCGATTCTTTAGTTGCGAGTCTATCATCCCGACTGCCACGTGTACATTCGCGCATGCGCTCATCAAATAGTTCCCGCATTGTTAGGGAAGCGATCTTTAGCTATTCTCCCTTTGCTATTAATATTGAACACATATACTTTTTTTTAATTATACATATATATTAAAATTAAATATGGAAATATTTATGACGTCTTTAAACAAACTTAATTGTTCGTAACAATGAACATTAGTAACACGTTTTCGTCATTCAACCAACTCGTACCAACGTCAAAAAACAAATTACACTCTTAACAAATATTCACATAAACTATTTTCTTTGGGTCTTCTAATATTCTGTCTCATTATGTTTGAGATATTTTTATGACATACCAAATGTGTATCTTGAATTTTCTGGCTAGTAAGAGATAGACCAAATCTTACAAAAATGCAGATCGTGCTCAATCACACAATTTATGCCCGAATAATTTTTTTCTAGAGTGAACCATTTCGGAGATATTCCTTATTATTTGTGTCAGTTTTACAAAAATTTAAACTTCCGTGAAATGGAACATCGTTGTTCATTTTTTATATGTTAAGCGTGCAAAGAGAATGGGATCTCAAGGCTTTAAAATATTTGACTATCGCACAAAGCCTACTGTATTCTAATATTCCCCTTGTACATACAAGGAAATAAGCAATAAGATAATTTGTACAAATGTTTATCTCAAGTAACACGAAGAAGATATAGTAATAAGAGTTTGTAAGAATGGTTAGTACAGGAGTAGAGAAAGTCATGTGAGTGCAACATATCAGATTTTTTTATTTACGGTGCCTCCAAACATATACTTTCGGTGAAATATCGACATAGAATTCTGGACGAAATACACGATTTTCTAACCTACTATAGTCGGTTGATAGAGAAAATAATAAACGACATTGGGTGAAGAAACAATGTGAATGTAACGTTCAATTGTCTCTGTTAGAGCAGTAAAGTTTGGTGCTTTTGTGTTGTCACCTGCACCGTTTAGCGGGAGTGTATTTATGTTGGCAACACTTGTGTGTAAGCATATTTTCCAACACTTAGCTTAACAAGCGAAGTGGGGTGCTAAATATGTTAACAAAGTTAAACAAAATGCATTAGCGGTATGCTTTTAAGCGGGCTGCCTTAACGACCCATGCATTGCTTAAATTACTTCACTCTTTGGCTATAAATATGCACGGGCAGAATGCGCCAGTTCGATACGCACTCTGAGATACAAAACGTCTTAACCCTAATGGAAGCCTAAAATACTGGCATGCTAAATCTCCTAAGAGCAAATATTGTTTCACGTACAGGTGTCTCTATTGGAATGGGGATTACACATAGTAAATCTACAGGGTAATATTGTATATTTATAGGCTTTGTTTAAACCCTTGCATGATGCAAAAGTGCCTAATTGTTGCCTGTTTAGTACTCTAAAGAGCAGCTGGGTTTTCGGAAAGCTCTTTCGAAATGTAGATGCACAATTTGGAGCAATAAATTTTGTCCAAGCAAAGGTATGGCATGTCAAACACCTGCTTCAAGTTTCAAATTCCTTATTATTGTAACAAAATGACTTACGTTTACTTTTGAGGTCTCCTCCACTCTTCAGCAATTGACCTGTATTCCCATTCACCATTCTTTTCCTTTGAAGAAGTCATCCTCCTCTAGGCATCGGTCATTCATCGTTCTATGAATGTTTCCTCTTCAAGTGCTCTTGGTCTGCCCCGATTCCTTCTTCCACGAGGTGACCATTCTAAAACGCTCTTGGGCCACCAACTCTCCCCCATTCTTTTAACGTGTCCACACCATTGAAGACCTCGCTTTTCAATTCTCTTCACCACTGTTTGCTCCATGTCCATCATCTGTAACAAAAGAGCCTTTTATGAAGACCTGAGAGAAGTAACTTATGAATGTCCGGATTGACATGAATTTTTGTTAATGGGAGACTCGATGGATTTTTCGGTCGGAAAGTTAATGATGACACGATTTGAATCTGGGGAGTAAGAAAATGACATCCCACTTCTGACACCGTTGTGACAAAAGACAACAAAGTTCAATTACCTTTCCTCTCAATTTATTTTTACTTCTAAAACTGAAGCAAAAAGCAGCTCTCTTCATCTCCTTTCGAGATTCTCTAAGGTATTCGAGAACGTCAGCCAGCAAGTGTGTTTATAAATAGCATTCCTAATATTCCAGACACATTTGTTACTTCCAGACATAACCTAGAAAACCTCTCCCTAAATCAACAATTAATATATTCTGGAACAGAACTAATATTTAGACGTAAACCAAACTGCGCATAAATCGTAGTTTCCACAGAATCAAGAATGCAGACGAGGTATGTTATGCAGGTTATACTATTTATACAGCAACTTCCAAAAGAATTAACACACTTTATTATATTTTAAATAACAGCGCAACAGTGGTCTAACCCATCTTTTTTAAAAAATGGAGAAAACTGAGTTAAAGTTAAACAAACACACCTGGTCTTTGTTTTAGAATAAGGAAAATCTCATTTGAATCACAATGATCGTTCACTGATATTTTCTGGGTTGGACCACCGTTGCGCTGTCACCTTTTCTTCTGTCTTTCTGTACGCGCACGCACGCATTTTTCTAAAAATGTTTTAGGATTCAGATCGCCTCAAAACGCATATTCCTGTTTAAATCTCGATATCTAATTTTTGGGTGGAATACAGTACTTCCTCTACTATACGTAAAGATACGGAAAAGAATATGTTATATTTATGGAATCTGTGTCAGGTGTTTTTCAATGAAAACATTGTTGTTTTCACAGCCTACTGGATTACTTGTAGTGCCAACTGTGAAAATAAATCTTCATTAAAATGTATGAATGTTATAGTAACTTCCACGTTGTTTACTTTTAAATCACTATTAATATTAAATTATATTAAATAAATTATTATTTCTCGAGTAGAGAAAATAACAATAATTGCTTACAAGCTATAAGATTTATAAATATGTGTGTTAACATGAACCAAGTAAAATCCTGCAACAAAAGTAACAAAAGACGTTCTCGCTTGCCCATAACTGCAATTTAGCCTGCTTTCCGTGGAAATGTTTGAACTGTCATAGAAATGTTCGTAGCGTAGCAGAACAAAAGAGCATCGCAGTAGATGTAAAGCATGGTGATAATAATGAATTTTTCATTTGAGTGTAGGAAGAATTTTAACATTTCAACGGTCAAATTACATTCCCTGGTTAGACGCAATTTTGCCTTTAGAAATCCTCTTCGTTTGGCTAGCGCTCTTTCACTTACTCACATAGCACACAAAAACTGCTTTGATTCATTGAATTATAAAAAGAACTGGATATTTTTGTTGACATAAAAATGATTCTCATATTACCTATCACTGAAAAAGTTACTTTCACATCACTTTCTCTACTCTGAGATATTTTATTTTCACAAAAGCTCATTCCTTTATCTGTTATTTTTAATAGAGGTAAAGCTTCATTACACATTTGTTGTAAGCGCAAGGATACAACGGGTAAAGTGAATTAATTTTTTAAAAACCTGATGTGTTGCACTCACATGACTTTCTCTACTCTTCTACTAACCATTCTTACAAACTCTTATTACTATATCTTCTTTGTGTTAGTTAAGATAAACATTTGTACAAATTATCTTATTGTTTACTTCCTTGTAGGTACAAGGGGAATATGGAAATATAGTAGGCTTTGAGTTATAGTCAAATATTTTAAAAATTTGATATATTTGTGTCGCATCCTTGAAAGACATTAAGCTTGAATACCAACTTTGATTTTTCACCGATTTTTCGTTTTTGAGTTACACACACAGAGATGCGCAGACACACACACACACACATACACACACACACGGACCTTTCCCTAAAAACGATTGTTTTTGGATTCTGGGGGCCTCAAAACCTACATTTCCGGTGAAATCTCGACTTCGAATTTTTGGATGGAATACAACACTTTCTTTACCTACTATATGTGGAAGTAAAATCATGCCACTCATACTAATATAAGCAGAAGAAATAGTGGTGCATCTTACCTTGCTAAAAGTTTTAAGCTTTATGAAATACAATAGTTCTACTAACAAACATAAACCACGCTACTTCTAGCGGCTAAAAGGGAAGCCAACAATAGAAGTTAGAATGGCAAGATGGCGATGCTATTTGGTAGAAATCATTGTTCCATTTTACAGCCCACCTTAGGGAGTATCAAAACGTGTATTTCTGTTGAAATCCCAGTATGAAGCTCCTGGGTGGAATACATTAGTTCATGTACTTACCTATGTACCTGGCAAGGAAAGTAGAAAGGTTTTAAAACGCTGAGAATTTACGGCAGTCTTAGTGATGCTCTTCGTGTAATGGGTAAAATTACAGTAATGTTACTTTACACCGATAAGAGCCTGGGATATTATTCATCCTTCTTGTATCATGCTAACAACCGCGTCTGTACATAATTTCAGTTTTAGAGTGCAGTTTCATATGCACTTTAATCCTGCTATCAGTAAATCACTTATCCAAAACACCAGTTGCATTACGTACTCGCAATTTATAGAGCTGTGTATACATATAGGCAATAAAAACACACAAACACTCATACACATACACTGCAGGCTCAGATTATACCCCAGCAACAAAACACCCTTTTATATTTTATCTCGCTTTTCGAACTTGGATAAATTTATCATTCCCCATATGTAAACTGCAGTTCACGGCATAACAATAACATTCACACGTAGTCATGGCGGTAACTCAAATAAACGAACGTTATTCAAATGTTTGCGTTTGTAACATGTTTACCAATATCTTAACAAGCACGAAACTCTGGTATTAACAATGTTGCCACCCGTTAAAACTTGCTGAAAATGTTGAAATTAATAATGTCCTTTGTATAACAGATGTTTGACGCTGTCAGTTTATTCTCGGGCTTTGCTGTTGAAAAATGGAGGTAAAATGGGCAAAACAAGCATATTTTACCTTGGGAGTGATGATTTTTCAGCAGAGCTCTCTAGCGGAGAGAGACGTAAATGCCTGTTGGGTGCTGCACAGGTCTTTTAAGGATGCGACACGAAGATTTTGAAGAAAATAGCCCCACTCTAAACTACCCTTTACATGGAAAATTTTTCGAAAATTTTGATTTTCTTGAGAATGGCTCTAACGATTTTGATTAAAGTGTCATATGTTTGAGATATTTTTATGAAAAATGAAATGTATATCTTGAATTTTGTGGCTATAGCCTATGTAGTCCTGTTTACTCTGGATGCCTTTTGAATAACTATTAAACCGTAAGAGATAGATAAAATCTTACTATACAAAAAATGTAGATCTTGCTAAAATACACAATTTATGTCTGAATAAATTTTCTTGTAGAGTGAACCATTTCGGAGATATTCCTTGTTGTATGTATGAGTTTCGGAAACCTTAAAACTTTTGTGAAATGGAACATCGTTGTTCATTTGTTTTGCATTTTAAGTGTGCAAAGAGAACGGAATCTCAAAGCTTTAAAACATTTGACTATCGCACAAAGCCTAGTGTATTCCCATATTCCCCTTGTACCTATAAGGAAACAAACAACAAGATAATTTGTACAAATGTTTATCTTAACTAACACGAAGAAGATATAGGAATGAGAGTTTGTAAGAATGGTTAGTACAAGAGTAGAGAAAGTCATATGACTCTTTACTTTGTTCCCAATACTTACTGTACGAGAAGCCCCGTATAAACGTTGCGAATGTCGGCATGGACACAAAGGGACCGACGTACATAGTATAGGGGGGCGATATAACACAAAGATGTGAAACATAACAAATGTGTAATTATTAGACGAGCGAAACATCACGAATGCTTTGTCTTGTAATCAGCAAGGAAGCTTGGTGTAAATTAATGTGCTGGCCCTCCTGGCACAGTGGCTCTGATCAAAATAATTGAACACAGTGACGCCTGGCATTGTTAACGGTCGACAGCTTACGTCACGGAAGACAAAAACCCCAGGCAGGCATTCAACTGTCACCGCAGAGATCACAGTTTGAGTCCCCGGGCAGTACAGGCCCTTAGGGTTGCTATACAAAACAAGATTTAAATCCTCGCTTATCTTTATACTACACTTTTAAGCTTTAATGCGTGCTGTAAACTGTAATTTAACTGTGCCAATTTTGTAGGAATTTTTTGTGTTTTGTACTTACATCAAGCGTGCGGGATTTGAGCGCTGATTGGTCTTGTTGTGTTTGGTTTGGCAGATGGCGTCTCTATCCCACACCGAGGTGTGCTCCTCAGCTTAACTGTCTAGCTAAGGGACTTGCTGTGCAAACCTTCACCTGCGTACTGAGGTATTCTAGACGTGGCAAATGGTTGGAAGTTGCAAAGTGTTTCTCCCTGAAACTAAATTTAATATTTTCAAGGACAAAAATCTAGAAGAACTACATTTATTGGTAATTTTTGTTGTTATTTTCGAGTTCGATTGAGGGGAATAACATTGTTTTGGTTCTTATTTTCTCTACTACGTCAGTAGATGTCCAAATAAATTTTTTTTGTAGAGTGAACCATTTCAGAGATATTCGTGGTTTTTTGCGAGTTTTGGAGAACTTACTATTTTTTTTAATTAAAGGAAACTCTTCTGTACAATAAGGTACAATATAGTTGAGCTAAGCTAGACACAGAACAACAATGATACTTTTAATTTGGGTGACATCCAGTGATAGTCCCAATAATGTTACACAGAAATAGGGAAAACAGTTACAGGAAAAGCATTTGTATAGAGTTAAATGTTCAGTCGCAAATCAGAACACCAACGGCGCTTCAGTCTTCGTCGTAGAGGTTCAGGAGGAAGATAAATATGTCGCAGCAGCGGATTGCGATGGCGCAGACAGGATTGATGCAGTCTGCTGTAGCAGATGCGGAGGATACACATCACCTCCGGTAGACCTATATCAGCATGCGCACGTACCAGGGAGCGCCGGTCATGAGGCGTAGAAAACGATTCTGTGTACGCTGAATCCTCAGGATCTGCGATGGAGCTGCAGAACCCCAAATGGCACAGCTATACTGCCGCATGGGTCGAATTAAGGAAGTATAAACCAGGCGCTTGTACCGCAAAGGTAAGGGCGAGGAACCAGACACTTCGTGGATGCGGTGACGAATCCTCTGCACTAGACTACAGAGATGGGGACCCCATGTTAGCCGGCTGTCAAAGATAAGGCCGAGGTATCTTATGGAAGTCGCTGTGCGTATTTCCGTCCCATTAAGATAAAGGAGATGATGGGTCACGTTCTTTTTGTAAGTCAACTTCACAACGCGGGACTTATGAGCGTTCATAGTCACTCTCCAACGTCGGCACCAAGACTGAATTTGATTGCGGAAGTCCTGAAGGTGGCTAGCACTCACAGCACAAGTACCCACACTCAGAGCCGCCACGTCATCGGCATAGTGAGCGATGGTGAGTTGAGGATGACTAGGAAAATCTGAGGTATATACAAGATATAATAAGGGGCCTAGTACGCTTCCTTGCGGTACACCAGAGAAAATAGGAAAGGCCTTGGAGAAGGCGCTCTCATATTTAACGGAAAAGCTGCGATTATGCAAATAGGACTGTAGGAGGCGGAAATAGGTGTCCGAGAGATGCTGTTTGAGTTTGAGTAACAAACCATTGTGCCAAACCTTATCAAAAGCTTTCTCCGTATCCAAAAACAATCCTAAGCACAAATAGATGTTCATATGTATCAAGAATAGTGTCAACTACGCGATGTAGCTGGAGTGAAGAGGGCGAAATCCAAACTGAGTATCAGGGATAATTTGTACGAGCTGAGATGAGAGGCGAGGCAGAAGAAGACGTTCGAAGATTTTGGCGTAGAAAACCAAGTATTGCCAATCTTAAGAGGCGGTATGGCAGCAGAATGGCGCGTCAAAGTTCTAGTCTTCTGCCACAAGGATCCAGCGCGGGTGTTTAAGACTCGAAGTTTGCTTTCACCAGCAGAAAGTCAAAAAGTAAGAAATATTGTTATACAGCATACGCTGTAACGATTCTAAACATAGGATATTTTATAATCTCTGCCAAGTGCGGCGGGTTATAATCGTTGCTACGGATTCTATAACCAACTTCCATATAAAATTGGTGAGCGAAGGATCACGTAGAATATAACGTTATAAATCGCTGAATTGGATGAGATTTATTACCTAAAAGGGATTCTAGCGAAAAATAAAGGCAAAACGGGCAAATTATAGGACGATTAAAGTAATGAAAGTTTTAATGTTGGTACTTGATTTACAGAGTTTGTGCTCACGAAACTTACAGCAGACTTTATAAATGCGGGTATAAATTCATAGGGACAAAGCGAGGAAGATATGCGAGTGTTACCGGAAGAATGGGTGGAATTTAAGTGCACAAGGAAGACAGATAAATTGTCGGACAAGAAGTGGGAGTATTTCTCTGCAGAACTCCTTCCTACACACATAGCTACTTTCAAAAGACTTGATTCCATTCATATCGAGTCATTCATAGGCGGTAAAGCGCACTGGAGTGCACGAAATCTCTCCAATTCGTGCGTTTTTCAACTATAAAGGGTGTAACGGAAGTCAATGCATTCCTTCTAATATGTGCTTCTTAGAAGAATTACAAACAAAAAGGTCTAATGGCATTTTGTTCTTTGATCAGCCGATTTCGAAACAATAAATGCCTTTTGACCCAAATTGGATGCGTAATTCCACGAGGATAACAGCGAGATCTATCCCTGGTTTAAATTAATATAATAACTTCCCTTCCACCCTGTATAGTACTCTTGTACTACTCTTACAAACTCTTATTTCTGTATCTTCATGTTAATAAAATAAACATTTGCGCAAATTATCTTATTGTTAATGTTTTTGTAGGTGCAAGAGGAATACAGAAGGCTTTGAGCGATAGTCAAGTATTTTAACAAATGGTCGCTATATGAAGCAATTTTTGCAGAAGTTTATCACTATTAATTTGAATATATAGGAAAATAAGGTTGCTTTGAGTTAATAAACGATAATAGGTAGAGAAATTCATGAGTGCAACACATCAGATGGATATTTGTTCGGAGTTTGTGCGAGAAGTCTTATCCAGGAAGGAAGAGGGCGAAATATTAACGATTCTTCACGTTCCAGGGCCCAGTGTGACCAACATTCTCAAGTCAGAAGGATATTGTGGTATTAATCTGAAGCCTTCCTAGCTTCCTTTTCTCCCAGGGGCAACTTTATCTTGATTGGCCAAGGATACGTTCCCCACAAACCGTTGCTTTGTCTTTGAGCAGGTGGTGCCCCTAGAAATAAAAGGAGTTCCCGAATCACTTCTCATTTTGTTCCAACAGGTAACCCAAAACACTAGTAGTAAAATATTGTGATGAATCACAAAAAAAAACACTCCTCTTTTTATTGTTAATACAATATACAATAATTGAAGAGCTGATTCAAAAGACCAGACAAGTCTAAAGATGTATTTGTCCAATACTTGATATGTAAGTTAATCATTTCGAACACATATTTGGTAGTGTAAGCAAAATTTTTAATTCATTTATCAATGCCCATGGTAAAATTGGTCTGTGATACTTACGGTAACATTAGAAAATGACGTCACACCCAACAACATACTAAGTTATTAAGTTATTAACGAATCCTTAACAAATATGGCAATAAAACTGTCTCACTGGAATAACTTGACGTTTTTATCAAAGCACCATTTCGGAAAGCATTGTAAGCTTCAACATATCTGTGTTTCGACTTCTCTGGTAAAAAATTATGCACATGTTAGATCCACAGCTTCTTCAATAGCAATGTCGCTCATTTTTACACTACGTTATTGCTTCTTAATAACTATCAAAGGTCGAAGAAGTCAATTCGGCTGTATGAACACATAACCTAGAAACCAAGACATGTGCTACTTGAAGTTAAGGAATCTATTGCGAAATTCATTAACAAAAGAGTGGATAATAAGGCTTTGCCCATATAATTTAGATATAGCTTTTCTTTGTTCACATAGAGAATTAATTTTTTGTTAATGTTCAATAAAGTATGGAAAAGCAATTTTGATTTATTGCTTTTTACGGGTTTTCAAATATTGAAAAAGTAATTGGCTAACCACGAACTGTAAGTTCGAATATTTGTGCCTCATCCTTGAAATACATTAAACTTGAATACCATCTTTGGTTTTTAACCGACTTTTCGTTTGCGCTATGCTTTCACAGACATATACAAAGGTCACCCACTCACCCGTGGAATGTATTGTTCTCTCTTACGAATTAACTGCCTATGTATTTACTGAATATTAATTACCAGTGGGACCAACCTATTATGCTGTCTCAGTTCTCACCCATTTGGATAAGCAGAGATGTATACATTTCATTACATTAAATGTTAATACTGCTTTAATCTAAATGTGAAAAAAGTTCATCCATGCTGCAGGCGAACAACAGTTTTGCGCGCTTATGTAAATTATCACTCCAGGCGTCGCCTTGGGTCCCGCGTGAATTAAACTCACAACTTTGTTCTCTTTGTACCCTCAATATCTATTCAAAACAAGCATTAACATCTGTTTTATACCTAAAAAGTATTAACGGTTTGTTTAACTAACTCATTTTGGCAAGAAAAAGAACACAAATAGCTGAATACATTTTACTAATGTGTTGCACTCACATGACTTTCTCTACTCTTCTACTAACCATTCTTACAAACTCTTATTCCTGTATCTTCTTCGTGTTAGTTGAGATAAACATTTGTACAAATTATCTTATTGCTTATTTCCTTGTAGGTACAAGGGGAATATGAGAATACAGTAGGCTTTGAACAGTCGAATCTTTTAAAGCTTTCAAATTCCGTTCACTTTGCACTGTTAACGTATAAAATAAATAACGATGCTCCATTTGACAGAAGTATATGTTCTCCAAAGCTCACACAAATAACAATATCTCCGAAAAGGTTCACCAGTAAAAAAAAAAAATTATTTGGACATAAATTGTGTTTTAGCAAGATGTAAATTTTTGTATAGTAAGATTTTGTCTATCTGTTACGGTTTACCAGTTATGCAAAAGTCACTCAGAGTAAATAGGACTTCAAGATATACATTTCATTTGTCATAAAAATATCTCAAAGATATGGCGTTTTAATCAATACCGTTGGAGCCATTTTCAAGAAAATGGAAATTTCTTAAAATTTTAAAGGAGAACCTGCTCTTCTTTGTGACAAACTTTTGCTGGTTCATCACGTGATGTTAGTGTACTTCCCTGACACATTTGGGACTGTCCGCAACTGCCTGTCAGTCTTGCAGAGGTCCTGGCGTCGTAAAAGTTTCGAAATATTTATCGATGGTAAACTTCCATTTAAGGATTTAGTATTATAGACAGGTAAATACGTATTCTACTGCATTTCTGACAAGCCTTTTATCTCATTTATGGGTCAATGCACGTCAAATCGAACACCCGTAAAACACGACTTTTTCGTAGGAGGTTCAAAATTTTTTTATGAATAATAGGCATCAAATAAGGAGACCCGTATTTTTTTATTTCGATTTTTAAATTACTTGCTTATTTATGGCTATTAGAAATTAAGCAATTTCTGCGCGCACCGTAATATAAAATCACTTGTTACTCTAAGGCCATATAGAGTTGAAAGTTGGGGTTTGGCGCACTGGAAAGGTTAAATATAACACTTTCAACAACTTTCCATCAATCATTATTTCACATAAATGTTGGACTGTTTTTTTGATGGCATATTTTGTAAAACCAAAAATAGAATTTAAATCGATGTGTTAAAAATCTAAAAAAAATACACGCGTATTCCCTGACATTTTATCTATAAAATAAGATGTTGAAAACTATGGAGCTTGCATTAGTGCATTTGCTACAATTTTTTTCTGGAGGCCTGCAAGCGCACACGGACGAGTAACAAGCCAGGTGACTGCAAACAGCCTGCGAATTGCCGCGCCAGCTATGCTACTCACATAACTTCTTGCTAAGGCAGTACAGTCCATGCAGAAAAATGTCTTCACGATGTACCTTCTTTCTGATACTCCTGTGGCATCTGACACGTGCTTTTGAACTTTTGAATTTTTTTAAAAAAATCTTCTGATGTAAACAGTTCTTTGCTGTTAGCTTCTTCCTTCATTTACGTCCATACATTTGAAATAATTTCTCTACTCTGACTGTGTAAAGTTTTGGTCCCTAATTTAGAACCTTACAGGTGGCATAATTGATTTACGCTATGATCAATGTCTCACAAATTCACTATATTCACTCTTTATCGCAAAGGTCTATGTCTTCAACCGCACGCTGCACTAAAAAGCACCTGTGAATTAGCAAGACTGTCTCAGATCATGCAGGCATCACTACCTTTCCCCTCCCTCCCCCGTGCATGGTTTCATTCACAGAATTATACAATATGAGCTGATGAAACAGACAAAAGCTATGGATTCGCCAACAGGACTTCCAGTCAAGGTCAGGGGCCAAGAGCGAAGGGCCCAGCTGTGCCTTTAAATTACACTCCTTCATTCCTTTGTCAAAAACTGAAGCTTTAGTGAAACAATTTTCTTTCGAAGAAGGAGGTAAAGCTGTGTGTTGTATGGAAACAATGGTTTAAAATGCATATTTTAAAAACATTTTGAAGATGCTATTAGTGTACATATAATAGTGTCAGCTAGAAGTGTTTTCCTTACTGTACTGTTGTAACGTTCATGGAACCTCAAGCAGTGAACAGTTGCCGCAATTGTGTGAGGTTACGGTAGCCGCCACCGCTGCCATGCGAATTCGCTGCACTGATTTGCAAAGTTAATTACAACTGAACTATTAGAGACTCCATTCTGATTTTTTCTGAGAATATTGAATAAACTTCATTGTATTTCAGGTTTTTTTTCCCAGATTTTTAAATGGTCGAGTTTATGTTATTATCTAACTTTAAAACTTTAATCGTATAAAATATAATATTAATAATAATCAATAAAATTTTCTAATAAATACCTCACGAAATACTGCGATTTATCTTTAATTTGAGTCAAAGATCAAGTAATTTGCTTCATTACAATCGGAGGTATGATTGATCGAAGAGTGAGGAGAGCGCGCGATTTTTGGGACATTTCAAAAATTAATATCTGCCAAAATAAACTTTTTTATACAAAACGAAGAAACACGGGTCAAATATATTTTGTTCCAAAACACCAAAAACATCAAGGTTATTTTTTGCCATATTTTGTTCGATTTTACGTGGAATGACTCTTATGTCTATATTACATTATACCACAGCTAATGTCATGTGTTGTAACAGTTTGATGCCCAACAATTAATCTTTGTTTTGGATTGTTCATCATTTCACGTGACTCTTAATGGGAAATGTGGTTAACATTGCGTATCAGCTAAAACACTCAACGTCGCTTGTTGCGCACGTGTAGCATTATATAGTACAACTTGTAATACACGTAACTGACAGTAATTCACACTCAGGATGTGCCAGTTACGCTTATATATGTAGTTATGTAGATGTACAGTGACTAACAAAAGTTTAACACCACCTTGATATGTAAAATCATTTATTACAATAGAAAATAACTAATACATATAAGGGACTGTTTTATAAACATAAGTGAAAGTTTTATGTAGGTGTCTTGCACTTAAGGGCAGTTTCACTTACCTTAATACATATAATTATCTATTATCTATTATCAATTATCTATTCAGACATGTGCAATCTTGGACAAAAAATCTGATGTGTTGCACTCACATGACTTTCTCTACTCTTGTACTAACCATTCTTACGAACTCTTATTCCTATATCTTCTTCGTGTTAGTTGAGATAAACATTTGTACAAATTATCTTATTGCTTATTTCCCTGTAGGTACAAGGGGAATATTATAATACAGTAGACTTCGAGCGACAGTCAAGTCTTTTAAAGCTTTGAGATTCCTACTCGTAGGGGGGTCGTTAAGGGGTTATCCTCCCTATGGGAGGCGCCCTTGACTATTTCCATACCGGGTTATAAACCCTTACTGGTACAGGGATTTTTGTAGTAGAAAGATGGTGGTTAGATGGTGGGGTTTTTTATTATGATGGGGTTATAATGAATTATGAATGAATGTTGTTGTTTGTTTGTTATTTTTTTATTTTTTTTTATTTTATGTCATGGTTTTGGGCCGATTTTAATCGGTCAGGAATTTGTCAATACAAGTCTGGGGCGTTTATATGTTTCACCGGGGTCTATGTCGTACTCCCCAAGTCCACGTATTAGCTCATTGAAGCTGCCTGGCAGTTGAGCATAAAAGTTGTTAGCGAGGCTCTTGATGCGTTCTAAGAGCGTTGGGATTCTCAGGTCAGCGTGGATGTTTGCATTGGGGATGTACCAGTCGGCTCCTACTGATGTTCTCAGGTATCTGTTCTGTAATACCTGTAGCGGGTATAAGTTGGTCTTCGCTGAAGCGCCCCAGACTTGGCAGGCATATGTTAGTGCAGGCCTTATCACTTGCTTGTAAATAAGGATTTTGTTCCTCAGTGACATAGGAGAATTCTTATTATATAATGGGTACAGCATCCCCATTCTTTTGTTTATTTTGTTGGCTAGTGTTGAGATATGCGCCTTCCACGTCAGACGCATATCTAGAAGTACTCCTAAATATGTTGCTTCCGTGGACCAAGGAACTATTTCACCGGCCAGGCGAAGATCGTCGACATCTTGGAGAGGACGTCTGGTGAAGGTGACGGCTTTAGACTTGTTGGCATTTATCTTAAGTCGCCACGCTGTGAACCATGCTGTAAGCATATCAGCGTAGCGTTGAAGTCTTTTTACTGCAATCAGATGCTGGGATGATGAAGTTGTGATTGCAGTATCGTCGGCAAATAGGTAGAGGTTGCAGCCCTGGAGACGAGGAAGGGTATTTACGTATGTTAAAAACAACAGGGGGCCCAGAACACTGCCTTGGGGTACACCTGCGTTGATGTAGAATGTATGGGATTGGATGCTGTCCTTCTTTACTATGAAAGTTCTGTTGGATAGAAAATTATGTATTAAATGGACCAGGTATGACGGTGTGTCATAGTTTATCAATCTGTGGATGAGGCCTTCATGCCATACTGTATCGAATGCACGGGAGATATCCAGAAACAGGGCTGCAACATAATGCCGGTTATTAAAGCCGGTTATCACTTGGTCCACGAGGCGAAGAAGTTGGTGGGTTGTGGAATGATTCCGCCGAAAACCAAATTGTTCGGGGCGAAGAATGTTGTGTCTGTCAAGCATGGTCTGTAAGCGCTTTTGGATGACCTTTTCAAACAGCTTGCTGATGGCTGGTAGTAGGCTAATAGGTCTATAGTTGCCTGGATCTTTGGCATCTTTTCCCGGCTTTGGCAATGTGATGATGTGCGCATGTTTCCATGCAGCCGGGAAGTGTGCAAGACGAAGCAAGCTGTTGAAGAGATGAACTAGTAGAGTCATCCAATCAGGTGGGAGCGCTTTGAAGGCTGCGTAGGGAAGGGTATCATTACCCGCTGCTTTGTATGGCCGGACAGAGGCTAATAAACTCCTAACTTCCTCAACAGTAGTGAGGGATACTTCTTCCTCATCAGGCGGTGCTGCTAGAAAGTTACGCACCACTGTCACAACTTCTTCTGCAATCTCGGCGTCAAGAGGTTCTGCCGGATGAAAGGTGGAGGCTAGATGTTCTGCCATCAAGTCAACCTTCTCCCTAGTGGATTGGGCAAGTCTTCTACCGTCACTGAGAGGTGGATCAGAAGTGGGAACTCGCAGTATGGCCTTGGACATTCTCCAGAGGGAAGAGTCTTCCGTATCCAGAGTGCCCAGGCGACGTTCCCATTCTTCGTTGATATGGTCATTAAGTTCCATTTTGAGAATGGACTGTAATCTGTTCCACTCTCTCTTGTCCATCGGGTCACGCGTGAGTTGGTACTTGCGTCGTGCCCTGTTCTTAGCCGCGATGAGCTGGCGAAGTTCATGAGGGAGAGGTTTCTGGTTGCTTGAGAAGTGACGCCGAGGAGGGGTAGCCTCTGTCATAGCTGTGACCATGGTAGCAGTAATGTTGGCCGCGAGATGGTCCGCGTCTCTGGTATTATGGCATGGATGTAGGATGGCTGGTTGTTCTGCCATTAGTGTGGTGTATTTACTCCAGTTCGTCCGCCTAGGATTTACTGCGTTTGCAGGGCCTTTGACAGTAGGCCTTACCCTGAATATAAGCAGTACCGGGTAATGGTCCGAAGAGAGCTCTGGAAGTGAAAATAGAGTCGGATGTGTGCGGATGTTCTTTAGGACTGCAATATCCAGCCAATCTGGCGGGCGTCGGTCGCCATGGGTAATGGTAGGCGACGCTGGAGCTAAAACGATGAGTCCTCTACGATCTAGGTAATTTTCAAGAACCATTCCACGATGATTCCTGATCGTAGAGTTCCATAATTGGTTTTTGGCGTTATAGTCACCCATAGCTATAGTAGGTGTATCGGCGACAAATACAGCATCCAAGTCCTGGTGACTGATGGGTCGCCCTGGTGGAATATATATAGAGTATATATTTAGGGGCCCTCTATTCGTTGCCACTTGGATGCCGGTCCCTTCCAGGCCATAATTGGTTTCAAGGTGTAGGCGATGGTGCCGGATGTAGCGACTAATATAGATGGCGGTTCCACCAAAGCCATCGTCGCGGTCACTTCTGTGACTGATCATGCCTGGTATCGTGGCTTTTTGGTTCCCAGATAGATGGGTCTCTTGGACCAGTAGAACATTTATTTTGTTTACTGCAAGAAAGTTTTTAACTTCTTGCAGCTTGCCACGAATGCCATTTGCGTTCCATGAGCAGATCTTAAGCCCGAGGATGTTGGTAATTGCTTCATTCCTGTCTGCCATACTGGGACATAAACGTAAATACGGTGTACACCAGTACGGTTTCAGAGGCAATTGAAGCTGGCCTCTGAGCAAGGGCCTCGGCTAGAACTGTGGCAAAGTCCGCTTGAAGATGTAATGGGATCTTTGCCATTAAGTTCAGGAAACGCTCATCTGGCACTAATGCATTGTTCTGCGTCCTTTGAGGTGGTGGCGGATAGGCCAATAGGCGCTTCTGTGCAGGTTGCCGAGGTGGGAGTGGCTTTGCTTGCAATACCGCCATTGGTGCTTTCTTTGAACCAGCACTATTTATACTGGTAGCACCTGTTGCATTTGCAGTTTGCTGTGGTGGAGCGGCTCTTGGAGCTGGTGAAACTGTTGTAGTTATTTGCACAGGCGTTGGTATTGCCGGCAAATTGGCTGATGACGTGGATCGTGTGGATCCAGATGTTAGGGCTGCAGCATAGTCAACATGCTGTATTCGTTCAGCAGGCCCTAGTCCTGGGAAGCGGGCACCTCTAAATGCTTCCTTGGGCAGGCCTAAGGGGTTCCCACTCCTTGGTGCTGCGTCGAAACGGGTACGTTGCCCGTTTTTATTTAGATGCATTTCAATTCTGGCCTCCTGCCAGACGGGGCACTTTGCATATCTGCAAGAGTGGTCGCCCCCACAGTTGAAACAGGTGGGTTTAGTTCCCTGCACTCCTGGACGTTGGCAGTCGGAACGTTTGTGACCAGACTCGCCACAAAAGAAGCATACTGGCTTCAGTCGACATCCTGCTGCACTGTGCTGGAACTGTTGACAGTTAGTGCACTGTAATGGCTTGGCAGGTGGACGATAAGGCTCAACACGTATTAAGGCGTTGAACATTTTGTTCTCCTTGTATATATTTTGCGAGTGTGCCTCCTTCTTGAGGGCCACACGAAAGTGAGGTAGAAGTTGTGGTGGTTGACTTCTATTAGAGCGCAACTGCCCTACTCGCTCTACAGGATAACCCTTTTCTTTTAGGTATGCAGTGACCTCTGCCTCGGTGATATACATGGGCAGGTCTTTAAGAGTCACATACATCAGCTTCTCTTCAGGCAGTAAAGTTGTTAAGTACTGCACTGATCCGTCGCTTAGCACCTTACGGATTTTGCGATGATCGTCCGGGGTGCTAGGCATGAGAGCAACTGTTCCACTCATGTTCCTGACTGTGTATATTACATCAGGGTGGGAAGTATTTAAGTAGTTTGTTATGTCACGGGCCTTATTTGGGTCCCGGAGAAAGATTGGTGTAGTTCTATTTGACCTCTTTGGAGCTGTGGCCTGTGTAGTAGTTGCTACTGCACCATCTGAGGTGTCCATGTTAGGGTCATCTCCTGTTGAGTCTTGGTTAGTGGTAGACAATGGCTGAAACCTGTTAGAAGGTTGCACAGGTTTCTTTGAAGAGGGTTCCAGATTCCTCTTCCTCTTAGATGTCACGGTTTGCCATTCTTGGTCACATGGACTGGCCTTTGTATGGGCATCGAGGTAGCTATTTATAGCTTCAACCCGTAGCTTGTGCGCGCACATGATTTTGTACAGGGTTGAAACTTCTTCTCTTGCCACACTATGGTTATGCAAGGCTTGTAAAAATTGTTGCTCGGCCTGAGCAATGTAGCAAACTCTTGCCTTCTTTTCAGCCAACAGCACACTACGCACTTCAGGCGAAAGAGGTATGGTGGGATTGCTGATTAGAGCATTCTCCAAAAATAGCTGAAAATTTCCACCCTCAAGATAGTACAGAGAGGGGTTTGCTGCTGATGGTGGGTTCGTTTGCCCTTGGTTGGTGTTGGGCACAAAGGTGATTCCAACGTTGGAAGTTGTAGCATCAGCATTGCTTGATGTAGCATCAGCCATCGTTGGGAGTTAGTCAAACAAGTAGTGCGAGCGCTAATTAGCACAGATAGCAGAGGGCTAGGACCGAAAGGCGCCTTACCAGTCTTTAGACTGATGGCTGAAGCCTTGCTATCTTACCCGCGGGTCAGTAAGTCACGTAAGTAGGTGCTATAGAAGCACAAAAGTTGACTTGGTGAGAGGTCAATTTGATGTTCCTGAAGATTGACCAATTGCCGTGTCGAATATAACAGCCAATCCTTAGGCTGTATTGTAAGTCGATCAGAAGAATAAATACCGCGAACCAGAGCTGATCCACACTGATTCGCAGGAGAAGCAGAGTCTTCTATCACAGGCGCCAATCAGCGCGCAGCGGGAGCAAACAGAAAATCACGTCCTTACTCTACGAGGTCTGGAACGCGACTGTGTGAAAAGTGCTTTGAGATTCCGTTCTCTTTGCACACGTAACATATATAAAAAAAAAAAAAAAAAAAAAAAAAAAAAAAAAAAAAAAAAAAAAAAATGAACAACTATGACCCATTTCACGAAAGTTGTTTTCCGAAACTCAGACACATAATAAGGAATATCTCCGAAATGGTTCACCCTACAAGAAAATTTATTGAGACATAAATTGTGTATTTTAGCAAGATCTGCATTTTTTGTATAGTATAATTTGGTCTATCTCTAACAGTTTACCAGTTATGCAAAAGTCGTCCAGAGTAAATACGACTACAGGGGCTATAGCCAGAAAATTCAAGATATACATTTCATTTTTTATAAAAATATCTCAAACATATGACATTTTAATCAAAATCGTTAGAGCCATTTTCAAGAAAATCAAAATTTTCGAAAAATTTTCCATGTAAAGGATAGTTTAGGGTGGGGCTATTTTCTTGAAAATCTTCGTGTCGCATCCTTGAAAGACATTAAACTTAAATACCAACTTTGGTTTTTAACCGAGTTTTCGTTTTTGAGCTACACTGTCCACAGACTGACAGACACACACACACACACACACACACACACACACACACACACACACACACACACACACACACACACACGGACTTTTTTCTAAACATGCTTTTTTGGATTCAGGGGGTCTCACAACATATTTCCGGTGAAATCTCGACATCGATTTTTTGGGTGGAATACAATACTTCCCCTACTTACCAGTAGAGAAAATAAAAGTGAGTCATCTTAGATTCTAAATGTAGATCGTAGAGCTTCGTAAAAGCTGTGTTCACAACGCACAAGAAATAACTGTATAACGGTCTGCCGCTTATAGCGTAATTGTAAACTTATGAGTACCGAAAACAAAACGCCGAATAACGTTAGCTTACCCAAGAGGTTAAGAAAGAATTAGTTCCACTAAGTTCCTAGGTTCAAATCCCGCGACGCTAGTCATTTTTTTATATTTGTTAATTCTATGACTGAATATGTAGAGCGTAATATTGCATTAGTATAGCTTTGAAGTTACGGGCTTACCTATGCACAACAAAACATTAATTATTTTGCTAACACTCCTATTAAATAAATATAAATATATGTAAAAAAACCATCTTGCTCTAAAAAAGCACAAAAACTAAACATAATTAATATCGGGTGTATGAACACTCAGCAATATAACTGCCCTCAATCTTCAGGGCACACACAACATTAAATGCCTGCAGTAATGTGGACGAGAAGGTACAATGTCCATATTTGTGCCCAGAGGGCATATTTTGTTCTTCGCCCAGCTACAGGGAAATTGGAGCACAACTCCCTTTTCACCTCAGCCCACACATTCTCAATAGGATTCAAATCAGGTGAACAAGGAGGCCAGTCTACCACTTATATGTACTGCCTCTCTGAGAACTATACCTTGTTCCATTCTTAGAAGACAGTATGGAGTTAAATGGGATATATCTGTCTCTATCTAGCGCATACAAGTTGCCATTAGCCTCGTCCGTTTCTACCTTCGCGCTGTTGCCAGGTTCCTAATAGCATGGTATAAATATTCAGTTGTTATAAATTTCAGGTTTGAACACATTATCCTACGCAGAATTGTTTTCTCTATTAGTTTATATCCTTTTTAGAGTCATTATACATTTCTATAGGTCCATATTTCTTCAAAAAACATTTTTTTTTCAATAGAAGTCCGATATGTGCTGTTTCTATACTCATCACGCACTAACTAACAAACTAACCGCTAGAATACGTCTATATTTTTTTCTTAGGTGGAGTAAACTATAGTGCTACTATCTGCCCACTTTGAATTCTCTATGTTTACTCAGTTAAGTGTTATAATTTTTTAAATTAAATGTTTTCGGAAAATTTTATACCTGTGCACTACAAAAGTTACGCAGTGTGAAACTTTTTTTTATTGAGTTTACATCAGGGAACCAGCGAGAACAAATGTTGAGGAAGGTTGGAGAAAGTTTTTAAAATAAACCAAAAGGCTGTAACTTCTTTCTTTCATCGAGTAGGGCAAACAAAATATATTCATCTATTCAGCGTATTCTCGCGCCAGGCCTGACACAGAAGATAGTATAAGGAGCAGCGCTAGCATTAGTTCGAAAGAAGCCGTGTGTGTAACTGTGTGTAACTATGAGCTGTTGTTGCTTTATTTGTTTAATATTTTCGTAAATATTTGTAGTTATGGAAGGGGAAGCTAGGAAGAGACGATATGTTAGTAAATTAAGAAGTAAGGAACACCAAATAATTATGAATGTGTTAGATTATTTTTTAAGTAAAATGCGTGTAACTAAGGCGGTAAAAGAAACAGTTAAGGCTATCGGGTGTTCAGAAGCAGTAATGTATAGGATTAAAAAGGAAGTATTGAAAGGACCTCTAAGAACGCCATCGAAAAAGAAAGCAAAAAGGGCGGGACTACACAAAACGCTAGGTTAACGCAATATGATTGAATAGTGCAAGGTGGAGTGCGGCGAATTATTCATTCTTTACTGTTTGCAAATATTCAACCCACGCTGAATATAATTTTGTCACGATTCAACAGTGATGAGACCCTACCAAATTTCTCAAGTATGAATTCAATAATTGCATCAGGATATCCCATCCTCACAGAGAGAACTAGAATATTCTCAAGTATCACTGTGTACTGTGCACTGTTTAACTCTCCCTTACGTGTGGAAGAAAATTTCACCTCGTCTAAGAATAACAGTAGCGGTTGGCATTTTGCTGCGCAAGCGCAAGGCCTGGTTTTACACCTGGAGATCTTTCTGCAAATCGCACTTTTACTTGACGAGCTGACTAAATTATCATAATTAAATACGCACTGTGCAGAAAACAAATGCTGAGACATAATCACTTTGTGACTAAGTACAGGAGTAAATAATAAAGCACACTGATAATAATGCAGCCGCACGATATCGCGTCAGCTCAATACTGATTATGAGCAGAGCAGAGAAAAACAAGTGATGCTCGTGACCTTGTGTATATCAGCTCCTAGTGACGAGTACCCATCTGCACAGTGGAAAAACATCGCGCAGCGATTTCCATGTGTTTGAATTATTCTATGACAGTAGAATGTCCGTTTCCTGTTTGATGGACGTTTTGCATAAACCGCGTGGATGGAAGTAACCCAATATAACGTGGGAACAATGATTTTAGGATGTAACAAACACAAAATGAAGGTAAAAAAGAACAAAGAGGAGGGTATAAGTAGAAAACATGGTGATATGTTAAAGGTTGGGCGGACGGCCAGGTGTAACTGTAGTTCAGTGTCCTCTCTCGGCACTATGAATAATTAATGGAGGTAGCTTGTCATTTTCGCAGCAATTTACCGCCCGAGTGCTCCCTTCTCTTTTAATGAAACAAAGCAGATGATAGCCACCTGAAGGTAATACACTTTGATGTACTATCGCTCCGTTCTCCAGGTTTATACGCCCTGTGGTCGGAACAGGGATAGCTCGATAATAAACTCCAACGGATGGACCTTGTTAAAAACGGTTCCGCCTGTTTTATACACAGGGTGCTCCTACTTCGAGAGAAACATGTGGCCTGCATTTGGAAAGTCCTGGGTTCGAGTCCCAGTTAGAAAAGTGACACACTTTGGTTGGCATGTTATAGGATAATAACCACATTTCATCTACTGCGGTGGATAAAGTGCTGACGATGGGGAAGGCGCAGCGACGCTCTCTCCCCCACCCCCCCTCTAACAAATCCCCCAGGACCCGGCATGCCGCGATATTTATGATGTGACATTCCGCTGTAAAACATGACTTACGCTGGAGACAGGGTGAGACGGAAAACATTCCCCGCTTTTTTATTATTGTTATCTTGTAGCTGACATTCCCCTCCAAGAGTGAATCCAAACACGATCTCCTGCCTCAGGGAAACATGACTTGCTTCTTGTACACGCCCTTACTGGCGATATACATGGCAAAATCTAAAATCTGATGCGTTGCACTCACATAAATGTCAGTACTCTTTTACAGCCAGCTCTAAATGTTTTCCGATGGACGAGAGGGTATAGCAGAAAGAGACGAAACATTTTCCATGAATTACTTACGCTTGGTCCGCCCGGCTCAGCGATAGCTAAATAAAATATGTTTTAAATTTTTACTTTCTCTACTGGTAAGTAGGGGAACTATTGTATTCCACCCAAAAATTCGATGTCGAGATTTCACCGGAAATATATGTTTTGAGACCCCCTTAAGCTTGAGCGCACAATAAAACTTACAAAATCGTAATCAACAATAAAAACTGCATCCATTGCACTATGTTTCATTCGTTTTCTCGAGCGGCCGATTTTGTAAACATTTTCCCAACTTTGCTATAGTCTACAGTTTTACATGCAGCAACATAACACATTTCTTCTAAACTACAGCTACACTTTTAAATTACAAATACAAAAGATAATGTATAAATACAAGCAGCATACTACTTACATGGGTAAAACTGTAAGGGAGCGGCGTCTCGAAATTTGTCTTTCACTATTCACCATGTTATATACACACCGGCAACACACATAACGCTGCAATTTATAGTAATTAAATAGAATTTACAAGCGTTACGTTTCAATTTACCTCTTGTTTTAACTGAAAGTGTCTGATTTTTAATTTGCATTCGGGAATGCAACAGTTACGGGGCATTGTCATGTTTGAGAGGTTAGAAATTAACCACACTATACGGCTAATGAAACCATAGTCTTAGATGAAACACAATAAACATGAACACGTGGAGAGTACACGGCACAGTCAACACGTTATTAGATTTATTCCCGTTCCCTATACTGCCCAAATAAAAGTTTTTAAACACTCGCTTTGCTAATATGAAGACAAACTTACATAGGAATGTTACAAGAGACAATAATTCAAAGGAATAGAAAACAGTACGAAGGATAGCGTGTGGAAACACCTCAGAAATCACTCCCACCAGCCGACGCCATTTTTGTACAACTTAGATGGCAGTGTCAGGTCCGTTAATCCAGAAGGTCCTGGCTCTACTCGTAGGCCCCAACTTGATGTAAACAGGTCAAACCGTCAACAACTAATCCCGATACGCGCGAAATGTAAGCACACCACAAAATATAGTTCCTTTAATGTTGGCGATTAACTGAGAGTCATCATGATATATGAGCATAGGTTGAAAGTTACAATTAATATAAAATATTATATAATATTAATTAGAATAGTGTCTACGTGTGGTTTGTTTATTTGTGTTAGTTGCAGCTGATAGGAACACGATATTACCGCGGAGGGATACAAGATGTAGATGCAAGGGTGCTTCGAGTATGGTTCATGCCATGTACTTTTACTGGTTGTTTGAGGTTAGAATCGTGAGATCAATTGAAAAAAATCTATATACAGGGGAATTAATGGCCCAGTCCTCAAAAATTGTTGCCTAGTATAGAAGTATTATGGTGCGCGAAACAGTCAACGGACTTAAAGAATAATAATGCAGCCTGAAGGAAGATCTGCGAGTGATTTAATTGTTATACAGTTGATCCCAGTCCTAATAAGCAATTGTAACGACTTTGTGCCAACATAAAACTTAGTACTAAAATAGTTGGGTGCGAAGAATATTTACAACGGTTTAAACCTGAGTTGGGTTAACTACATTGAAGTCAAAGTGTGCAAAAATGGGTTATTACTGATTAAGGGACAAGCAGACCCCAACAAAATACTGTTTTCTGCTTGTAGAAATTTCTTCGGTACATTCCAAATTAAAGGGTCAATTGCAATAGCTGCTGTAAAATTATTTTCACGGCCACTTTGTAAAGTGAATTGCTTTAAAAGTTCCTCCTTTAGTGGGTTTTCAAATATATCAGATGCACATCCATTCTTTAATTAGAAATCACATTCTTGCACGTCAGCTTGTTTTCTGCAGCCATTTTCCATATTCTAACATGTGTTACACACCTTAACTCAGAAGTATGTCAATGTTAAATTTAACATGAGGTTTAACCGTATGTTAAAGCCAACATCGCTCGATGAAACAGAATTTGGATGAACTTGAGTGTTATATCAGTTTAACATTGACTTATGCCAATACCCCGCGGTTCATCTTTTTGGTCAAAACCATTATATGTATACAACAAAAGTGCATTGTTAGACATCGAGTTAGATGCAATTTCTATCCTACTTTTTATATCCAATGCGGCTGACGCAGTTTGTAATATATTTAACATCTTTAAATGTATCTGTTCTAGCCATTTTGGTAGCGTACCTAAAATGCTCCATATTGTTGTGAACAGGAAATTTTGTAATGGTTTGGTTTATTAAATATCTTCAACTTAAATAATTTTTCTCAATTTTTATAGTTTTCATAGAACATTATAATTCACCAGCCGGTAAATATTAAAATTATAGAAAAATCACTTCCAGTAGTTTTTCTGCATTCTCAGTTTGTTGATTATAAGCACTAGGATTAGTATAAAAATAATAGTAAATGTTAAGTAAAACTGGTAGGATATGTAACACATCACTCACATCCATTGACGCTGCGCCGCTGACGATATGGAAACGGCCAATCAGCGTCAGCAACATAACAATATGGCGGACTGCGCATGCAACATGTAGTCAACTGTTGTGTATGTGCCAGTTTATTTGAGTTTGTGCTGCAGTAATTAGTTGTTCGTGGTTCTGCAATCTTTAGCACATTATTTTGCCTTCAATATGATACAAGAGGTTGAGAAATAAATCTTTGTCAATTCGTACAAAATTGCGATGCTTGTCCGGGTCCTCTAACCTCAATTTGATTTATAGTAGACCCAATAACCTTGGCCCATGTTCTGTCTTATTCTTTGTAACCACAACAGAGTCGTTTGCTTATTTCTCACGCTTGCTACGTGAACTTTCATTTGTTTTTGAACCAAAATGAATCACAGACACCGTTTCTTTTGTGTGCAATTCTATTGGATACGAAAAATTTGGTCAAAGATTGGACTTTGGGTCACCAGTTTTAAAATTTAAGATTCGTTGGATGGAAATCATAGTTTAGAATATATAATTTGATATTTTGCCCACCTCTAATTATAATACACACAAATGCCAGCGAACTGTTACTGTCGATATGATTTAGTACATTAGAAATTGCGAAGTGGAACATAACCAAAATCCTGTCAGTGAATAATTCCCCTGTTCCCAGTCTGGTTAACATTTGAATGAGAAAACTGGGATCGTCAAGTTCTGAACCAGTTAAAATCCCTCCCCAGGAGAGCGTTTGGCTTGCCAATGTTCTTTTCGAATTAACGTTCAGTCCATGAATCGATGTCAGCCAAGAGTAAAAAAAGAGGACGAACTGTGATGTTGGGGAAGGGAGGTGATGGGGGGGGGGGGGGGGGGGTTGGTGGAACTGCAGGAGTTGGTATAGGCTTCAATTGTTCGTCTTTCTTCATTCTACCTGAAAGATGTGCACGGTTAAATACCCATATTGTTCCTGGTTCAACTACAGCGATATGAAAACATCAGCTTCCGTTTACGCTACACTGGAAAAACTTTTCAATTAATGCAGAATAGTTAAAAGTTTGTTTGTCTAGCGAATGCACGGCCTTCTATGTTCTTTCCATGCATGGCTTTTTCAGAGATTGTAACGCAACAATAGGAACCGGAAACAAAACGCTTCTAGTAACCATGCATCCGGCGATAATGCCACTTTGTTGTGGGTTGGGGCCCGCTGAAAAATTATAATTAGGACTCGCATTTTAAGGTAAATTTATATTTTGTTTGTGTTATACAAAATACATCCAGATTGAAGAAACTTCAGAGACTGTTCCCAGAAAATTCATGATAAACATTTAATTCCCGATGAAAGTGTTAACATTTTAATGAGTAGTTGTAAATATTTTTATCGTAGTGTAGACACGTGTAAATGACCTTTGTGCTCGGATTTGAAGCGCAATTGAAATTAACATGAAAATGTCAGTTCTCGAGTATTATTTGTATTTTCTCTATGAAGAGTTCTCAGTATTAATGCATAAAAAACTTCTATTTGAATCGCTATTAGGCTTCATCTCTCTCAACGAAAATATTAATTAAAGTGTTCTGTGTTTATTATCATTCGTTGTATTAATTTCAAACAAAAGCAAACATTGATAAACCAGAGATACTGAAAAACACTCTCTTTTTGGTCCACGTCGTTCTGTGATGTACAAAATATCCGCTTTTTGTGTCCATTTACAACTTGCTTGTATGTAAACAAATTAGAGGTGCTCAAAGCGCGTATATTCCTCGCTATCTCTCTCTAATCAATGAGCAGGTACACGCGCACGCAAGTTACCAACATGCAGGTAGACAGGTTACACACACAGACACACACACACACGCACACACACGCACACACACATACACACACACGCACACGCTAACGCACACGCACCACACACGCACACGCACACACACACACACGCTAACGCACACGCACCGCACACGCACACGCACACACACACATACACACGCTAACGCACACGCACACACACGCACACGCACATACACACACACGCTAACGCACACACACACATACACACGCTAACGCACACGGACACGCACACGCACACACACGCACACGCACATACACACACACGCTAACGCACACACACACATACACACGCTAACGCACACGCACACGCACACACACCACACACGGACACGCACACGCACACACACACACACGCACCACACACGCACACGCACCGCACACGCACCACACACGGACTTTTTTCTAAAAATGATTTTTTTTTATTTGGCGGCCTCAAAACATATTTCCGGTGAAATCTCGACATCGAATTTTTTGGTGAAATACAATACTTCCTCTACTTACTATATATAGTAGAGAAAGTAAAAAATACTTAAAACAAAAGAAAGAACAACGTGGATAAAAGTTTTTAAATTTACCAGAACTTTTCTCTTAGTATAATAAGACAAGAAGCACAGTTTATATTTAATTTAACTCGATACATTCGGCAGGTTTGTTTCTAGAATCTTCGCCTAGTTACATTCCTTCCTGAGCAGGTTCTGCGGTAAACCCAGGAGCTTAAAATAAATAAAGTGGAGACACTTGGAAAAGGTTTTCTCAGTTTGTTACCACCGTTGCGATAAAACATTCCCTACTAAGATTGAAACTTCCCAAGTTTTAGTGGATCTGCAAACCATGCAATTCCTTTTCTTCGACTGCTGGTTCGATTGGTCTCTTCTCTCTGTCTCTTTTCCACCCTTCTTCACGACAGCGATTTGCTCTCTGCCACAAATAGGTTTTGATGTACCCAAATGTCCAAAAGTTGAAGTAATTATCTCTTTATAATTTAATGGATGAAAGGAAAGCTGTTACGTTAAACTTAACAATGGATCTCATTAGCATTAATTAAGTTTTAGACTAATTAGACTATTTATAGATCGTTTATGACTGTTTCTAATGAAATATATGCTCTTAATATTGGTATAGTGTTTCGCTGGGCTGAAATTAACAAACTCAGCTGCAGGTGCTGATAGTACCGTTGTGCCCCGGTCTCCCCTATATATTTCCCAGCCTCCTAAGTGTGTTTGCGCAGGGAAGTCCCGGTAAACACTTGGCGGATCTCCAGTGTCCTTTACTTTGCACTTAAGATGGACCTGGCGTCTGTAGGATCTGCCTCAACTGCCGTGGTTATACTGGTCCAATCTGTTTTGTCCAAGAAAATATTGGACCATTAGAAATAGCGACAGTGAAGTTGAAAACAAGTAATAAAGGAATCGTTCCTATATGTCGCCGTCAAATGGGGCATAACTTTATTCTTTCCTCATAAGATATCTTTGGCAACATCAGAACGCACAGAAATGGATTATACGAACTCTATACCACACCCACTGTTGCCAACTGAATAATCACTGTCTAGTATAACGTCCTTCATGGTCTAGCGGTAACATGGTAGCTTCTGGTTCCCGAGGTCGTGGGTTCGAACCCGGCGGACGGGCGATTGATTTTGTTTTCGGGCGTAGAAGTCCTTAGCACGGCTTCCTTCGGAAGAGAAGTAAAGCTGATGGTCCCATGTAGATTTACGGCACGTAAAGACAACTTCAAGCCTGGTAAAGAGGCCTCTGAGCAAAATTAAGTGCCCTTTCACGCCCAATATAGAATGTGACGTTAGAATCATAGCAGTTAAAGGGCCTCCATACATAAAAATCCCAATATCTGAATTTTTATTTTTGTAATATTCCCTTCTTCACTTGTCTGTGTTAGGTATAGAAGTTTTGTATTCCATTGAACAATTATATTTTGACGTTTTGCCCGAAATTCATTTCTAGAGGTAGCCTGAACAAAACTATCCACAGAAGAAAAATAAAGTGATGGACTCGGGCGGCGGGGGGGGGGGGGGGCACATGTTTTGGACGCCATTTTTAAAGTGTTGCGCCTCAGCCTCTGCCTTTTAAATGGGCTTTGATCTGCGAATATTCCACACAAAGAACCTGTGAAACGAAAAGTTCGCAATATATTCCCCAGGGTTGTGCTTTTATTAAAAACGTGCAACGACATCAACTTCCAGCTGATATTATTGTTGTTCATAAGGAAAGAATTCAGAAATACGTGCGCGGTTGTTACTGCAGCCTCAGTGGCCTTCTGTATTCAAACGAGCGCTATTCCTTTATTGAACAAACGAATAGCGAGTTATTTTATTACACTACAGCCGCTAACGAAAATTTCCCTCGAGATGAAATGTTGGAGACTTCAAAAGAAACAATGACAACGAGATTTGAGTTAAAGACCCTGGTTTGACAATAAACGCGGCTGAAAATGAGCAATATTTCAACCAAACATTGTCAACGCGGAGTTTTAACGATCACATAAAACAATTGCAGTTCCTTAGGGGAACACCCTGTTTCATTTTGTTTCTCCTTTGGCGTAACATGTTGTGCAGGGCTGCCATCTGTTGACGTGATATACAAGTATACGTACGTTTCTGGAATGGCTAATCGCCGTCCCCAGGAGGCGGCAGAAACTGAGTGGAGACATACATACGTCAACGTCTGTGAACTAAAAACTAACCAATCAGCGTGCTGTGACGTATGCTTCCTGCCTCACTGCCTGCCTGTGTGCAGAACTTGTTAAATGTTGTGCGCTGAATGCCAAAGGCAACTAGTGTGGGCACTGCAGTTCGCATTGAAACAACAGTAATGTTTACCTACCCTTCCTGCAGAGGCAAAAACTACAATTCACCAACAAATTAGATTCAAGTTGTCAGAAAAATACAATTTTCAAGGCGGTGCCAAAAGTTAAAAAAAGGTCTTGAAATTTGTGTTTTCTGTTTCTTCAATTTGAGGTAATCTATGGCGTTTCAGACTTAAAATGTTATATAATTTATGTCGTTTACTCAAATTTTAAGCTATTTAACACCGACTTTATTTCTCATAACCTTGCTCTGTTGCACTAATTAAGGCGAGGCAAACGCTCGCGACATTCTTTGAATCTTCTTACGACGCACAGCTGTCTTGCACTCGCTGACCGACATGTGTCTGTAATTGTAACCTTAAAAACTCACTTGTCTGGCCTCCTCGCGAACGTTCTCGAGCGCCTTTTGTTTCTGCCGCTTCGATTGTTGAAGTTTTGATCCGCGTTTCTGGATTGCAACTGGTGCGTTGCTTTCATATGTTGAGTTAACTAAACTTGTAGACATGCGCATTAAGATCTTTCAGTGGCGACTCATGCACATTTGTTTAGAGGAGGAAAGAATTTAACTGCATTATGAAACCTTAAATAATAATTCATGCAAAAATGGCATGCATTTGTAAGGGTAAAATGCAATACATTTTATTGATAGAAGAACTCTGCCCTTCGCTGTTTCGCTGTCGCAAAATCTTCCATTACTCTATCATACCATAGTGTTTCTACAGGAAGCTTTTTTTATTTTCAGTTGTAGAAAAGCTTATCTCAACACTTGCTGTCGACACAGGTATGGGAGCAATTAAGCATGCCAATTTGTGGACGTTAGGAAGACATTATCAAATTGTTCCGGGAAACAGTTCAATAAGGCTGAAAATTCAACATCTGGGAACGTATTGGGAAAATGTTCAAATTTCGAAGCATCGAGCAAATTAATAAATAATCATTTCTTCAGATCTTCGAACCTGACTTCCATGTGCATTGCTAGCGTATCGATTATGTTGAAATACAACTGGCAGAAATGAGTTTTGGGATAAAAAGCTGCAAGGCGCCTTTTCTTAATTTTAGGAATCTCGTCACCAGTTTCATTAGCAGCCGATTTGAAGTGTTCATTATAGGCTGCGTCGTTTCTAGATTTATGCAGAAAACGAACCATTTCAAGAACTCTCCTAAAGCGGTGATCAATATGATTGGATTTAAGCTGGAGTATATCGAAAAGAATGGCAGTTTTAGAAAATATTCCACTGAAAATCAAAAGCAAGACGTTGAATTCAAAGTCTTCCAATAGACCAATGTAGCCATTTGCTTCTCTAATTGTAGCGTCATCCCACTTTTTTGTTTCTTCCAGCATTTCGGAAAACATTGCCGGAAGACCTTCCCTGAGGAATTTTACAGATTCTACCAAACGAGATTTGAAGTTCCATCTGGTTTGAGCATCTTCAGGCAGTCGAAGTTTGGGCATATTGGTAAGAGCCTCCATTTGTTTTGAGGATTGATGAAAAAATGCGGGCAAACCACTGATACTAGCAAAGAAGACCCTGCATAGGGCAATGCGATAGCACAAGATTAAGCCTGTGTGCATGACAGTGTAGAAATAATGCCTGCTTTGCTTTCTGCTCGATCTTCGTCTGCAAGCCGTTTAGTTCTGCGGCCATAACAGCAGCGCCATCAAGTTTTCTGTCATAATTCAACGGCTCTAACTGCTGATCCAGTAATTTCTATAAGGCATTGGCTGTTCTATCTGCACTAACACTGTGGAAACCAAAAATCGTTCTTGAATGTAGCCACGTGGATGTAAATATCTTAAAATTATTGTTCTTTCAGTTTGAATACGAAGCCTGGAATGTCGATTACTAATTTTTGTTCATTGAGGATTTCTGCTCGTGTGGAATGACGTACGAGCGAAGACCTAACAAGACTAAAGGCAGCTTCAAAACCCAATCGTCAAACATCTGTGCTTTTAAAGTAGTCTTTAACTGACGATGCCAGCGCTCAATTTTCCCATTTTCATTCGGACTTAGAAATGCAGCCCAGACTTTCCAACGATACATGGACACTATACTGAGAGACTTGGAGTTCGCCTGCTGCTACATACATAGATGAAATCCTAGTAGCATCACAGAGCACAAGAAACACCTTCAGTTGCTATTTGAGACCTTCAGTAAATTCACCATTAGAATAAACTTAAGCAAATGTATTTTCAGTTCCACAGAAGTAGCATTCCTGGGATATGTGATATCGGAAAAAGGAATTACTCCACTACCTGAACGAGTGCAAATCATTGTCAACTATCCGCTATCTGCTACAATTAAGGAACTCCGTAGATTTCTTGGCCTTATTAATTTTTATAGAAGAACACTCCCTGACTCGGCGAGCTTTGTAACCTTATTCATGGTGCCAAGAAGAATGATAACAGAAATATTGAGTGGACCCAAAGTCTCCGACAAGCCTTTGATCGCCTTAAAGACAGCCTAGCAAATTCAGCCCTTCTGGCTCATCCATCCTCAAATTTACCCTTAATTTTGATGGTTGATGCATCAGATTTTGCTATCGCTACATCTCTGCAACAAATCAAAGACGATAACTTACAACCATTAGTGGTTTTTAAGATACGGTTTATTGAATAACCTTTTATGATGCGTGTTACCAAAACATTTTATTAATTAAAAAAAAAAAAAATAGCAACATAGAATATCAACTTCACTAGAATGTTTCTGGATTTCTCCACTAGTGACCGCCACAAGTGCATTGTCGAGATGCTCTCGAGATTTTTTATGCCTCTGAATTCCTCGGCCCAGATTCTTAACGTCACTGAATCTACCAAAGATCCAAACATCCTTCGACTTGGAGAACAAAACACAAGAGAATTTGCTTTTTTTCACAACCTGTTAGCCAATTGGCTTTTTTATACCAAGTTGTGGAGAAGTTGAACTTCCCGCCTTCCCGGTTCCAATCTCGCGCCTCAGAGACTTAGCGCAGGCCCGCCCTATTAGCCTACTAGGATGTTCTGTGGCGCAGGCGCAGTTCTCCTCAGCTGTACATAAGCTGCATTAGAAATCTGTTTCTCTCTCTGGCCGCTGTAGCGCTATGTTCTATGCACATTTACTATGGCAGTGGAGGAAAAAGATAAGGGCGCTTTCCTCCGCTGCGCGGACACTCGTAAGGTATCACGTGGTAATAAACCAGCATACCTTAATATAATAGCTTCAAATTCAAAATCTATTCAATATTGCTTGAATTTTAAGATTAATATAGCATTTATAAATTCATAAAAAATTTGAGGAGGATGTTCCCCCCTTCCCTCCTCTGAGAAGCCGCCACTGAGATCTTTTGTGACAATAAGTAAGAAATAAGTGGAAATGGACTAAAAAGAGCAAAACAACAATAGCTTATGAACTTTTGTATAACAACTAGTAGTATTAATAGCAGTTCTTATTGTAATATGCTTATAATTTAAATTGAACTGCCTATTTGAAAAATGTCCTAGGCTAAATTCTAGTGACTGTGTATTCTAGGCGTTTCAATAAACATATTTTATTCTTCTTCTCATTGTTCTTCTACTTCTGCTTATTTTCTTCTCTTCATTCACTCATTTATTCATTAACTGATCCACTTATTCACTCTATGTGAAGGGAAGGTCAGGTTTTCATATAAAGTTGTAGTATGACGTGAAAAAGTTCTTCTCTCCCAGAGTTTGGCGTGTCAGCATGTTTGAGACATAAAAAAGGGTCGTAACCGGGGTTCTGTAAGTCGATGATTTATGTCGTGTGTGCAAATGAAGCATAAATAACCGCCTCAGCCTTCTTCTCTGCCAACAAGTGTTTTATTCGCTAACGATATCAGATTTTCTGTTTGCCACGTTCCAGATACATCTAGATTGTGTATATATATAAACGTGCCGGAAAGCGAGCGATATGTGACGCTCAACTGTTAGTTTTAATGAACAGTGGGGCAAAGCGTGAAGTTAATGACTATAATGGTGGGCACGCTTTATCGACTCTCAGTGGAACATCAGACAATCGCTCGCTCGGTCGGTCGGTCGGTCGGTCGGTCGGTCGCCGCGCCACTGACGGGAAACTGACAAACTAAATCAAATGGACTTGTTCCTTTTTCCGACGGCAATATCACCAATAACTGGAGCAGTCTTCACTAATCCTTAACCACCAACTAGAAGCACAAACTTATCTTACTTTCTCTGTCGGAAGTGAGAAAGTATTGCACTCCATCCAAAAATTCAATTTAGAGATTTCACTGGAAATAAACTGAATCTAAAGAAAAAATCTGATGTGTTGCACTCACGTGACTTTCTCTACTCTTGTACTAACCATTCTTACAAACTCTTATTTCTGTATCTTCTTCATGTTAGATGAGATAAAAATTTGCATAAATTATCTTATTGCTTATTTCCTTGTAGGTACAAGGGGAATATTAGAATACAGTAGACTTTGAGCAACAGCCAAATCTTTTAAAGCTTTGACATTCCGTTCTCTTTGCACACTTAACATATAAAAATGAATAACGATGTTATATTTGACAGAAGTATAAGTTCTCGAAAACTCACACACATAACAAGGAATATCTCCGAAATGGTTCACCCTACAAACGATTTATTCAGACATAAATTGTGTATTTTAGCAAGATCTACATCTTTTCTATAGTAAGATTTGGTCTATCTGTTAGTGTTTACCAGTTATGCAAAAGTCGTCCAGAGTAAATACGAATACATAGGCTACAGCCATAAAATTCAAGATATACATTTCATTTGTCATAAAAATATCTCACACATATCGCATTTCAATAAAAATCTTTAGAGCCATTTTCAAGAAAATCAAAATTATCAAAAAAATTTCCATGTAAAGGCTAGTTTAGAGTGAAGCCATTTTCTTCAAAATCTTCGTGTCGCATCCTTGAAAGAAATTAAACTTAAATACCAAGTTTTACTTTTAACCGACTTTTCGTTGGATGTAAAACTGTGGATTTTGCAAACACGTATTCCAAGAATACGTCAAAATTATGTGAGAATAAATATTCGTTAGCTAAATTAAGATTTATATATTATATAAAAGTGGACATGATTTCTCTACTAAACAAATATATTTTTTTCACATTTGCTGCCTTCGTCTAGAGCAAAATATTATAATTTGTCCCCAAGCTATTGTGTTTGCTCGCTGATTGAGGTTTGTTTGTCTTTTGTTTAATTTTCAAAATGGAAATGGTTGTTTTCTCTAATTGCTACCTTGTTTCCGACGTCGTTGTATATATTTTTACTGGAAACAAACAAAAGCGTCATTCAACTGTAAAATTGGCTTTATCACATTCTAAGAACAATTTGAATACCTGCTTCTTTATGTAAACAACGGCTCGCGGACTCCACAACCAAAGGGAAACAGTATTTATTAATGATAATAACAATTATAAAGTGTTTATTATATACTGTCTTTACGAGAATAAGGTTTATGTCAATAAACATTTTAATTGGACTTTACAACTTCACCAGACGCTTAACAAAGGGAAATGTGTGATGTAGTGCACTCATATAACATTCTCTACCCATTAGCGTTTAACAAGTAACCTTTATACACATGACACTGTCTCCGTCGACTCTACTCCCGGCTGCAACAGTTGCGAATTATAGCATCTTGTTCCCACGGTATGTAAGTGTCGATCTGAGAATAGACAATACCAGTCAATTGGCCAATCACCTTAGTGCGCGGCATTATCATCGTCAACAACATTATACACTCACTCACTCCTCACTCACTCACTGACTCACTCACTCACTCACTCGCTCACTCAGACATTCGCTCTGATACTGGATATTCACAGTGTCATTAACTAACAAGAACTTTTTAACACACACACACCTCATACACACACCTCATACACACACCTCACACACACACTGCACACACACACTGCACACACAGACACACACCCCATACACACACCTCACACACACTGCACACACAGACACACACCTCATACACACATCTCACACACAGACACACACCTCACACACACCTCATACACACCTCACACACACCACACACACCTCACACACAGACACACACCTCACACACACCTCATACACACACCTCACACACACCACACACACCTCACACACACCTCACACACACCTCACACACACCTCACACACACCTCACACACACAGACACACACCTCATACACACACCTCACACACACCTCACACACACAGACACACACCTCATACACACACCTCACACACACCTCACACACACACACCTCACACACACCTCACACACACCTCACACACACCTCACACACACCTCACACACACCTCACACACACCTCACACACACCTCACACACACCTCACACACACCTCTCACACACACCTCTCACACACACCTCTCACACACACCTCACACACACCTCACACACACCTTACACACACCTCACACACACCTCACACACACCTCACACACACCTCACACACACCTCACACACACCTCACACACACCTCACACACACCTCACACACACCTCACACACACCTCACACACACCTCACACACCTCTCACACACACCTCACACACACCTCACACACACCTTACACACACTTCACAAAACTTTCGAAAAATTTTTCATGTAAACGATAGTTTAGGGTGGAGCTATTTTCTTCGAAATCTTCGTGTCGCATCCTTGAAATACATTTAACTTAAATACCAACTTTGGTTTTTAACCGAGCGGTTAAGCGGCTAGAGAAATTCATATGAGTGTAAGACATACACTTTTTCCAGTCTGATTATGCGTTTCTTTACTACTGTTTCTATCATTAGGGCGTTAATATAGTTGCAGGTCCGGCACACCCGCTGTTGGGGTGGTTGATCCTACAGGGTAGTGAGGGATGGTGGAAAAAACGTGCCCAAGTTGGTGGTGTCCGGGTTTAACTGGGATCGGTCACACAGCTGCTGTTGGTATTCATGAGGGACCTCGGCGTCTGATGCATATCTTAACTTTCTCTTTCAATTCCTATAGCCCCTGTCGTATTAGGCTGGCCGCAACGCACATCTGTCGGAGAAGTTGCCTGCCTACATGGCAGGGGCATGTGTTATTATGTTCACATATAATGGTGTTTTAACCATCTGCTACACTCGTATTGGATTATAAAGTCATATCTGCGGCAATATCTCCCTCTCTTTTTATTTTCCACCGGAAGTATATGTTTTGAGGTCACCTGAATCCAAAAAAAAAAAAGCATATTTGGAAAAAATTAACCTCTCTCTCTTTGTGTGTGTGTGTGTGTGTGTGTGTGTGTGTGTGTGTGTGTATGTGTGTGTGTGTGTGCCAAAGTTGGTATTTAAGCTCAATATGCTTCAAAGATGCGACACGAAGATTTTGAAGAAAATTCCTCCATCCTAAACTACCCTTTACATGGAAAGTTTTAAAAAAATGTTGATTATCGTAATATGTTAAAACGATGGGAACTCTCGCCCAAGTATAGTGACTTCTTGGCGTTGCTTAAAATGTTTTAATTACTTAATTAATGGAAAATATTAGAAAGTGTGTTACTGCGTGTATGTAATATGAAATAGGTATGGTTAAATTAATAATATCAAATATTTCAATTTACAACAACATACTTGTCGATATTCCCTCACACATGACACACACACAGACACGAACACACACGAACACACACGGACACACACGAACACACACGAAAACACACGGACACACACGGAAACACACGGAAACACACGGACACACACGGACACACACGGAAACACACGGAAACACACGAAAACACACGGACACACACAGAAACACACAGTTACACAGAAACACACAGAAACACACAGTTACACAGAAACACACAGATACACACAGTTACACGGAAACACACGGAAACACACAGTTACACAGAAACAGACATACACACCTCGCAAACCTTGATTTTTGACATATAGGTAGGCTTATATATGCTTCGATTGTTCATCCAAAATCGAAAGCTACCGTAAACTTTTAGGTTATAGGTACATATCCTTACTTAAGGTTTAACAAAGACGAAGAGTTTATCTCTGGCTCCACGTTCTGCCGCACATGCCGTTAACCTAGAACCACGCAGAGACAGAGCATAACGGAAAAAGATATAGCATTCTCACTCCCGGGCGGACCAGGGTGGGTTATCGGAAAGCTCATATTAACTTCCACCAAGATGGAACTATATCCAGCACCAGGATTTGCATGAATATTGCCTATTTAAAACTTGAATGTTATATGTAAGGGCAGAAAATCGTTAAATATTGCAAGCGGAGCATCGTTGGATATAGTATAACCCAAATAGGATATTAATCCTTCTTCGGAGAACTCCCAGGGGCTTTACGAGAGTCTTGTATAATCTTAACACGTTCTGTAAACGGAGAGAAAAGTAATAGGGTCCTGCAATTCTGTCCCTTCTTCCTCTTCTAAACGCTCCAAATTAGGAAAGAATTGCTTGTGTTGCACCTGCAAGGAACATGCAGAGAGGTTAGTGAATTAGGTCCTTAAGGACTGCCACCAAATTACTAACTGGAGGACTTAAGGCAATGCACGTATGAAAATTACAAAATCCAGTTTTCTTCTGATTGCTTTGAATTTTTTTCAACATACTCAGCATATAAAATATACAGGATGGAAGCAAAATTAGTACATACGTTCTAATATGCGAAAAATTTCAAGCTAATATAACCTATAAACTAGGATCCAAAGAGCATTTATGAATAATAAATCACGCTGAATAAATTAATTGAGAAAATGGATTTTAAAGTTTAACCATATATTTTTGTATCCAATCAATTTAAAATTTCGCAGCAACATATGTGGGACCCTCTTGGCCTTAGTAGCAGTTTTTGATAATTTTAACTTTGCTTGGTTGTTTCTGAATATGAAAACCTTTTTTTGTCTTCCCATTCTTCAGACATTTTAGAAATGTATTGTTCTTAGCTAAACTCTATACTGTGCACTTTCGCTGTATATAACTGAAACAGTGAAATTACCTGGCAAGATTACAGAATAACAGAACACCGCTGCAATACTCAGTTTACAAGCAAACACCTGTCAGATTCCTGGCATCTCAGCTTGATATATCAAATTAATTTCAGCACAGCCAACTCACAACCTCTCTGAAGTTAAATTCCCTGCAAGAGACTAAAATCAAAACCAGTGAAAAGTAAAATTGTATGTGAAATCTGTTTAGAGAAGAACGTCTCTTTAAAATGTTCGGTATTTTGAAAACGAAAGCTTGGCGTTATAGTAAAAAAGTATAAGCATAATAAACAAATGAAAAAAGTAGAAATAAAATGTTAGGACAATTTTCGTCTTAATGTGACGCCGTCCGCACAACAATGGGACGCTCTAGGTTAGCTACCTCACACCACTAGGTTGCAAGGCAACAAGAAAGGTCGTTCCTAGACCGTTCGAATACTAGACTTTTACTAGAAGCTTCGAGAAAGTGTGTCTGCAGATAAATCGTCATTCACCAGACTATAAAGGTGAGCCGGCACGAGTTGAAATCAATGCTGGGCCATTCAGATTGAACAGCGACGTCCATAGATTGCAAAAGAGGGGAGGTTGTGTTTACGCCCTTCCACCATACGCGACTTTGCTCCTCCTTAACCCCCAGCTGTGCATTGTATTGCAGTGGCGGGTTGGTTGTAGGTGATTTACGAAAGCACTTTCAAATCTTATACTATAAAAATCTGTTCATTTGGTATAGCCTTAGAAGATAAACCAAGTGATCGTCGCGATAAAGGCTTTTAATATAGCTCAATTTGGACAAGCTATTATTGCTAATTTTCTTGTAGGTGCAAGAGTAATATGCAGAATACGAAAGACTTTAAGTGATAATGAAATGTTTTAAAAGAATATATCGGAAATAGTTCACTCAAAAGAAAAATAAGTTTTTGACATATTTTTTTGTTTTAACGATATCCAAATTTTTTATTTAGTAAGTTTTTGTCTGTCACTTATTGTTTATCATTTATACAAAGGTCATCCAGAATGAAAAAGTCCTCTGAGAATATTCTCAAAAAATTCAAGGTATGACTTAGAAAGTGCCATGGAATCGTCGGGTTGTGTCCGTCAGTGGATACTGTCTGTCCCTCCGACTGAAGGTGTGTAGCGGGGAATAGCGCTCATTGCGCAAGCGTCTCTAAAGAAACAAGGTTGGACATCGCTGGTGTTGAGCCAATCAGAGCCAGTTTTTGTTTTGAGTATAGTAGAGCTACCTCACACCACTGCGCGGCGAAAAAACAGCAGCACTAAATCAAATATCCATATAAGTACTTTTAATAATGTAAATATACAGAGAATTAGGAGATATATCGAGGTCCGAGAGTCTTTGTTTAACGAACTTTTTCAAACATAGCTTGGCGCTATGTAAGAGTTAGCCTGGGTCAAATATTAACAATAGTGAGTGAATATTTCACAATATTAGAGGTCGGCACATCTCGTCGTGAATAACAAACACGTTCAGACATTAACTCTACTCAAAAGTGAATCGTTGGTCATTTTTCGTTGCACCTGCGCACACCCAGAGATAAGATCCTCGCTCAAATAATAACTAGTCAGGGAAGCAGAACATCAAGCATCAAAACTGCAAACAATAACGCACCATTGTCGACTCAACCAAAGTAACAACGGATGTTATTCGCCGGACGTCGCAATTGTTGCAACGTTATTCTTGTCTTCTGAGTCAAGGTAACCTGCAGTTTGTTGGGAACAAACTGCTATTTGTACGAGGAATGCGACGGTCGTCCGAGCAGATAACTGAATAAATAGACTGGACTTGTTTATCTCAATACAGGATTTTTGGTTGCAGTGCATCACTCTCTCTCTCTACTTAATATGGATAAATAAAGTAACAAAACTGGCTTTAGGAGGAAGGCTTAGAGAGGGAAAAACCGTGATGACTTAATCTGTCTGGACACACAAGAGCACTGAGCCGCTTATCGAAATTATTTTGCCAGTGGCCGAATAAAAAGCAGCAACAACAACAACAGCTGGATTATTACAAAACTCCTCTGGGTAAAGCTTTTCTTATCAGTTGGTAAACATATGACAGTAATCAAGCGAGCACTGTTTGGAAGGGTTCCAGCAAAGCCCGCTTTGGATAATGGCGCTGGTGTGATGGGGGGGGGGGTTCTCTTTGGGCGAGGTCGTTACTCCGACACTTTCCTTTAGATATTATGTGGGCTGCAAAAACGGAAGGAAGCATGATAAGGCAAAGATAAGTGGAAATAGAATGTGTAAGGAAAAGATACAAGGAGAACGCTGTCTCAGCAGTTGCTATGGTAACAGCAAACAGAATTAACGAAGTGTCTAGTATTTGGTCACCAGACAGATGCGGAATGGCACCTTTACACGTTCATCATTAACACATGATGTGCGTTCATAATTACTGCATCGTTTACTTGTGGAGTAATGTCTAGAAATGTTGCTTTCCTCTCTATTTGGCTGAACATTTCATCTTGGGTGGCTCTTACGTGAACCAAAACTCATTTTAACTTTATTCTTAATACATTTGATACCGAGATATCACTGTAAATACGTTTTGAATAACCATAACTCACATGACTTTCTCTACTTCTGCACCAATTATTCTTAAAAGCACCTATTCTTATATATATACTTCATATGAGAATACAGTAGATTTGAAGTGATTGTCGAATAATATTTTAAGAGCTGGTGGCTGTGTGACGGTATCAAAAATTCGTTCTCTTTGTGAGCACAAGAGATAAACGACGAATAACGTATCGAGAGCTGAAAATAGCCAATCAGCGTCTGTAACGTAACAATATGGCGGACTGCGCAGGCAACATGTAGTCAGCTGTTTTGTATGTAACAGCTAATGAGATGGGTATTTTAATAACACGTTTAATTTTTTTTTCTGGAAGATTCATTAACGATTTTTCGTGACCATCAACTTATATTACTGAGGTGGTTATTACATAACTATATTTCATAAATAATAAGAAATCCAGTTAACAGTAAGTTTAAATTTTATGTTATGAAATGAGTTCAAATCTCCTGTCCATCCATACTAAGGTTAAAACCATTACAGTTGTTCGTTATCTCTTTCCTGCTTGTCTCATATTTGTGTGCTGGTGTGTAATTTTACCTTTGACACGATGTAAAAGGTTAAATCTTCGTCAATTCGTAGAAAATTACGATAGTTCTCCAGGTCCTCTAACCTCAATTCGTTTTGTAGTAGATCCAATATACCTCGGCGCATGCGCTGTGGAAATATGTATATCACAAACCTATACTTCATATACCAATCGCTAAATTAATATTTACGTCCGCCATGTTTATTTCTCACGCTTGCTACATGAACTGTCATTTGTATTGGACCAAAATGAATCGTAGTGTGACAGACACGGTTTCTTTTGTGTGCAATTCCTTTGGATACAAAAAGTTTGGTCAAAAAAGCTTGGATCATGGGACACCGGCTTAAGCACTGTAAAATTAAAAAAATAACAAATAATATTTTGGTAATAGTTCAGTAAACATATATATTTGACTTACGTCGTGTGTTTTAACAATATCTACATCTTTTGTGTATTAGGATTTCGTCTAACTCTTACTGTTTACGTAAAAGTGGTTCAGAATTAAATGGACTGCTTCATAAAATTTTAGTTTTAATTAGTTCTTTGTTTAAGTACATTAAATAATACCTTTTAAATGTCTTAAAACAAGCAAATGCAGCCTAAGTCTAAAATTTATAAGCACTATCTGATACATAGAGCATTAATTTATGGAATACGATTTACTATAGCATTCATTTGTTAAGCCAGAGTCGCCAACTTTCACACCTACATCTTTAAACTTGACGTCCATTCTTTCCAAAGGAAATATTCTATTTTAATGTTTTGTTTTTAACAATCGTTCTATTAGTAATTAATGAACTTTTTCAGATAAGTTAATGTTAAAAATAAAGTGAGATTTGTTTGAAATTATAAAGGTGTTTTCTGTTATAACAAGAGAAGATCGAAACACGGGTTTCGTTTTCCTCAGTTGCCAGTGCTGAGTAAGTGGAACTAAAATAATCGAAATGAATGTATTTTAGGTTATGTTTTATATAATTTTAACATTTTCTGGTCAAATCTTTGTGATATAGTATTTAAATTCATATTTTCTTTATGAAATATTGCAGATGAATGTCATTCGACGGTGTGACTGTTGCTCCGGCCGAGAGTTTATAGGTTAGATCAGAGTCCTATGATACTCGTATTACCTACTTGAGATAAATCGTCAAACCACGTGTAACCCTAGGTACTTAAACTAGTAGTCAATAATGTCGAGTTACAAAACGTGAACACCGACGTAGTAACGCGGGCACGTACATGTTAATAGCAGCCGGGTATCGTCGGCGATGAAGGTGGGGCTTGTTCATCCCCTGCAGTCAAAAGGTCATTGTATTACATAGCAGCAGTTACGTGATTGTGATAGGGATGAAGGAAAACATCCGTCCCAAAGGGCTTTGTCAGCCTCTCCTTTATATCGTGCTTTCATGATCCCCCAATACAACACTGGCCCATTCACTTTCAGTTAGCTATAGGTACCTCCATGTTACTTCCCCTTCAAACTATTTCAATTTACCCCGAAAATGTTGCTTAAAATTTTATATTTTAAAGTTTCCTATTTAGAGGCACTCATCAATTCAAAAGGAAAAATCTGATGTGTTGCACTCACATAACTTTCTCTACTCTTGTACAAATTATCTTGTTGCTTATGTCCTTGTAGGTACAAGGGGAATATTAGAATACAATAGGCTGTGAGCGATAGTCAAACCTTTTAAAGATCCCGTTCTCTTTGCACACTTAACATATAAAAAATGGAAAACAATGTTTCATTTCACGAAAGATTTGTTTTCTGAAACTCACACACATAACAAGGAATATCTCCGAAATGGTTCACCCTACAAGAACATTTATTTGGACATAAATGGTGTATTTTAGCAAGATCTACATTTTTTGTATAGTATAATTTGATCTATCTCTAACGGTTTACCAGTTATGCAAAAGTTGTCCAGAGTAAATACGACTACAGGGGCTATAGTCAGAAAATTGAAGATATACATTTCATTTGTCATAAAAATATTTCAGACATATGGTATTTTAGTCAAAATCGTTAGGGCTATTTTCAAGAAGCTCAAAATTTTCGAAAAATTAGTTTAGGGTGGGGCTATTTTCTTCAAAATCTTCCTGTCGCATCCGTGAAAGACATTAAACTTAAATACCAACTTTGGTTTTTAAGCGACTTTTCGTTTTTGAGTTATGCTGTCTACAGACACACAAACACACACGCACGTTTTTCTAAAAATGCTCTTTTTTGGATTCAGGGGGCCTTAAAACATATATTTCCGGTGAAATCTCAACATACATTTTTTGGTTGGAATACAATACTTTCTCTACTTCACTAAACGTAGTAGAGAAAGTAATAAAATGACTGGAGTGCATTACTGAAGGTGTCACGTGGTCAGGCTCCGGTTCCTCCCAGCCTATTGTATATCAGGGGTCGCTCCTCGGTTGTTTCCTCGCAGCAGCGAGTTCTACACAAGTCACTTTGTATACAATCTGAGTGTTTACAAACCGTCTCTTATTTTACGTAGGTACGTAGCAACTTCTACCCTGGGGCTTGGAGCATTTAGCCCAGATCGATACGTACATGTCAGGAGTTGAGATGTAGACCATACAATATCCTTCCTGGAATTGGAAACCGAGTTATATGGCTGAGGATACTCCTCATAAAATTCCTTCACCTCTTGGCCCTTTTCCATTACACGCTCCTTTAGGACGGACGGCTTCCTGCAAACAAAAGAAGTCCTCTCTCTTTGTAGGAACCTTCAAATTACACTATAGTTAAGTTCTTACTCGCAATTTTTCATTGTCTGCTCAGCAAGCGCGGGGAGAAGGGCGCCCTCTTAAACACTCTTAACAGGGTCAAAGCGAGAGGGTTAAAAGCGACGGAGAAAATCACACCAGTGTTGAGTTTACATGTAACCTTACGTACTTATACACATTTGTTCTTAAATCTTCAACTGCGCAGGTCTAAGCGACATAATTATGGATATAATACTGCATCACATGGCGGAATTGAATAATCAGAAAATGTTAAAATCGTTACCTGTATAAAGCTACAGAGTCTAGGAGATTAGTTGTGGCTAAAATTGTCAAAAGGCACGAAAAAGTACAGACAAGTCATTAGGGGCGAGCTTCAGGTAGTCCAGCGAGACCTGGTAAGATCAGTTTTCCTGGAAATCGCTCAGCGCAGGTGTTGAGCAGGAAAACAAGGGGTGGTCGTTTCTTCGAAACCCTATTGCTAATTAGGAAGTGAAAGGCATAGAGAGCGTCATAACGCACAGACTTGCCTGCGAGAACCCGGAGAGAATGGTTCGTTTAGACTTGCCCTACAGAACCCGGCGGGTCACTACACTCGTCGCCCATATCTCCGAGCGAGCACTTCAGTCACGGGACTTGCATTCCGGATCCTCAACTGTGAGGGTATATTATATTTAATAGTAACAATCTTCGGTCTTAGTAAAGACACAGTAACGACTTAACGTTGTTAATAACGATCGGCAAATCTCACGCATTCCTATTTTGGTGAAAATAAAAGTGTTTAAACGAGAGTTCTGGTTTTATTCGCAAACACCCACGCATACCCTGAGGTTAAAATCACTTGCCAGAGCAGTCGGAGCAGAAATCACCAGAAAGCAGCATTCCGCGTAGGATAGCGGAACGGAGGAACGACGATTCGACATCACCATCTACGAACTAAAAAGAAAGAAAACATAATCTTTCACACAAATCTTCTTGCTCAATCTTGGACATCAAATGGTCCTGAAAAACATCTGAGCGTTCACTCACATGACTTTCTCTACTCTTGAAAGTTGCATGGATGACTCCGTGTTTCAGCATGTAATAATAACAGGGCCCGGGCTTTAGCATGGATCAGCTCGACTGGACTAGAGTTCAAATCCCGGTACTTGTCATTCTAATGAGAACTGGAGGAACCGGACGACTCGCCAATCTGGCAGCTACTTAATCCTGGGATCACGTAGTTACATTGTAATGCTAAACTTGGCATCTAATGTAATTTCCGTTGAGGTGGAAGTTTAATGATGCCCTTAATGGAGTGTTTATCGATTACACACAGCTGTAACGAGACCGTACTCGTTAACAGTACGTCATTACTGCTTCTCGTTACATCGCCGGTAGCATACTAGCCACTAAAACAAACACACGAATGAAATTTATAAATTAATACCAATGCCTGGGCAATATGGGAATACGGTAGGATTTCAGCGATAGTCAAATCTTTTTAAGCTTTGAGATTCCGTTCTCTTTGCACGCTTAACGCATAAAAAAATGAACAACAATGATCCATTTCACGAAAGTTTTAAGTTTTCCGAAACACACACACACATAATAAGGAATATCTCCGAAATGGTTCACTCTACAAGAAAATTTATTGAGACATAAATTGCGTATTTTAGCAAGATCTACATTTTTTGTATAGTATGATTTGGTCTATCTCTAACGGTTTACCAGTTATGCAAAAGTCGTCCAGAGTAAATGCGACTACAGGAGCTATAGCCAGAAAATTCAAAATATACATTTTATCTGTCGTACAAAGATCTTAAACATATGGCATTTTAATCAAAATCGTTAGAGCCATTTTCAAGAAAATCAAAATTTTCCAAAAAAATTTCATGTATAGTGTAGTTTACGGTGGAGGAATTTTGTTCAAAATCTTTGTATGTCATCCTTGAAAGACATTAACCTTAAATACTAAATTTGGTTTGTAACCGACTTTTGGTTTTTTTGAGTTACGCTGTCCACAGACACACCTTTTTCTACAAGTACTTTTTTTTTTGGATTCAGGGGGTCTCAAAAGATATTTCCGGTGAAATTTCGACATCGAATTTTTGGATGGAATACAATAATTCCTATAGTTAGTAGTTGAGAAAGTAAAAATGGAAAACGACAGGGGTAAAACATTCAGTTGTGGGGAAAATAAAAAGAGAGAAGGGGAAAATGAAATGAAGAGTGTTTGTATGAAAAGAAGTAATGGTGAGGAAGTGGTGCAGAGACAGGGAAATATTCCGTCTAGTCAGTCAAATGGGGCATGCACATCATAACTGAGGAAAATCTTCAACATTTCTCAGACAGATCCACAGATCATAAATCAAACATAGTATTCGTGTTTTACGACAACAGAGTTAGTTTCGTAACAATTTTATGCATTTTTATATTTTCCTGTTTGCGCTACAGAGGAACCACATCCAGGGGTGAATAAAGCACTCATTTGCATACCCTTCCGGAATTTTAATAGAAAACAACACGAGCTGCTGCGAAATGAATATTAATTTGTGCAGCTTGTCCAGGGGTTAGCTGGCTGGCCGGCGAGCCGGCGGAAATGGCGAGATTTATGTGTAGTTATATACAACATGGTGCTCAAGATGTTTTGTAATCTTGGTTAATGGAATGTAATCTCATAACTTGCTTACCTTGAGGGTAACAAGCGTTTACACTCTGTTACTGCAAATGGAAGTCTATTACACTACCCTGCTTTATGACTAACACAGCTACGTCGCTTTAGCTTGGGTGCATCCAAACATACAGGGTGCAAATGAACTCATTACATTAATTAAAACCAGTGATAGATCTCCGTATTTGGAACACATTTTGTATCTTACATTTTCGTCTCTGACCATTTCCTACGGAGATATTTTAGTTTTCTCGATTGTGTGTGGGTGTCACTTTCACTAGCTCAGTACATAAACAAACATTACAGCGTGGTATCTCCTGAACGTAAAGAAATGCCAGATCGTGTCCTTCTACCTTTGTTATACGAGTATAGGCCTGCAAGCGGCCGATCTGTTGACATCCAGAAGCCGGTTCAAATCCGTGACCAACCTCAAGCATCGCTACCGAGTTACTTTACCGCTGGGAAAGCTAATCGGGATATTCCTTTAATTCTTTTAACTAACCCTGTGTGATGTCCTATAATAACTACCGAAGTTACGTTAGAAATAAGTTACTCTATGCATCTTACAAGTAACCAACTGTTACCTTCGTACATTGTTGTAGAATTACGCATTCTTGTCCAGAGGCTTCTTTATCAGCCTTGATGTTCTTTTGAAGGCTATAAATCTACATCAGCTTTTTCTCGGTTTATCGAACTGGTCCAAATTCTTATCGGGACGCTGATTGTTCCCTTCTTTCTGGCTTTATGCGAAACTTCTAGAACAGTGCTCTCCAAATTATGTGCTCGGACACATTTAGCTTATGCTTAAGGAGGCGCGGGTGCCAGCACAAGCACCGTTAGGGCAACTATCCTTCTTTTGAGAGGAAAGAGTGAAGGTACTGGTTAGGAAAATAATGAATACAGCATACTTCATGGGTGTGTACTGGAAATATACTCGGAAAGAAATAGGATTGTCTTGAAATTTGAATTAATATTAGAAATCGTAGGAGAGTGAAAAATTGCTCATAAAGGGCACCCGAAAAACACATCCAGGGCTCCTCTAAAAGGTGGATCTTCTATTTCTTCAGATTAGAGAGAGACAGAGGAACAGAGAAATGAAACTGAAATTCTTCACTGCCAATTATGTGATAAGCTCATGAAAATGAAATAGCAAATAGAGGAACACTGGAGAAGTTAGTTGCAAAAAGTCGGACACGGTAGCTCTATTTTAGAGCACCGCCAAGGTAAGCAGAGACTTGGTTGCGTTCCTGGCCTTGATAATGACCTTTTTAAATGTGATTATACGAGATAAGAGAGGAAAGTAAAAGAAAAGGAGAAAAGACAGAGAAAGAGTGAGACTTAATATCAATAAATCACAGAATTTGATCTTGGAAAGAAGTGAATATGTTTTAAACATAAAATGACGAACGCAACTGGAGTTTGCACTTTACTGAGGAAGTGCACTCCGCCGTTAGTCACGGGGTAATGACATACTTTTTTATATTCGTTGTTGGGAAGCCAAGCCAAGTTATGGCTTATGCATGGGCGGGCTGTGTGAGGTTCAAACTCAAGCTCGCTGACTTCCAAATGAGCTTATCAAAGGTTTCGTGCACAGCAACGCGTATTTGCGTTGTAAGCCTACTGTCTATTCACCAGAGGAGAGGCGACACACTCCACATAGTGTAAAAACTTCCGCGTAAACGTTGTTCTGCTGGTTACGTTGCCTACTTACCTCTTAGTTACTTTATTTTTTATCACTTGGCCATGCAAAAAATGGGATTTCAAAGTGATCAGAGCTTTTAAAACATCTGACCATCACTCGAAGCAATAACATAGTTTGTACAAATGTCTATCTTAACTAACATGAAGTTATAGCAATAAGAGTTTGTAAGAATGGTAAGTACAAGAGTAGAGAAAGTCATGTGAGTGCAATACATCACATTTTTCCGGATAGACCACAAAGACAATACCTTCCATTCCGTATTTGAAGGTTTATATGTGAGTTGGACTCTATGAAGGAAATCGCTCTGGGAGGAAACAAAGTTTTGGTGGCGTTATCAGTTATTTTCCACGCCATATGTCAACTTTGGCAAACCTGTGTCTAAGCCATCATATTACATCCATTCGGAGGTTGTCTTTTCCACGTGGTCTGAGAAATGTGCGACTGTCATTTGGTATGGAAATGAGGAAAACCGCAAACGCGCCGACTTAGCATAAGCACGAGTCGACAAATGTATCTAAAGGAGCATGATGAATACAGAGAATTATTTACCATATGGTCACATTAATTCAAGTGAATATTCCCTTTGAGAAAATACTTCGAGTTTATATCGTCCTTTAACTCTGGAAAAGTTTCCCCTTGCTTCCATTTGTGAGTAACTTTCAAACGCAGCACTATACAGGGTGTAAAATATAATATACGAATATATACTCTAATTTGAGCCGGACCTCATAGCCGTGGTCGCTGGAGCGTATGTCTTTGGCGCTCCGCCGAGCAGACCATCCCGGGTTTGAGTCTCGTATTGGGCATGAGTGTGAAAAACAGCAAAGCACGAAAAAGTAAAGCGGGGAAACAAGGCAAAAGGAGAAAAAGAGACTAAACAGAAATAATTAAACAAATAAAAAATAAACATCAACATTCGTTACAACTTTATATATTTCGATAAGATATAGTGGCCAAAGAAATGCCCTTGATTCTCCAAATTTAGATCAATATTACAAGCATGACAACAGAAGATTTTTAGAAAATCAAACAAGAGCTGCTTTTAGAAAATGTAAATGATATTGTTTTTCAAAGTATTTCGCTTTAATATTAATACATTTTTGTATTCCTTTAATGCATACAACAACAAACTTGTAACACTCACAGAAAAAGCAAGCCAAGGTCAGGCTTCCTCTCGCCACTGCTTGTGAATACATGGCTGACAACAATAGAGCGGCAGAACAAAGCGTTTCGAGTGTGTTCGCGAGACTTCTGGCCGCCCACTCATTTGAAAAAGGCTCGAGAAGAAGGCGAATTTATGGAGACAACCGTCCTACCTCATTGTTGCCCATAAAAGCCTTGCAGAATCTTCAGAGAAGCGAGTAAGTTAGGTATTGGTTAGTGAAAAGGATATTTGCTAGCAGTGTGGGTGTGTGTGTGTTTATGGACAGCATAAATCAAAAACGAAAAGTCGGTTAAAAACCAAACTTGGTATTTAAGTTTAATGTCTTTCAAGGATGCAACAGGAACATTTTGAAGAAAATAGCCTCACCCTAAACTACCCTTTACATGGAAAATTTTTCAACATTTTTGATTTTCTTGAAAATGACTAACGTTTTTACTTAAAATGCTATATGTTTAAGATGCTTGTATGACAAATGAAATGTATATTTTGGATTTTCTGGCTTTAGCCTATGTAGTCCTGTTTACTTTGGATGACTTTTGAGTAACTCGTAAACTGTAAGAGATAGACAAAATCTTACTGTACGAAAAATGTAGGTCTCGCTAAAACACACAATTTATGTCTGAATAAATTATTTTGTAGAGTGAACCATTTCGGAGATATTCCTTGTTATTTGTGTCAGCTTTTGGGAATTTAAAATTTTCGTGAAATGGAACATCGTTGTTCATTTTTTTATATATTAAGCGTGCAAAGAGAACGGAATCTCAAAGCTTTAAAAGATTTGACTATCACTCAAAGCGTATTCTAATATTCCCCTTGTATCTACACGCAAATAAGCAATAAGATAATTTGTACAAATATTTATCTCAACTAACACGAAGAAGATATAGGAATAAGAGTTTGTAAGAATGGTTAGTACAAGAGTAGAGAAAGTCATGTGAGTGCAACACATCAGAATTTTTTAATGGAACACAGTGATAAATATACCAAAAATAGATTTAATGCTGGAGCATTTAATATTGAAAGTCGTTCCCATAGCAGCAGAGGTCGTGGCTTATACTTCCGTGGAGTTCATTATTCCTTTAAACAATTTTTTGTTTTAGCCCCGACAGGCATATGTTTTCTCACTGCGACCTCAAGTTCCGGGGTATGACAACTTTTAATTTTCCTCTTTATACCTTCACACCCCCACCCCCACCCCCGCCGCTTCCGCGTAACTTTTATTCAACGATGTAGTTTCCGCACAGCCGCAACTCTTTTTTTTTTTCTTTTTTTTTTCCGCTTAAATGTTGTCATTAGATGCTCTGTTGTTTCTGACAACAGCAGCCATGTTGTGTACTCTCATTTCGCGTGTTTTCACAAGTTATTTCCAGACGGAATGAACAACACAATAATGGACCTCGATTGGCGTTAAAACAACATTTTCATTATTTTTACTCAACTTTTTGCCATGACATTTTTACAGTTTTTAAACGGTTCCTGTAAGGAAATTTAAAGTGTTATTCTTCCAAGCCTAAAGCAAGAACATCATTATCATCATCATCAATAAGGATTAGGGCTATTGACTTGTTCGTAAAGCTATATATCTGGCCTTTTTCAGGAAAAATTTGCCTGGTGCCGGTACAGAGGGGCCCGGCTTACAGGCTAAAAATTTACATTAATTACAATTTATAATATTTACATGGGTGCTCTTGTTTACTTTTTCTTGTCAAAAAACCCATACGGTGAGCAGCTTTAGCTCATCGAGAACAGTTTTTGGGCGTATTCTGAGTCCTTTGATTGTCCGTTTTTGATAGTTTTTTAAATTTATATACACGGATACATACACTCACTCACTCACTCACTCCTGGGCATACCACACATATGCCCCATCACACGCACACACACACACACACACACACACACACACACACACTGCACTATATACACTTCACTATTTACAGTTTTTCCGCAGCTTTCCTGTGCGGCCAGGTTGCAGCTCCTGTGGCGTTTCCGAGGCACAGACCTCTTCCGGAGTGCGTGGCCTAGGGCCTGGGTTGCATGGGAGCGCATCAGTCGGCGAGCCATGCAATGTCTAGAACATTTTAATTCTAGCATGTTTACGATGCTTTGGCTCGCCCTTGCCAATATTGGCAATCACGTCATTTTGGTGATTCCTGATGCGCACCCACGCGACAGTGGCTCTTTTCGTTATTGGCTCGGGAATGGATGGGATCTGGGTTTCCTGGTGAAGGGTTTGGTTAGTGGTTAGGATGGGAGCAGAGAGGATTTTCCGGAGGGAGAGGTTTTGGAGGGTTTGGATGGTCTTCAGGGCGGTTTTTGAGGCGTTTGCCCAGGCCACACACGCGTAAAGAACCACTGACAGAATGAAAGCTTTATACAGGACGAGTTTGGACTTCAATTGCAGCTGTTTGCTGCGGAAGATGGGGGCGCATAACTTTAGCCGCTGTCTGCCTTTGTTGGCGCTATTTTTTATGTGGGTGGACCAGCACATTGTGCGGTCCAAGGTAACCCCTAAGTATTTAACTTGCCGACGGCAATACAATACCTGAACACCGACCGTTAGGTCCATTGCCAAAGTGTGATGCCGCTTAGAGAAATGAATCAGCTGGCATTTGTTGGGATTAATTTTGATTTTTCAGTCATGTTGCCATGAAAGGAAGTTGTTAACATAACGTTGCATTTCTGCAAGGCCGAAACGGGGATTTCTATGGTGGTTGTATATTGCAGTGTCGTCAGCATACATGGCGACCTTACATCTGGCGTCCACTGGGAAATCGTTGGTGAATAGTATGTACAAAAACGGTGACATGATTGCCCCTTTGGGACGTCAGCCCGCATCACTCGCTCCCGTGAGGAGGAGCGGCCCACTTGGACGTAGAACTTCCGTTTTTCTAAAAAATTGTGCAGCAAGTATAGACAATTTTGAAGAGCCGGGAAATTGTGGTGCAGTTTGTAAATAAGGCCATTGTGCCAGTACCGGTCGAATGCGGCTTCTACGTCCAGAAATAGCGCCAACGTTGAAGCCCCATTGTTAAATTGCTCTGTTACGTCTTCAGTTAGCCTGAGAAGCTGTAACTCACTAGAATGTCCTTTTCGAAAGCCAAACTGTGAATTTGAAAGTTCATGGGATTCCGAAACTTGTTTTTGAAGTCGAGAAAGTATAAGTTTTTCGAGCAATTTACCAATAGTAGACAAAAGACTAATGGGGCGGTAGTTTTGCGGTTGTCTGATGCTTTTTCCTTGCTTTGGGAGCATAATTACCTTGACTCGTTTCCAAGTAGAGGGGAAATAGCCTTGCTGCAAACAGGCGTTAAATAACTTTGTCAGTTGCACCAGGGCTTTTCTCGGGAGATGCTTAAGTTCCTCATTAGTCACTTTGTCTGGGCCGGCAGCTTTCCCATTAGGTAATTTCCTAATGACCTTGTAAACTTCCTGCGGTGTTATTAGGGATAGCTGTTGCTCTTGCTTCTGCGCCACCCAGGTTTGTACCCATGTCTGTACCTCCCGTTCTATATCTCGGTTGGTAACTGGGTTTTCGGTGAATCTATCTTCAAGACAGTCAGCGAAGACCTCGGCTTTCTCCTCTTCGGAGAAGTGCAGGCCGCCATGAGTGTGCAGCGCCTCAGTTGCGGAGTTAACGCTCGTGGAAACTTTGAAAGCCTTTAATAATTTCCACAAAGAAGAGTCCAAATGGGTGGTAGTCAGCATTTTGTTTTCCCACTGTTCAGTTTTGTTGATTTTGATTTGATGCCGAATGATGTTGGGTAGCCATTTTGCTAGCACTTTATATTCAGGCTGACGGGTGTACCGCCATAGTCTTGTCAAGCGTCGTCTCCGCGCAATTAGTTGCTCTACCTCGGGGTACGTGCAAAAACCGGGTGGTCCTGTGGTGTAAGTGGTAGCGCTTCTCTTGGCCGTGTGCAGCGAGGCAGTAAAGTTTTCAATGGTGACATCTATGTCTGCCTCGCTATAGTATGACAGTCTGGGTTGCGCCATCCTGTGCATTTCAATGGTGAACTTACTCCAATCGATTTCAGCCCTCCGAGGGCCAGAGGCACCGGCTGAAATACCACCCTGTATGTCGAAATGCACAGGAAGATGGTCGGAGTCCAGGCTGTGGTACACTGTAGAATTGTTTAACAGTGTCGCATTTTTAAAAACAAATATTTCACTTAGGTCCAGCATTCCAGAGTGTCGTGTCTAAGGGCCCGTCGACAACTTGCTCATTAGGACCCAGAGTACCGAAGAAAACCAACTTGAAGTTTAACAGCAAATATCCATTGTTATTTTTCTTTTATACACTTGTAATAAATAAATAAATAATAAGTATTCATTGGCAAGAATGGAACACATCAGACTTTCTGCGCAGTTTGTAGATCCCTGAGGACATCTAGCGCTAAACAAAGGAGACGTGTCGTAAAATTTTAAGGTTTTCACATTCCGTTCTCTTTCCACGTCTAAGATAAAAAAGAACATGAATAATGATCTTCTATTTTACGAAAGTTTAATTATTCCAAAACACGCAAAAATAAGGAATACATCCGAAATGGTTCACTCTACAAAAAATAAATAATTTAGACATAAATTATGTGTTTTAGCACACATACACACCTTTTTCTAAAATGTTTTTTTTTTTTTTTTACTTTGTCTACTCGTAAGTAGGGGAAGTATTGTATTCCACCCAAAAATTCGATGTCGAGATTTCACTGGAAATATATGTTTTGAGGCTTTCATTGCAGTCGCCTTCCTTCAGCCAACACCCGCTCGTACATCATCCTCTATCTTGCACATATCCAGGAGCTTGTCGGTCGTTCCCGTTTCCTTCTGACCGAACGCCGGAGATCATTATAACAAAATGTTTGGCCATCTCTCCTTTCGTTGCGCTCTTATTTCCTTCAATCGCTAGGAGAAGTTTAAAAGTTAAACACTAGCGAAATATATCCATACTCGCCCCTCCTATCAGCGATATCCTACACGCATCTTACGCGCCTGAACTGAGAACACTACCTGCATTAAATATTCTATGGAAATGATAGTTGCCAATTTCATAATTAGGCAGAAAATCATTTCCTGATATGTTAAGGCTTTGTTTTAGTTATGTATAAAGGTAAATAATATGTTTTTACATGAAAATTCTAGGCATAATTATTACAAAACAAAATTACTCAGTTTTTATACATTTTATGTGCATTATTTATTTATAACTTATTGAATTATTGAGTTTATCGGTTGAGGAAAGCTGTGTTAGACAAAATGACTCGTGACTGGAGCCGCGCGGGTTTTTTCGCACTAACACAGCCTCTAATTAGATTACTTGTGCTAAGTTATGCCCCAGGAGACTGAACACAGAGAAGTGCAACTAACAGAGACAATTGCTGGAATATTCTGTCGCCAGAATGGTCCCCGCTAATGAGGTGACAATTTGCTTACAAAGCCTGAAGATGGAATTATAAGCCATTTGCGTTAGATAACACGTTTTGATTGGGTGCAGTACAAAACAGATGACGCTCTATTGTTTGGAAATCGACATTGACAACGCAACAAACGATTGTGGCGTAAGCATTGCCACTTCGTCACTTTTCCTGCTGTTTAATGCGTTTTTATGTCTATAAAAGCGACGTTTCAAGCCTTTTTGGGTATTTAGTGGCATTAGGTTGGTCATCCAAACACAGCTTCATGAAACAAAACGTTTGCGATGCGTAATTCTTAACATTAAAGGTTATGTGATACGTTCCCATGGCAAATTCAAATACATTGGTTATTACGTGTTACGTGTTACATTTTATTGCGCTATATGCGTCAACATTAAATCAAGAGTGTCAGATTGTGAAACCCAGGGGTGACCTCACCCCAGAATGACGCATTCTTCCCCAGTAAAGACCAGGGGCGTAGTTTAGAGTGACGCTAGTATGCTGAACGTTCCCCTTATTTTCTTATTTTCCCCTTGTTTCCCAATGAACCATCACTTGTCCCCATGCTTGCACTTTACAATCTGTAATTCAAATGTTAGACAATAGCAGAATATACAGGAGTGTGTTTATTGCTTGGAAAATAAAGATTCTGTAAGTAAAGTGAAACCTTTTCGATTGTTTGTACTGTTATGGTTTACTGTCACAGACTACACACGCTAGTTCAACTGTCTCCAACACGCCACTGCCCTCTCTATGGCTGGAATCACGCCGTGGACTTCTGCAACTGTTTTAACGCACGGAAGGTTATATACTTACGCCGATGCCGGATAAACTGGGCCACCTGATATATAACACACCAAATATGACTTCGTTATTGTCATAAATATAACCCAAACTTAATTCCTCCCCTCCTCAAACACTAGATAAATGTGTTATAGTTGAGTTTTGCTAAATCTAGTAGCTAGCGCCTCTATAACCTCAGGCCTTTTATGTGGTGTTTCACTTTGGGCCTCCAAGTTACGTCATCAGCCTTCAGTTGTCTCATCCTAAGTTACCATGGAGACGATCACGCGTGTTTACCAAGGTTTGGCAGCTGCTCAATCATCGATCGGATGTTTCCCTCCCGCTACATACTTTGATGTCACAATTTCATCAAGCAGACAGCCTCTGTGATGAATGATGCCACATTGAAAACATGCATCACCATATACATAAGGCAGGCTTATTTATCACTGCTCATGACGTGTTATTTATTTAGATGTGCGTTCAGGAAGCGACTTCTCGGAAACTGCTATCAGCGCCTCTGGTGTTCATCACAGCGTTAACATAATACATTATTACATTCTTCCAAAAACCTTAAACGTGAATAGAACTTAAGGATGTAAATTACAATAGAATAAAATAAAAAATCTGATTTGCTGCACTCACATGGTTTTATCTACTCTTATACTAACCATTCTTATGCTTCTGTCTTCTTCGTGTTAGTTAAGAAAAACATTTGTACAAATTATCTTATTGCTTATTTTCTTGTAGTTACAAGGGGAATATTGGAATACAGTAGACTTTGTGCGATAGTATTATCTTTTAAAGCTTTGAGATTACGTCCTCTTTGCACACTTAACAAAAATGAACAACGATGTTCCATTTCACGAAAATTTTAAGTTTTCCGACAATCACACACATAAGAAGCAATATCTCCGAAATGGTTCACCCTACAAGAAAATTTACTGAGACCTAAATTGTGTATTTTAGCAAGATCTACATTTTTTGTACAGTATGATTTGGTCTATCTCTAACGGTTTACCAGTTATGCAAAAGTCGTCCAGAGTAAATACGACTACAGGGGCTATAGCCAGAAAATTCAAGATATACATTTCATTTGTCATAAAAATATCTCAAACATATGATATTTTAATCAAAATCGTTAGAGCCATTTTCAAGAAAATCAAAATTTTTGAAAAAACGTCCATGTGAAGGGTAGTTTAGGGTGGGGCTATTTTCTTCAAAATCTTCGTGTCACATCCTTGAAACACATTAAACTTAAACACTAACTTTGGTTTTGAGTTATGCTGTCCACACACGCGGACCTTTTTTCTAAAAATGCTTTTTTTTTATTCAGGGGGTCTGAAAACATATTTCCGGTGAAATCTCGAAATTGAATTTTTGGGTGGAATACAATAATTTCCCTACTTAAGGTACACATATACAGATACGATTTGTGTGCTTCCACAAGAGCTGCTTTTCTGAGAAGAAATATTTTGGTATCCTGTAAGTGTGCAAATTATACAAAAAATTGATTGAGAAAATGACTTGGGTGGCTATACCCAGAGAATCTAAGATATACATCTTATTTATGATAAAACGACTTAACATATGACATTTTAATACAAGTTCTTTGAGAAAATAGATAACGAAACATTTTCCACGTGAAGGTTAATGTTTTCTTTTCCGTTCTCACACTCTAATGAACTTCCCTTTACTATCTTCATAATCCATTCTTCTTCATCTCTTCTTTTTGCTTTCATTAATATCGTCCCGGTTCTTGCCCCTCAAATCTTTTCTTCTTTTGTTCGTTACGGATTAATCCACATTTCTGTCCCTGCCAAAATTGCTTTTTTATTAAGCTATTTAATTCCAAAGATATTTATCCTTTTAAATTCCCCAGACTTCTCTTTCTATATCCGCTGTTCGATTTCTTAATTCTTTCTCAAATCCCCTGTGATTGTTTTACTCTAACCTCAATATATCCCTCATTCCTAACCTGTGTGGAACTTTTTCTATCTCTTACAATTGATACTTGCTTTTGGTTTATACAGAATGTTCTTCTGTCCTATACGATCTATACCAGTATGTTATAACACTTAAAAAGATTAAAAGGATAATTGAAAAATTTGTTTGTATAACATATATGTAGGTACTTAACTTTTCTTAATGTATCTGTATCAAATTAGTAGTAAAATTAATGTCTTGTAATACTATTACCTTTTCAATTACTTATTTCTCCTACTTACAATCAGATATGGCCTCAGATTCGCCAATTTATGCCAATACATATACACTTGCAGTGACACAATCCCAAACTCGAACTTTTTCTTAACACTAACCACTAACTCTGTTACCCTGACGATGTGACGTCACGCCAGAGTTTCTAGTTCATGGGAACCTTCCAATGTTACAGTATTAAAAAGGATAAATATCTTTGGAGTTCTATAGCTTAATAAAAACCAATTTTGGCAGAGAGAGAAATGTGGAATAATCCGTAACGAACAAGAGAAAGAACGATTGGAGGGGCAAGAACAGGAACGATCTTAATGAAAGAAGAAAGAAGAGATGAAAAGCAATGGATCATGTAGGCAGTAAAGGGAAGTTCATTACAGTGTGAGAACGCAAAAGAAAACATTAACCTTCACGTGGAAAATGTTTCGTTATCTATTTTCTCAAAGGACTTGTATTAAAATGTCATATGTTAAGCCTTTTTATGATAAATAAGATGTCCACCTTGGATTTTCTGGGTATAGCCACCCAAGTCATCCATTTTCTGAACCAATTTTTGTACAATTTCCACACTTAAAAGATACCAAAATATTTTCTCGTGTCAAATACAAATATTTGTTGCGAAAAACATTCTGTATTATCAGTTTCAGATTTCAAATGCTTGATTCTCAACTGAGGTTAGGTTTTTCAGTTTCCTTCTTTCCTCTCTCCGGCCCTTCATCACTTCTCTCCACCAACTCTCCCTTCCACCGTCCCATGTCCCATCCTCCCTCCTTTCCTGCCTAAACCATACCTTACTCATTCCTTCCGCCCTGAACGCACCGGCCAAACACACCGGCGGAGCACACCGGCTGAACACACCGGCGGAACACACCGGCGGAACACACCGACGGAACACACCGGCGGAAGACACCGGCGGAACACACCGGCGGAACACACCGACGGAACACACCGGCTGAGCACACAGGCGGAACACACCGGCGGAACACACCGGCGTGAGACACCGGCGGAACACACCGGCGGAACACACCGGCGGAACACACCGGCGTGAGACACCGACGGAACACACCGGCGGAACAACACACCGGCGTGAGACACCGACGGAACACACCGGCGGAACAACACACCGGCGTGAGACACCGACGCAACACACCGGCGGAACACACCGGCGGAACACACCGACGGAACACACCGACGGAACACACCGGCGGAACACACCGGCGGGAGACACCGGCGGAACACACCGGCGGAACACACCGGCGGAGCACACCGGCGGGAGACACCGGCGGAACACACCGGTGGAACACACCGGCGCAACAGACGGGCGGAACACACCGGCGCAACACACCGGCGGAACACACCGGCGGGAGACACCGGCGGAACACACCGGCGGAGCAAACCGGCCGGAGACACCGGCGGAACACACCGGTGGAACACACCGGCGGGAGACACCGGCGGAACACACCGGCGGAACACACCGGCGGAACACACCGGCGGAACACACCGGCGGAACACACCGGTGGAACACACCGGCGGAACACACCGGCGGAACACACCGGCGGAGCACAACGGCGGAAGACACCGGCGGAACACACCGGCGGAACACACCGGCGTGAGACACCGGCAGAGCACACCGGCGGAACACACCGGCTGAACACACCGGCAGAACACATCGACGGAACACACCGGCGTGAGACACCGACGGAACACACGGGCGGAACACACCAACGGAACACACCGGCGGAGCACACCGGTGGAACACACCGGCGGGAGACACCGGCGGAACACACCGGCAGAACACACCGGCGGAACACACCGGCGGAGCACACCGGCGGAACACACCGGCGGAACACACCGGCGGAACACACCGGTGGAACACACCGGCGGAACACACCAGCGGAACACACCGGCGGAGCACACCGGCGGAACACACCGGCGTGAGACACCGACGGAACACACCTGCGGAACACACCGGCGGAACACACCGGCGGAACACACCGACGGAACACACCGGCAGAGCACACCGGCGGAACACACCGGCAGAGCACACCGGCGGAACACACCGGCGGAGCACACCGGCGGAACACACCGGCGGAACACACCGGCGTGAGACACCGGCAGAGCACACCGGCGGAACACACCGGCGGAACACACCGGCTGAACACACCGGGGAACACACCGACGGAACACACCGGCGTGAGACACCGACGGAACACACCGGCGGAACACACCGACGGAACACACCGGCGGAGCACACCGGTGGAACACACCGGCGGGAGACACCAGCGGAACACACCGGCGGAACACACCGGCGGAACACACCGGCGGAACACACCGGCGGAGCACACCGGCGGAACACACCGACGGAACACACCGACGGAACACACCGGCGGAACACACCGGCGGGAGACACCGGCGGGAGACACCGGCGTGAGACACCGACGGAACACACCGGCGGAACACACCGACGGAACACACCGACGGAACACACCGGCGGAACAACACACCGGCGTGAGACACCGACGGAACACACCGGCGGAACACACCGACGGAACACACCGACGGAACACACCGACGGAGCACACCGGCGGAACACAGGCGTGAGACACCGGCGGAACACACTGGCGGAACACACCGGCGTGAGACACCGACGGAACACACCGGCGGAACAACACACCGGCGTGAGACACCGACGGAACACACCGGCGGAACACACCGACGGAACACACCGACGGAACACACCGGCGGAACAACACACCGGCGTGAGACACCGACGGAACACACCGGCGGAACACACCGACGGAACACACCGACGGAACACACCGACGGAACACACCGGCGGAACACACCGGCGTGAGACACCGACGGAACACACCGGCGGAACACACCGGCGGAGCACACCGACGGAACACACCGGCGGAACACACCGGCGGAACACACCGGCGTGAGACACCGACGGAACACACCGGCGGAACACACCGGCGGAACACACTGACGGAACACACCGGCGTGAGACACCGACAGAACACACCGTCGGAACACACCGGCGGAGCACACCGACGGAACACACCGGCGGAGCACACCGGCGGAACACACCGGCGGAGCACACCGGTGGAACACACCGACGGAACACACCGACGGAACACACCGGCGTGAGACACCGACGGAACACACCGACGGAACACACCGACGGAACACACCGGTGGAGCACACCGGCGGAACACACCGGCGGAACACACCTTCTGGTGACACCGACGGAACACACCGGCGGAACACACCGGCGGAACACACCGGCGGAACACACCGGCGGAACACACCGGCGTGAGACACCGACGGAACACACCGCTGGAACACACCGGGGTGAGACACCGACGGAACACACCGGCGGAACACACCGGCGTGAGACACCGACGGAACACACCGGTGGAACACACCGGCGGAACACCTCGGCGGAACACACCGGCGTGAGACACCGACGGAACACACCGGCGGAACACACCGGCGGAACACACCGACGGAACACACCGGCGGAACACACCGGCGGAACACACCGACGGAACACACCGGCGGTACACACCGGCGTGAGACACCGACGGAACACACCGGCGGAGCACACCGGCGGAACACACCGGCGGAACACACCGGCGGAACACACCTTCTGGAGACACCGACGGAACACACCGGCGGAACACACCGACGGAACACACCGGCGGAACACACCGGCGTGAGACACCGACGGAACACACCGGCGGAACACACCGGCGTGAGACACCGACGGAACACACCGGCGGAACACACCGACTCAACACACCGACGGAACACACCGGCGGAACACACCGGCGGAACACACCGACGGAACACACCGGCGGAACACACCGGCGGAACACACCGGCGGATCACACCGGCGTGAGACACCGGCGGAACACACCGGCGGAACACACCGGCGTGAGACACCGGCGTGAGACACCGGCGGAACACTCCGACGGAACACACCGGCGGAACACACCGATGGAACACACCGACGGAACACACCGACGGAACACACCGGCGGAACACACCGACGGAACACACCGGCGGAACACACCGGCGGAACACACCGGCGGAACACACCGACGGAACACACCGGCGGAACACACCGACGGAACACACCGACGGAACACACCGGCGGAACACACCGGCGGAACACACCGGCGGAACACACCGACGGAGCACACCGACGGAACACACCGGCGGAACACACCGGCGTGAGACACCGACGGAACACACCGACGGAACACACCGACGGAACACACCGGCGGAACACACCGGCGGAACACACCGACGGAACACACCGGCGTGAGACACACCGGCGTGAGACACACCGGCGGAACACACCGACGGAACACACCGGCGGAACACACCGACGGAACACACCGGTGGAACACACCGGCGGGAGACACAGGCGGAACACACCGACGGAACACACCGGCGGAACACACAGGACCGATCACGGCAGGCCGGACACTTGCGACCGAGGAAGGCGGGCAGGCCGGACACTTGCGACCGAGGAAGGCGGGCAGGCCGGACACTTGCGACCGAGGAAGGCGGGCAGGCCGGACACTTGCGACCGAGGAAGGCGGGCAGGCCGGACCGTTGCGACCGAGGAAGGCGGGCAGGTCGGACACTTGCGACCGAGGAAGGCGGGCAGGTCGGACACTTGCGACCGAGGAAGGCGGGCAGGCCGCACACTTGCGACCGAGGAAGGCGGGCAGGCCGGACACTTAATAAACTATAATTAAACTTGGACTGTGTTTATGCCTGTGTTTATTGAAGGTTAGGTTATTGTCTTTTGCGTCCTTATACGAAATAAAATACCTCTAATTTTATCGACACTTGGCACAAAAGCTTTGCATAGCCAATTTAGCTAAATTTTGCGCATTCGTCTGTCTAAGAATGTCAAGTAATACGTTTTAGTAAGCGTAAAAGTGGACTAGAGTGCACATTGCGTTTGATGGGTGGCCTACTTTCTAAAAAGATAAGGGGCAGACGGTATATAAAAACTTTTTTCTATTAATAGTCCTGTAAAGTATGACCCAGATTCAATGTTCCTAACATATAGGATTGTGTTTCTCTGCCTGGATCCTCCATCACGACAGTGTGTCCAGTCATACGTCACTAAAAGGACATATCTAACATACCTCGTTCATACATACCTCAAAGACATTGTTTCAAGACGACTGGGCGGAATGTCCGAATAGCGACAGGGGGCGTGCCAAGCGCTGGCAATGATGCTGTATTGATACAAATGTTACTATACAAAAATGTAGATCTTACTAAAACACGCAATTTATCTCTCAACAATGTTTTTTGTAGAGTGAACCATTTCCAGGTTATTTTTGTTTCTTTTGAAGAATTTATACTTCTGTGAAATGGAACATCGCTGTTCATTTTTTATGTGTTAACAGTACAAAGAGAACGGAATCTTAAAGCTTTAAAATATTTGACTATCGCACAAAGCTTACTGTGTTCCCATATTCCCCTTGTACCTAAAGGAAATAAGTAATTAGATAATTTCTGCAAATGTTATGCGAGTCATATTAGTGCAAAACATTAGATTTTTTTAATACTCCATTTATATCCACATATAGGCAATGATGGTACTCGTTTAACACGGACTTCTGTTCTTTAGGGATTTTTAAACATTAAATTTACACTCTAATTCATACTTCCAGAGTTTAGGGAGGGTAAGGAATATTCTGGCAGGAGAAAAATTCCTACCCTCTGCCGGGAATCAAACCTGGAACCATCTTTGAATTCTTCTTATTGGTTTGTATTTTCAAAATCTCACACCATTCTGAAATAGGAAGTTATTATTCGTTATTTTATGTGCTGAGCATGCTAACAGAATGGAAGTTTCAAGCACTCACTTAACAAGCAGCTCTTAAAACATCTTGTGTCATTACACCTACTGTGTTCCCATTGTACCTGTAAGGAAATGCGTAATAAGTCAAGTTTTACAAATATTTATATCTATTAACATGAACTAGGTAGAAGAATTGCCATTTAGAGGAATACTTGTTGGAATGGTGAGTAGAAAAGGTCATGTGAATGTATCAGATCATGTTTTTGACACACCTTGTTTTAATCTTTGTGCAGGTCAAGGAATTACTCCGCTGCAGTGACCACCAACGATTCTCTCTTGTTTCTTTGAGACGTCCTGCTCAAGAAGCATTGTTGGGTAACCATGGTGACGTGCAAATAGATGCAAATTGTGGTGGTAAGGAATTACTTGCTTTCAATCAATGAGATTCGCTCGGGTCACCACTTAGGGAAATGAAGTAGGTTCTCTCTGTCTATCTGGACCGATCTACCTATCTACCTTCTTTCTTTCTTATTGCTTTCCCTGCTCCACTTGCTTTATTTACTTCTCTCTCTCTCCCCGGCTTGGTTACTTCAATTGTGATAACTTTTTGGCCCAGCTGTTACTTCATTTCGCGCGTGCAGTAATATCTTGCTTTCTCTTTTCTTTTTACTTTCTCCACTACGTATAGTAAGTAGAGAAAGTACTGCATTCCACCCAAAAACTCTATATCAAAAACTTACGGGCACCTGAATCCAAAAAAGCCTTTCTAGAAAAAGGTACGTCTGCCTTTGGAGAGAATAACTCAAAAACCTAAAGTCGGTTAAAAACCAAAGTTAGTATTTAAGTTTAATATCTTTCAAGGATGCGACACGAAGATTTTGAAGAAAATAGCCCCACCCTAAACTACCCTTTACATGGAACATTTTTTAAAAATTTTGATTTTCTTGAAAATGGCTCTACTGATTTTGATTAAAATTCCATATGTTTGAGATATTTTTATAACAAATGAAATGCATATCTTGAATTTTCTGGCTATAGCCCATGAAGTCGTATTCACTCTGGATGACTTTTGTATAACTAGTAAACCGTAAGAGATAGACCAAATCTTACTATAGAAAAAATGTAGATCTTGCTAAAATACACAGTTTATGTCTCAATAAATTTTTTTGTAGGTTGAACCATTTCGGAGATATTCCTCGGAATTTGTGTAGGTTTTGGAGAACATATTTCTGTCAAATGGAACATCGCCATTCATTTTTTTATATGTTAAGCGTGCAAAGAGAACGGAATTTGAACACTTTAAAAAGATTTGGCTATCGCTCTCATATTCCCCTTGCGCCTACAAGCAATAATTTGTACAAATGTTTATCTCAACTAACACGAAGAAGATATAGGAATAAGAGTTTGTAGATTTGGCTAATACAGGAGTAGAGAAGGTCGCGTGAGTGCAACACATTAGAAATATGGGGTTGTAAGGCGTTTCAGTGGCACCATTGTTTAAATGCAGTGCAATTACCTGCCCGCGGCTGTCAAGGCAGTGATTTATAACGTCTATCATTGAGGCTCGTTAATCAAACAGATACCCTGGTGCAATACTCGCCTAGTAAAACAGACGGCATTGATTTATGAGGGAGTGTCCAAGTGTGCTGCCAGAAAAATGGATAGATATCTTAAGTAGAACCCTCCCGCCCTCAAAATTGTGTCACTTCGCTCGCTCGCTCGCGGGCGCCCTAGATCGGCTGGTAGGATCTGTCTGTCTGTCTGTCTTTATTCAGACCTAGAGCGGGTTAATGGATCTGAAGTTACTGGGGTGAAATAAAACCCTGGGAAACATCCCCTACAATTCCTTATCTTCTTCTTTCTTCGTGTGGCCACTGACGTCTTCTAAACCAGTCTGTCATCATCGTTAGTCCCCCCCCCCCCTCTCTCTCTCTCTTTCCCTTTCACTCTATCTACCACATACAGGAAGCAGAGAAAGTGCTGCATTCCACCCAAAACGTCCATGCGGAGATTTCATCAGAAATAACATTTTAGGACCCTGAATATAAAAATCTGATGTGTAACACTCACATGAATTTCTCTACTCTTGTACTAACCATTCTTACAAACTCTTATTCCTATATCTTCTTCTTGTTAGTTAAAATAAACATTTTTACAAATTATCTTATTGCTTATTTCCTTGTAGGTACAAGGGGAATATTAGAATACAGTAGGCTTTGTGCGATAGTCAAATCTTTTAAAGGCTTGAGATTCCGTTCTTTTTCCACACGTAAGATATAAAAAATGAACAATGATGTTCCATTTCACGAAAGTTTTAAGTTTTTCGAAACTCACACACATAGCAAGGAATATCTCTGAAATGGTTCAACCTACAAAAAAATTTATTGAGACATAAATTGTGTATTATAGCAACATCTACAGTTTTCTATAGTAAGATTTGGTCTATCTCTTACGGTTTACCAGTTATGCAAAAGTCGTCCAGAGTAAATACGACTACTGGAGCTATTGCCAGAAAATTCAAGATATACATTTCGTTTGTCATACAAATATCTCAAACATATGTCATTTTAATCAAAATCGTTAGAGCCATTTTATAGAAAATAAAAATTTTGAAAAACTTTCCATGTCAAGGGTAGTTTAGGGTGGAGCTATTTTCTTCAAAATCTTCGTGTCGCATCCTTGAAATACATTAAACTTAAATACCAATTTTGGTTTTTAATCGACTTTTCCTTTTTGAGTTATGCTGTCTACAGACTGACAGACATATTTTAAAGTTGAGGTTATGAGACTACCTGAATTCACAAACATTTCACGCGCGCGTATGTCCGTCAGCGAAGTTACAGTGAGCTAGCCTACAGGTCAGCAAATAGTTTATATTACGGTATCACCCATCCACCCCGTTCTCGATCGTATTGGCTAAAAAGAGAGACGGTTAGTCAGTGCATTCAGTTACTCATACAGACATAATTGGCCTAGTACAGGACACGCCTTTGAAGTGGTTAACATCTAAGGGGAAAACTTGATCAGCGCCCCAGTTAGCGTTAATCTCATGCCTGTAAAGACCCCAGAAAACGATACAAAATCCGCCAAAGATTGTCTATCTTATTATGAAGTATGCTCAAGTTCCGGACATCGATATTGATATATTCACTGTCTTAGTGAACCATGGGCATGAACAGAGAATAGCGGAGGCGGAATATTTCAACTGTGTTCCTTCTTTTGCTCCTCTATTTCTTTTATTTTTTTCATTTTACGTCGACGCTGCATTATTTTATCCTTATTGGCTTTACCTTTTTCTATCTCGTGTTTCTGCATGACCTAATTCTCTATTTGCCCTTTTCCTTCGCATCAGCTCTTTCAATTTTCTGTTTCATCACCGCCACCTACACCTAATTCATGTCGTTCCATCTTAGTAGGCGAGAGACTACATAAGTTTCTCTCTACTCTTTTTGCCCCTAAAACGTACCAGAAGTGTCTTTAAAATATATTAAAATGTCCAATGATGGGCTTGAGTGAAAAAATCTGATGTATTACACTCATATGGCTTTCTCCACTCTTCTTCTAACCATTCTTATAGTCTTATTCACAATATTGTTTTCTTTCCTGGATATGCTGGCAGAGGTCTCTAGTAGTCCATTTCCGCAGCAAACAATTTTTTTCAGTTCTGAATTCAAAACCACACATCAGTTTCATAGATCATAACGCTGCGTTATTGAATTAAAGGTCCCATAGTATTCTATTTAATGCAAACACAGCGTTCCTTCTTGTATTGATTGCAGTCCTTATCTGTTTTCCATGTTATCCATCCATTTTACTCTTAAATCACAAATAGTTATACACTTCAGTATGATTTTATCAAACAGAAAATATAAACCTGGTTAAATACAGGATTAATATAAAATATTTTTAGAGCTAGCCTTTTGTGAGATATTCTTTCTTATTTTTTTTTTTAATTTTCCTATACTTAAGTGTGAAATCGTTATTTTTTGGTTTTGTTACTTGGTCATGGAAAGAAAATATAATTTTAAAGCCATCGCATATAAAGAATGCTGAAAGGTTTTGTCTGCATCGTTTTAATTAGAAATATAATTATTTTTTCCTCTGAAATGAGGCTGATAATTAGCGAGATTTAAACAATAAATTAAAAAAATACCTTTATGCGCTTTGTGATATTCTCTTCTTCCTTTTCTCGCTTTTATATTCACGAAATTTATTCCTTTTTCGTTTTTCTATTACATTCTGAACCGCTGCTTATTTCCTAGTTTTTATTGCCTTATTTCTTACTTCAGGCATTATTGTTATTTTTTACTTTTTGTCTGCCGTTTTTGCTGTTTCTCTAGCTATGGTCATTATTGTGATTTTCTTATTGTTTTCATAAATGTAACCTATAGTGTTGTGCCAGTAAATGAAACAGTATGAATGGTTAGTGCAAGAGTAGAGAAAGTCATGTGAGTGCAACACATCAGATTTTTTTTTTCTTTTTTCCTTCTCTTTGCCGAATATCACAGCATCTCTACCATTTACTTTAATACACACCTCCTCATTAACTCCATTGTTTCTGTATGTTAAACAAATTGTGGTTTTAAAAAACATATCGCCTTAGGGTGCTGCCTCGCTAATATAAAGTACAAATGTTTATTTTCCAGCAGCCCTGTGCTGAGAGAACATTTTTATTTTCATCCCCCTCGCTAACAGGGATACATTTTTCATTTCCCCTTTTCGTGGTTTATGAACTAGTAGAAACAACAGGGCAATTGTGAGTTGGGACACGTATCCAAATCCTAACAGAAGAGATTAGTTTCTCCTTTCGAAAGGATGCTTGCTACACGTTCACTTCCGCCTCTATTATTGGGAAAAAGGAGACAGGAAAAAATGGAATTGGTTTCTTTCCGTTGCCGATTCTTCCTTCTCGTTTTGTAGCTTCCAAGGGGCAGTATGTTATTCAATGTCTTGTTCACTTTTTTGTCAAGAGTTTATTGCCTTTATATACAGTGTAAACAATCAACAATACCGTGGCTCCGGGCATGATGACCGGAGATTCGTATATGGGAGGTCTGCGAAAAACAAAGATAGGTTTATACCAGCCAAGAATTATATTGAACTTGGAGCTGCTTTAGAGAAATCAGTTTATTTGGTTTATTTCACTTTTCTTGCCTTAAAAGCATATCCTAAGTTTGAAACAAT